>VWZZ01006002.1:50955-66943 GCA_013399095.1 Psophia crepitans | reverse complement strand
GGGGGGGGGGGAGGCGTCCGAAAAATTCAGAGCAAGCGCTGTAATGGAGAAATTTTGCCACCAGATGTCAGAAGGCAGAACGCAGATGGGATAATACACCGCCTTACCAAGTCTTGGAAAGGGACATTTCAGCTCCATGATGCTTCCCCCTCCTTCTCCCCTCCTCCTCTCTGTCACATATATGCATAGACACACAGAAAGAAAATCACCGAGGGAGCTCTGGGTTGGTTTTCTTTTTTGTTTTCATTGTAACCTTATCCAGATAAAAAGCAGGAGATCTAATACCCTGTCAAGCCTCAGGTGACATATCAAAGAAAAAGAGTTGTCTAAAATTTGAAGTTGCTAAACAAGCTGAATAATGACAAGCTCTGTGAGCTCCGGCACTAATGAAGTCTTGTTTCCTATGGATTTTACCTCATGGTTGATTGAAGCTTTTCCTATGCTGGAAAATTTCAAATTTTTTCTTTTGTGTGTAAGGGTAATCCCAAGGGACAGCTTTTCAGAGAGATGCACTTGTGGCTTTTCTCTCTTCTTGCCAGGCATCTTTTCTTACTGTAATTGAATAGCTTTAGGACTACTACCTATATCTCAAATTTTGTTGAAATCAGATGGGGCTCCAAAATGCACAAGGCTTTCTTCCATAGGAAACCCAGCAAAAGAAAATGCGAGGACAGCTTAATCTATTACAGACTCAGATTAATGAGGCCATTTATTTTATAGTATAACTCTGCCAGAACTACTTAAACACCTGAACTTGTATGGGCAATTTAAATGCTCCATTAAGTATTCTGATGATTCCTCATTTTTCTACCAGATTATGAATTTATGGAATATGCAGAAATGTGCCAGATTGACCATCAGTCTTTGCTGATGAAACCCTAGTTCCTATGACTGCACATTAGTGGGTTACCTCTCCCCTCTTTTTTCTCCTTTTTTTTAAAAAGAGAGTGGATGATAGCACGAAATGCCATCCTTTACACCAATTTCCACATCCTTCCAGCACAAACAGGCAGCACTGATAACAGTGAGAGAAGAGCAGACTGGCCTTCTACCAGTGTGCTGTGACTCCTGCTGAAGCTGCTCTGAATTTCTATAATGATTTCAGTGAGAATAAGATTAAATGCTCAGCACTTTTCTCTTATTGTAAGCTTGTGCTTATTCCAGCTTTTTTTTGATTGTATGTATTTTTATTATGCCAAATTAATGAGCTTTGCTTTATTATCCTATCACATTTTAAGCTTTGATTAGTCTAGCTCTTAAAATGTACATAAAATGAGTTTGATTTTATTAGCTATTATTTAAATGATCACCCTTAAATTAATCCCTTTGTATTGTGAAGCTGTTTTTGTTGCATTACAATGGTTACTTATCCTTCCTGACCCAATATTATATTGCATCATAAAAATGTAGCAACAGATTTTTAAAATTAAATGGAATTTTTATGAAGCATGAATGATAGCCATGTGGACTCATCTATGTTAATCTATAATAATGATCTCTTTTGAGCTATTTTTAGAGAAACTGGTCAATTCTATGAAAACTTAGAATGTATCTAAACAGACTTTGACATGACTGACATGTTAAACAAACTTTAGCAGCTTCACATTTAAAATATCATCCTCAGCAGATAGATTCAGAGCCATTTCAGCATCTGGACAATCAGTAAATCAGTTGTGATAGTCATAACCAGCAAAACTTCTTAACGGTATACTGGGAAATTGCACACACGGATAAGCATAAGCCAATTTATTCCTTATGTAAACAAGTTTGAGAAATGATAATGACACTCATTCAAACAAAGTCCATACACTGTATTAACCTCCTGGTGTTAGATTTGGGGGGGTGTTGGTTTTGTTTGTTTGTTTTTTGTGGTTTTTTTTTAAATAATGTAATATCGATATAATACAACTCAATACAAGCCTTCCCTTCACCCTCTCCACACTGGCACAGCACATGCTCCCTCAGCTCGCCTCCACTCCAACATCTCTGTCCCAGCACAAGGTTTCTATGTCATGGTAAGCTTGTTTGTCATTGTCACTCCTCTCCTATATGGTCAATACTGCAGGTAACTGTGGGGCAAGGACAGCTTTCATCCCAGTGTCCAGTAATCTCCGTCTTTCTTGCAAGGTAATGCATCCTGTCATTACACGGTACACGTCTTCTGAAGGCAGTGGGTCCGCTTACTAAACAGAGACATCTGAATTCAATCGTAAGACTGACTGAACATATGACTTTTTCATGTCATAGACAATTTCACTGTCATGAGACAATATTTTTAAAGTACTTACACTAGTCTCCAAATGCACATCCTGCTTTTTTCAAGAAAAGCCAAACCAGCTCATTTCAATTGTTTCAAAACATTAAAAGCAGTTTCCCCTCTTGCTGTTATCACCCCTCAGACTGACAAACAAGTGGACAAGAAATAGTGAAAGCAGGTTTTCCAACACAAACTGAAACTAAAGACTCTTGGGCTATCGCAGATTGGGAGGGAAGAATAGGGAGAGTCAAGCAAAATGCTTTTTGCTCCTGTGAGTGTAATAGCTGCATTATCTCATCCACTCCAAACTGATGGAAAGCACACCAGTGTAGTCAGTTTCTAATGTACGGAAACCCAAACCTTAAGACGATTTCCTGAACAAAGAAGTATATCAAGCAAACTGTAATTCAGTAGGCTGTTGGATCTTGCTAAGTTTAATTGAAGTTTGTATGTTTGTCCTGGGCAGGCCATGGCAGATCCTATTGCGATAGCCCTGTATGAAGCAATAAAGGTGCAGGTACTCAAGGAGATGGAAACTCACCATTTTCTCGGAAAACGTAATGCCACACAGGTTCCTACGAAAAGGGCTAGGCTGCAGAAGTCTGGATGGCCAAAGGTTGAACACAGATGGATCTGCTGGAGCAAGTCCAGAAGAGGGCCACAAAGATGATCAGAGGGCTGGAGCATCTCTCCTGTGAGGACAGGCTGAGGGAGTTGGGGTTGTTCAGCCTGGAGAAGAGAAGGTTCTGGGGAGACCTTCTAGTACCTGAAGGGGTTTACAAGAAAGCTGGAGAGCAACTGTTTACAAAGGTATGTAGGGGTAATGGCTCTACACTGAAGGAGGGCAGATTTAGATTAGATATTAGGAAGAAATTCTTCATTGTGAGGGTGGTGAGGCATTGGAACAGGTTGCCCAGAGAAGCTGTGGATGACCCCTCCTCAGAAGTGTTCAAGGCCAGGTTGGATGGGGCTTTGGGCAACCTGGTCTAGTGGACAGTGTCCCTCCCCATGGCAGGGGGGTTGGAACTAGATGATCTTTGAGGTCCCTTTCCACCCAAACCATTCTATGAATCTATGACATTTAATTCAAAGAAACCACTGCCTCATCCTCAGTTTAGTTGCCTCTAGCTTCAAGCACCTGTTCACATTGTAAATTCTCCTCTACATTCACACAGATCACCCCAAATAGGGGAGTGGGCGAAGTTTCTGTGAAGTCTGCAAACTTAATACACTGAAAATGTTCGTCTCAAGAGGGAAAAAAAAATACCCGGTGTAACTTTGTCCTAATGGTCTTTTTCTCATACCACACTCATGGGTTCTGTATTCTGCGAGAAAGGTTCACCTTCCTTTTGGATGGATTGTGCACAGCCACTCCCTTCAGCCAAATCTCTAGTTTCTCTTTTTGGGTGATATAACCAAGGGAAATTTTCTAATACATGGGAAACCATGTCCCTTTGTATCTAAATAGTACCTGTAAAAATTGGAAAAAAAAAAAAAAAATTAAATCTGAGCCTGCCCCTGTGTGCTCCTCTGGTCTGTCGCTGTGCGGGTGGGGGGGGGGTGTTTGTGGCTTTCAGCCAGCTCCCACCCAAAGCTCCTTCAAACCACCTCTCCTGTTCCACCACCGCCTAAAAAAAACCGGCGTGACAAGATGGTTTATGTATTTGTTTGAAGATCCTTATAAATTCAAGAGGAAAGAATTTAATTTTACAGTGTTGGCTGTCAGTAAATGATCCTTCTTATTACATTATAGGTTGAAGGTCATTCCAAATGTCAAAAGTAAAACAATTTTGTCAGTATTTGAACAAGGCAAATGAGTCTGACCTACACTGACTGACCATCTCTTGAAGTACTTCCTGCTGCTTCTTTCAAGGGAAGTCTTGAACATCTACAGCATTTACATTAACCTCCCAAATAAAGAACAACATATCTGTATTTCCATTGCTAATGTGCCACATTTTCAAATAATTTGTACTTATTTTAGCATCAGCTAGCAAAAAAGAAAAAAACCCACAACACAGATTTTTGCGGCCAGAAGCAGAGAGCAGCACCAGAATACACTTTGTCTCAAACACAAAGTTAAGATGTAGATTGAAGTTAAAGAACCCAAGTCGATGAAGTATCTAAAGAGATAAAATAGGTGCCTAACCACTTCTATTGATATATACCGAGGGGTCTAGCTACACGGGTAAGCACTGTCCTAAAGCTAGACTTTCCCATTCCCACCCCTTCATCCCCTCCGGCAAATCCTCAGTCCTGTGCCTTGGACCTCTGTTCAGTCTGGATCAGTCCCATGCACTGCAGGAAATACCTGAGATTTAGTTCTTCCTAAGCACAGTGTGGCAATTCGAGCCCAAGCCTCTGTTAAGCCACCACAAGAAATAAGTCAGGGGCTTTGCTTGGTATGTGTAGGCCTGCTCCTCAGCATAGCCATACCTGCAGTACATGAGGACTACAACACTCATTCTTACTTTCAGCTGGATTTCCTCTACTAAATCTATCATTTAGGCAGAACTAACACTTTGTATGTCTAAACCCCTAGACATTTATCATTTTGCCACTCAGCAATTGGGAAGTGACATGGCTATGACATCACCACAGCTAAGAAGCTTTGAAGAGGCTTAATTTAGGCCAAAACATAGGACACCCAAAGCTGAAAAAGCCTGCTAAGTCCCCAGTGCTGACAATAACTTGTGTTTTGACCCTCCTCTTATTCTCCTTTTGTGTTTTCATGTAAGCCACTTCCCCCCTCCACTTCCTTACATGCAAATTCCAAATCTGCTGGAGTCTCTGAGTACAGGAGGTATGTTCCCCAACGGTGAGCTAGTGCCCCAAGACCTCCCTTATTACCTGCCCAGGAAAAACTTTGGCATAACCCTGTATGCCCTAACAGGATTCCCTGCGTAGGCCTGGCCCATCGTGTGATGAGAGTCCTAATCCTATCCTATGGCAAATATCAGGAACACCAGGATGTCAACAGACACCAAGGTCCATACACACCTCCTTCACCCATAAAGCACCAAACACTCACCACCCGCAGTAGCCCATGCCTGGAAGGCTGGAATTAAACCACCAGTAGACACACAGAGACCACTGTGCACAGCATCAGTGGGCCTCCCTGGGACCAAGGAGGTGTAAATTCAAGTCTTTGTCATATTTGGGCAGGATAGGGAATCAAAAAGAACTCTAATGTTTGAGATAATCATAGAATCATTAAGGTTGGAAAAGACCTCCAAGATCATCTAGTCCAACCATCGTGGCTATTGTATAAACTATACAATAGTTCTCTTAGGCTCTCTTACCCTCCCTGGGTGTTTGGTTTGGTTTGGGTTTTGGTTTGGTTTTGGTTTTGGGGTTTTTTTTTTTGGCGGGGAGGGGGTGTTGGTGGTGATTTGATGGGGTTTTTTAACAACAACAACAACAAAATCCAAGATGATCTGTCTTAAGCTGTTACTCCAGGAGAATGTTCATGCTCAGGATTCTCAGGAAAGGAAATCTGAAATGGTTGCATGTCAAAGCATTTCATGTTTTCCACATTTCATTCTACTTAGATCATTTTTCATATTTAACTCCAGGCTTTTTTGGGTGCTTCCAATGCCATCGGGTTCTGAGGCCCCTCTTCTTGGGTGCCAATTCTCCACAGATATTTTTAAGAGGCCCAGGACCTAACCTTGATGCTAAGCTCATGCAATGTACCTTGGGATTCCAGTGCTTCCCAAAAATCTAATCTTTAATACCTTTAAATTCTAAAGCTTTCAATAACTGCATATGTATAAGTGCATGTTATGAACAAGATCTAGGAAATTAAACGGCACCTTGAACGATTTCAATTTATCAGTTAAAATGATTAGCATTCTACATAGTTGACAAGCTGTAACACTGAAAAAAAAAATCTGTGAGAAAGGGAGTGGAATTACTTTTTAAAGTATTTCATTAATTCACCACTTAACTGGATTTTTATTTTTTTTCCTGCATGGGCAGTAGGTACATATTCTTTCCCAGAGACAGATGGCCCTGCAGAAAAGACAACACCCTCCCTGTTGTAGCCTCTGTCTTTGAATTGTGACTATATGCATTCTTGTAACCTCTCTCCAGTGCTTTTCATAATTTTGAGGGTTGAAAATACTACATGAGAGAGAATAGAGGTCAAAAAAGTTACTATGAAAGTTAGTAGCTAATAATTATCTTTCCAATGGATAACTATACAAACAAAAGTTGACTGTATTATATTTGAAGTTCAGCTCGTAGCTACCAAAAGCAACTAAATTATGAAAGTATACAAATTCATTTGTTTTCCACACTGCACCAGTTACTCCAAAACTTAAGCTTATTTCTTGATGGTTTCTGAACATTTATGTGTGGTAACTTTGACTGTTTTTCTCTATAATTTTTATTTCTAGCCAGAGATACCTAACGCTTTTTTAATTAGGAGTTTTGACCTGAATTTATCAAGGAGCTGTGCAGTGTCACTATTTCCTTTATCCTACAGAAATAAATTAGTTGCAAATTTAAACCACCTTCACCCAGAAACAGCTTCCAAGCTGATATAAATGATGATCAGTTTTTAATTTCTCCAAAGTTGATTACAAATGAATGTTAATATAGCTTTCACTCCTTAAAAAATCAAAAGCACTGCAATCCTCAATGAATAATTGTGGTGCAAAATGCAAGCACATAAGCCAGTTTTATTCAAAAAAAAACATGTGAAGCCACCACTCCAGTCTTCATGGCAATAGGATCTTCCCCAGGAGACAGTATTTCATCCAGGGTGCTTAGGTGTTCAAAGATAGAAAAGAGATGCTTCACTCTTCTGAGAGGATGCTTAATCATTAATAGGAAAATAATACATTGATCTTGCTTTTTTAAATACACAATGACTTTATGTCAGAAACAATATAAACCAGAATACCAGCATGGAACTATGACTGCTTAGTAACTTCTGAATTATTTCAACAGTGCCTGCTACTCTTCAGTCTCAACGATAGATCTCAAAATTCAGAAGGCACTTGAAGCAGGATTCACCTCACCAAGCACTAGCTGCCTAACAACTCTTTCTCTAGGTTAACAAGTTTCTATTCTGTGAATACAAAGTAAGTTTTTTAGTTACCTGTCATACAAACTTATTTTTACCTTTAAACTCATCAGCCTAATTGCAATATGAGCTGCAGTTTTTCACAAGATACCATCCTTCCATTCTATTTAGGTTCTGCTGAACCAATTTATTGAGTTCAGTAGAGACGGGATCATGTCTAAGCTCATTTGTCTGAAAACATAATCTACATGTGTACCAGAAGAATGATGTAAAGACGAATTTATAAGAAAAAATAACATTACCCATCAAAAAATAATCTAAGACCAACACATAAAAAATCTTTATTCACAATGTGAAGAACAATTCAAAATTTTAACACCTCAGTTATTACTTATGTAAATGAACCATGTGGATAGCCTCCTGAGATTAAAGTCCTGTTCTGGTCAAGACTATGCGAAAACCAAGAGGGAGCCCTTGTCCCCTGTAGCTAGCTAATGTCCCAAAACCCAGGTAAGACAGAGTGAGTTAGGGAGAGAGCCATAGAATAGATCAGTGGTCCAGTTAAGAACAGAAGCAAATCCCCTGCCTCCCTGCCCAATCCTTTGTTAATCTGATCATCCAATCTGACCATAGTTCAACCACCAAACAGGTCACAAAGGTGGTTTACAACTGTTTGAAGTAGATAATACTCTACATACAAGAAATTCAAACAGCTACATATCTATATCTACATCTATACCTACCTATACGTATTATCATGTCATTAAGTTTCACAGAGTTCCTGCCAAATACTGGACTGATCATCAGAAAAGTTATCCAAGCTTGTCCAAGGTCACACAGGATCAGCATTGTAATTTAAATTACAGCTCAGTGAGTGCTCCAGGAGTGCTTAAGTCATATATGAATTACCATCACGTATAGGTTACAAAAATGTGCCAGACCAAACCTCTAGCATAGACACACTTAAGTAGGTATAAATTCTGTGGTGGGCTGACCCAGGCTGGAGGCCAGGCACCTACCAAAGCCGCTCTATCACTGCCCTCCTCAGGGGGACAGGGGAGAGAAAGTATGACAAAAGGCTCGTGAGTCAAGATAAGGACAGGGAGAGAGCACTCATCAGTTACCATCATGGGCAAAATAGACTCAACTCAGGGAAATTAATTTAATTTATTACCAAACAAATCAGAGTTGAGTAATGAGAAAATAAACCCAAATCTTAACAACACTTTTCCTTCACCCATCCCTTCTTCCCAGGCCCAACTTCACTCCCAAATTCTCTCCCTTCTCTCTCCCAGCAGCACAGCAGGACAGGGAATGGGGGCTATGGTCAGTTCATCACATGTTGTCTCTGCCGCTCCTTCCTCCTCCAGGTAAGGACTCCTCACACTCTGCCCCTGCTCCAGCGTAGGGTCCCTCCCACAGAAGACAGACCTCCATCAACTTCTCCAATGTATGTCCTTCCCACGGGCTGCAGTTCTTCATGAACTGCTCCTGCATGGGTCTCCCAAGAGGTCACAAGACCTGCCAGCAAACCTGCTCTGGCATGGGCTCCTCTCTCCATGGGGCCACAGGTCCTGCCAGGAGCCTACTCCATTGTGGGTTTCCCACGGGGTCACAGCCTCCTTCAGGTGCATCCCCCTGCTCTGGCATGAGGTCCTCCACAGGCTGCAGGTGGATGTCTGCTCTACCATCAATCTCCATAGGCTGCAGGGGGACAGCCTGCCTCACTATGGTCTTCTCCAGAGGGTGCAGGGGAATCTCTGCTCTGACACCTGGAGCATCTTCTCCCTCTCCTTCTTCACTGACCTTGGTGTCTGCAGAGTTGTTCCTCTCACATATTCTCACTCCTCCCGCTGGCCACAGTTGCTCCTGTTGTTTTTTCCTTGTTAGCTACGTTCTCCCTGAGGCACTACCACCATCCCTGATGGGCTTGGCCTTGGCCAGCGGTGGGTCCATTTTGGAGCCGGCTGGCATTGGCTCTGCTGGACATGGGGGAAGCTCCTAGCAGCCTCTCACAGAAGCCACCCCTGTAACCCCCCCACTATCAAAGCCTTGCCACACAAACCCAATACAACTTTCTAATTGCTAGTAATTTACACTGAAGAATTCAAGGAAATGTTAAAAACTCCGAAGTTGTTTGTAACAGTTTACATCCTTTTTGTGTCACTCTGGCCCTTTCTTTCCTTAGCACAACGTAGCTTTGGCAATATCAAGAGACTTTTTTTTTCTAAAGTGTAATCCAAATTCTTTTATCTATCCAAGCTCCTATTTATTTTATTTGCAATGTAAAACATTTAATTAAAGCATACATGCTGTTCAAGAGAAGACTTAAAAAGGAAATGACAACACAGTTTTATAAGTCTCAAGAATATTTTGTATCTAGAATGACTAACACTAAATATTTTCATTGTGCTTTTTGCCTCAACTCAAATACTAAAAAGATACTGTGCTTGTTCCCAGGCACAAAAATGAAAAATAAGACCTGCTCCGCACACAAATGTGTTCCCTTAGGTGTTACATGTATTACCCACCGAAAACACCTCCCATAACTCACCCAGCCGTCTCCAGGCTAGGTGACAGAAACATCCTTTCTCTCTTCACCGTGCAGGATGACTCTTCTCCTTCCCCTTGGCAGTGGATGGCCCTCGGCTGAGGATACAAACCCACTGAGGCTGCTAGAAGGAGATTTACACCCAGGTCTAGACATAGACATCACACAAGTAATGAAGAAAAGGCTTTCTTTATTCCCAAATTTCCTTCTTTTTTATATATTGCCTATTACTTAAATCTATAAAAAATGCCGCATAATACTTATTGAGACTTAAACTATTAAATACTTAGAATTTTTCACACTTTAAAATCATGTTGAAGTATGTAATATACTCCTATGAGGGCCAGATATTACCATTTTTAAGAGAAATGCTTTTTAAATGTTGAATTATTGATACTAAGCAAAGTAACCCTATTGCTTTAGGGGAGAATGGACTTGTAAAAAGGTGTCCTGCTCTCACAGGAACAAGACATGGTTTTAAACAGTCTCTTTATCATTTTCCCGAAAGCACTGGTGAGGCCAAACTCCAGCCTGCACATTAGCCAACCAAACCTCTGTTCACCACCATCACCGACTGTTCTACTCCACACCAGGCTGGAAAGCACCACTTTCCCTGGTACGATGACAACAGGCAGTTTGATCCCATCGCAGAAGGTAACAAGAGGCTTTTTGTGCAACAGGTTCCAGGATGGCTGGATATTGTGTTCCACAACTTGATGTGAACTGTTTCTTCTCACTAATCCCTGTATGCACCCAGCAAGGGACAACACTGACATTTTTAAAAATTGAGTGTACTTTTCCATCTATTCTGCTAAAAAAATCCCTATTCACCAAAACCTCCTCCAGCTTTTTCTAGAATGCCAGAGCAGCAACTCAAGAATTTTCCAGTTTATAAAACTTTTGTATGTCCGAAATATTTCAGTCAAAATATTTATTTTCCAGTCAAAATATTTTATTTTTCCTTTTATAGAGCCACTGGCACTCTACTTCTAAAGTTTTTTTGCTTGATCAAAATCACGTTCATATATTTTTCAGGTTAGAATAAGTCTTAATCAGATTAATATCATTGTTGTAAGAATTCACACTGAGGGTGCACTCAATTGCCTCGTCCAGGTCATTGATAAAGGTATTAAAGAGAATTGAGCCCTGGGCAACATGGCTTGTGACTGGCTGCAAAATGGGTGTAATTCCACTCACCACAACTCTTTGGGCTTGGCCATCCAGAGAGTTTTTTACACAGCGAAGCATACACCCGCCCAAGCCATGAGAAGCCAGTTTCTCCAGGAGAATGCTGTGGGAAACAGTGTCAAAGGCTTTACTAAAGTCCAAGTAGACAACATTCACAGCCTTTCCCTCAACCACTAAGTGGGTCACCTTGTCATAGTAGGAGATCAGGTTAGTCAAGCAGCATAAACTCATGCTGACTGAGCCTGATCGCCTGGTTGTCCTGTACATGGCAGGTGATGGCACTCCAGATGTTCTGATCCATGACTTTCCCTGACACTGAGGTCAGACTGATAGACCTGTAGTTCCCCAGATCCTCCTTCCAGTCCCTCTTGTAGACGGGCATCACACTGGCTAACAGAACATTCTGTTGGATTTCAACGACACTTACCTAATGAAATGAACTCCAATTTATTCATACTTCAGACAGCCAAATGAGTGAAGTAAGTGTACTTATGCCAACAACATTGATTTCTGCAACTAGTCTGTTCTCTGTCTTAGGTCCTCCTATAAATCTCACTATTATCTCCTTCCACCTAAGCACCAACTACTCTTATCAAACAGCAGCCTATTCTTAGCACACAAAGTGCAAACCTTACAAAACCTAACTTCCGCATGGTGTTTAGATTTCATACTTCTTCAGCAGCTAGTGCTTAAATCCTACATTATGAATCATCCTTTTAAAACTCATGGCTCTTGAATTATATTAGCTGACATGTTTTGTGCATAGTTAATGTATTTAATTTTACCTCTTGCCTTCAAAACCAAACAGTTAATTTAGCAACCACACGAGAAAATTTGAATCCATTCTGATGTGCAAATCAAATACAGAAATTGGTTAACAGTTTTGACATATCTGTCAACCATGGCTAAAACCTGCTGCCATTGTACCATTTAAATTAGTTCCTGTCTTTAAAAGTCTTGAAGGAAAAACATTTTTGAAAGAGATATACAAAGCCTAACTAATTTGTAGTAATTTGAAAATAGACTTTTGTGTAGGTAAAAGCAATATTAATGACAGGGAAAGTAATTTTATCTTGTTGAAAGTGGGTAATTATTGCTTAAATTAATATCTGATTAAAATCAGATCCTAGAAAAAGCCTATTTTTCAAACATTCTTTTTTCGAGGCCCAGGCTATTAGAATTGAAGATTTCAGTGTACCTTAAACAAATACTTAAACAATAAAAGTATCATTTATTAACTGCATTTCTTGCTCTTAAACATTATTTTAATATTTCTGCATATCCTATTTAGCTTATTATTTAATTGTACAGTTTATTAAGAAAGCATTCTTCAGAAAACTTAAAAAAAATAAATGCTGCCCAATATTTAAAAATTCTAAATTGGAGTAATGGGAAAATGCTGGATTTTCTTCCATTGTCATTAAATTAGGAAGACTTCTGGGACACCCTTTGTTGATGCCACTGAACTTTTCCCTATCATCATTCCCCTACATTCAGATCTATGAACTTTCTGACTTGACTTGTTCAATGATGCCTGCTTCTAGATTTAGTACATGAAGGTAAGAAGGTAAAAGAAGACTGAGCACATCATGTTACACACATTAAAAAACAGCAGTCTCTTCTCCAAGAATCTGTATGTCATTTGGAAGATCCTTTTGGTAATACAAATTACTAAAAATGTAGAAAAAAAATGTGACAGTCTGATTAAACCAACTAAATAAAAAACTATCAAAGTTATAAATGTTGCTTTTCTTCTTATCTCAACAGAAGTGTGTTATTGCAATAATATCTACTAATTGCAATTCTACCTAGCTAAAACAAGAATTTAACATGCTTACATTCAGTCTATGTGAACAAGGCAAACTATGCACAGACAGGGTTAGGAGGAATATGACTCAGTGCAGTTGTGGTTTTACATCCAGGATAGAAATTTCTTCCACGTTATTTTCCCACCTGCCTGACAAATTTAGCCCATATTTTTTTTCTCTTTTGAAAAAATTGGATATTCTTACCTGCTTTTGTCCATCATTCATCCCCTGTTTCTTTGCATTACCCCATCCCTGTTCAGTTCTGAATTTTTCTTCCTATGTCCTCCCCTGTAATGTTTGCCTTACAGAAGCCCTACTTTAT
The DNA here is from genome assembly GCA_013399095.1 of Psophia crepitans. NCBI lineage: Eukaryota > Metazoa > Chordata > Aves > Gruiformes > Psophiidae > Psophia > Psophia crepitans. The sequence goes on along the minus strand of VWZZ01006002.1, from coordinate 53,785 downwards.
ATTGCCATTATATAACTTTAGTCCACTGTTATTTCTGCCTTCTTACTTTTGCTATCGAACTGTTTCAAAGAGGATACAATTCTATCACTATTTTAAAACAACCAACTCCCATACATCCAAAAAGTAGGATATGGAACAAAATCAGCAGTGGTGGCACTGGTAATTGACCTTTTGCTCCACTTGAAATTTGCAAAAACATATTAGGCTAGTGAAATCAGCTCTAAAAAGGTTTCCATCAGATTTCTCAACCAAAAGTAAAATTACCTACATTTTCCTAACTGTACGTGTGAATGCTACATGTAAAATACACATTTAGCATATCCATTCTGACATGTCAGGCTCTGTGTCTAACACAGCTCCAAACTAAAAAGGAAATTCTGAAGTTCACGCAGTCACCACCAGCGGCTTTAAACCCAACATATACATGAGTGCTTGCCAAACCAGTGGGGAAAGGAAGTGAGGAAGTGCTATTTTTCCCCTCCATAAATTCCTAAATGTGGTGTGGAAGGTTTAGGAAGAAAATTAAAAGTGGTGAAGTTAATTTTTCTATAGTACGTACCAATTGAGTCTTACAATTGTCTTTCATTTCTACAGAATTTATTGTGTACACAAGTTTCCACCACTGAGAAGCAAAGCTGCTCATATCCCAGAAAATCAAGTCATATTTTAAGTTTCTTTAGCCAAGTCCACTAATTGACTTGAAACCAAAAACTGAGAGCTTAAACTTTATGTTGTATTGGGAATCGATAGATTCATCAGTGTACACAGTTTATCTGCAGCCCATTTGCTGAATGTCTGAGCTGCTATGTGCTGCATTAATTGCATCCTTTTTTAGGATCAATGTTTAGAACCACAAAAAACATGTTTAAAAAAATTCATCCGATAGCAGTTAAGTAAGATAAGGATAGCGGCCCAACAGTTACTGGAAAGCCTGCCACCTCAACTAGCTTTATGATATCCTGCATTCAAGTCTAACAGAAGCAGTAAGATACAGATCTATGTTACACATTCTTACTTTTCATTAGAGAGGGTAGGTCATCCATCAGTATCTCCAGCGCTGCTTCTGTTAGCCAGGTGGTTTAAAATCTGAAGATCCTCAAGTACTGCCGGGGACAGAGGTACTTGGAAACAATTCCTTGCTAGCACAGAAAGCTTTTTTAAAAATACAGATTTAACACTAGCTGGCATTTTCCCAGAATTTTGTGCACAAGAAAGTTCTTCTCAAGCTTAGGATACTGTTCTATTACAAAAGGCACAATAGCTTCTTGTGAAGCACTGTCAGTCCCAGGAAGAAACTTCAGTTACTTGTCTCTCCTTTGCAATTCCTGAAGCTCTGCTTCAGATGGCACGTTATATGCTTTTCTGTCCACTATTTGTAGCACCTAATACCTGCCTACTATCTGATTCTGTACCATGAACAGACTGAATTCAGGAATAGGAGATTGTTCACCTAGTAACTGCAATTACACATGCCAAAAACTAGCATGGTTGGCTCCAGGTGAACCTTCTGGCAAAGTAAAACGTTGATGGTCCTACTACAGGCTGCTGAACAATGCAGCTGCTTACCAGCATAGTGGATTGAGAAATATTTTTCCAAAAATTTCCATGAAAATATCATTTTTGTAAGAATTTAAGTTTGGCACACAGATAACTTTCAGGGTTTAAAACACTGTACTATTTGTCAAGACCTGGGCAGAGTGTGGGAAGGTGTCACAGCTCTTCTTTCCAGACTCTGAGATTCTACTCCAGAAATTTATTTTTCAGATGACTGGAAACCTTCTGCTTCTTCTTGTCCCATTCAGTTTTCTCACCTCTCATTAAATGCAGCCATTAGATCCACAGATCTCAATGTAACTCTCCATATAACACGTCTTTAACTTGCTTGCCCCTCCTCCTAGCATTTAATATTCCATCTCTTGAAGCCACGAATGTCACCACCAGTCCCTCTGAGCTCTTCAGTTTTACTTACACATTCAATATAACTTTGATACTCCCTTTCCAGCCACAAATCCTGATTTTCTCTTTCTTTCAACATCATCGTCTTTACTGATAATCCTGGTAAAATATTTACTTAGCTTTGGACTACCACAGCTGCCTTATCTCCATTCTCTTTTTTTGCTGTGTGTATACCTAAAGAGCAATCTGTAGTACTATTTGTAACAGCTACATGCTGCTAGCTTGTAAGGTGTAATCAGCTATCAGCTAATAATGCCCAATAACTTATAACTGGCAGCCTATGATACACTCCTAGCATTAGTCATACAATTCAGGATGCTATAATGACTTGGCAGGAGGAAGGGGGCTAGATACACAGTTGCACACAATGTAGATACACCAACCAGATCTGCAACAAATGTTGTTTTCAGATGTTTGTAATCATTTTCCCCCTCCAGCCCAAAATTTCTATATAGTTTTGATTTTATGAAACCCATACACAAGCGTGAAGACAGAGAGAATGCTGTTAATGGACTCTTTTTTTTTTTTTGTGAAATGCCAAACGACAGGTTGGGCTGTTTGTACAAGGTTCAGGTAAGAGTGTCTGAAACACACGCAAGGAATTATCCGTTGGTTTCTGCACAGGCCTGGGGGTTAACCAGAGTCACACAGCCTGTTTAAATTCCCAACAGTATTTGCACAATAATACAGACTATATCATTAAATGAATTACGGGAATCCAAACCACTCACTTTGTTAGCAAGGCATACAGCATCTAATTACGCACACGCTTAAACTAAAACACCGAAGGGAGCATCACAAGGAGACAGCTCCTTATGCTACAAATACACCTCCTCCTCCTGACACACGTCAAACCGCCGCCTCACCAGGCACG
>VWZZ01006002.1:33439-49891 GCA_013399095.1 Psophia crepitans | reverse complement strand
GGAGGGGAGGGAGCGGCGCGACTGGCGGAGCCGGATGGAGGCCCCGGACAACGAGGGGCCCGGAGGCCGCGGGGGGCTGGTTTGGCCTCTCGGGGAGGGGGACTGAGGCGGGGGAGCAGAGCTGCGCTCCCAGGCGCTTCTACCGTGATCCAGGCTGCAAAGAGGAAACGGCCCTGGCATCGCCTTCGGGTTGTCAGAAATCACATCTGTTCCCTGGGTGGAGTGTCCTGAAGCCCGTCTGCAGCTGTGATAAGCTTTAAGTTTAAATTTTATTTTGACTGTGAACGTGTTAAGTGCTTAAGAAACGGCCCCCGAGGATGCAAACGGGCTCCTATGGTACCGATTCCACAAGAAATGTTTAAAAATATGTGTTTTCCTGCTCTGGAAATATTTCTTAGTATGCCATACAGATTGTCAATAGAATAATCCGTAGTTGAAAAGAATTAGGGTAAATAAACACCTCTTTCTATCATGTGTTTGTTAACTGAGCTGCTGTAGTTGTAGTCCTTTGAGGCTAGGAAACGGGACTTTTTTTAGAAGGGGAGGGGAAAAAAAGGAACTGACACTGTTTCCACCACTAAACCTCTTCATCTCTTCCTGTGTGAAACTGTCACCCAAAGACAAAGGCTGAAACATTAACTTACTGAAAATTTAAGTATGAATACACAAAAGTAGAGCTTGCCCACCTCATTTCAGCTGTCATCACTCACTGTTCCAGTTCTATAAAAGACTATATTTAACAGTGTTGATACTGCAGCATGTGTCAGAAGCATATATTCTGATGCATTATTCAAATACTGCTGAGTATATGTTCAGTTTTGGCATATGAACAGACTGCTCTTAAACTGAAAAAGTATAAGCAACTAGAAAAAGGAAATCAATTCACGTGGTAGTGTTGAAAATGACCAGCAGTAGTAAAAGGGTGCTCAGGCTTGTAATCTTCTAAGAGATTTTTGTTTTTAATGGTTCAATTGGGTGCTTTCCGAGTACTAAAAAACTGTCTCAAACAGTTACTATTATTCAAAATAACAGTAACTTTATGACAAGTTTATATGATGACTAAACCAGTAAGTTTGCTGTATTTTTTTTAGTACATTAAATATTTTAACATGAAAAAATCAGTTAAGTGGAAAAAGTTTCTAAACATTCTCTGAAAATAAATATATCTAGCTGTGATTATGACACTGATATTAATCAAGTGATTTAAGACTGAATAAGCTATGGCAAATTCCTATTAACTTTGACTCATGACCTATTAAATCTAGCTACATAAATGTGTATACGTGTGTGTTCGTAGAATTAATACTTAGAGCTATGTAATCAAAATCAAGGGGTAGGGTTAGTCCAGTGGCTTTTTTTTGGTGGCATTTTGTCAATAGCTTTTTGATCTTTTGGGGCATCAGTAAGGAAACAGCACAGTTAAATGCTCTAAATCAGAATTGCAATTTTCATTCATTCAATAGTAAATAATGCTGGAAAAATGTGAGCAATGCCACATCGGTTTGTTCTGTTTAAGCTTTAAAGCAATAAAATACAGTCCATTTTAAATTATTGGTTTATACTGAAAGTCTTATCCATGCTCTTCAGAATTTAGAGTGTACAGAACAATAAGCTGTGTAAGGAAAGTATAAAGCTTTGGGGGTTTCCTCTAAGAAAAAAGAAACTAAAGAATAGGGCAGAGAGGCAAGTCTTGTGGTGTCTGTAAAGACATCACTGAATTTCTTTATGAGTTCTTCATGTGCACTGTAGAAAGAAAGAAATGAAACTGACTTGAAATGCAACGTTTTTAGAGTTAAACATTGGAAGAGAATTGGTAGAATCAGGAAACATTTGAACAGGCAGTTTAGTAAGGTATAGCATTTCTTTCATTGGATGTTTTTAAGAGTATCTTGGGGAGAGTATAGGTTAAAATAAATTGCTTCAATGAACGGGCAATGGGCAGTGTCTTTTGACTGTTTAGTCCTCAAGGACAAGATTTTGGACTAGTTTGTCCCAATAGTCTTTTTTTGCACTCTCTTATGAGCAGTTAATGAATTAAATTATTAAACTAGGAGAGATTCTTCCATCTCTCCATTAATCTTATTTTTCTAAACATATGTTAAATAAACATGAAATTTATGCTTTTCCAAGAAGAACCTCCTTTGTTAACCATTTGTTTTAAATAATGTTGACTAATTCCATTAGGGAATTCAGCATAAAAACCACACTGTCATTCCATGAAATGTGAATTTTATATGTGTCTGTCTTCTTGCAGTATTATCCAAAGGACCTTCAAGTTCTGTGATTGAAAGACCTAGAACTATGTCTTAGAGAAGAAATGCTCTATTTCATTGTATATCTCACAGTTTTGGGGTCTGCTATGGTTACTTCTCAGTGTTTTGAAATTCTACTGATGCTTGACAAGCGAAGAGAAGTTTGTGGAGATTTTAACCTCCCATTTAGAAAGACAAAAAATATTGGTTGTTACAGCTGCAGACAAATTTTAACTCAGTCAGTGACTTCCTGTATCTATGTGCAGAAATTGAAAAGCTGTTGATGTCCGTCCGTTTTTTAGCCACTGTATAATTTGCATGACCAACTGGTCCTGATGATGTTATTTAATGCCTTTGTAGCTGCAGTGGTATTTTTGAGAACTGTGCCAAGTTTGTCTTTTTACAGTGTCACTGAGGTGCAATTTTCAATACTGAAAGTTATTGATCTTGGAACAGTTTTCCTAAAGAGGTGATAAAGACTCTGTAAAGACTGTGTAAATTCTTGCATGAATGTCTCTAATTTCCTACCCATATTGAGGTATAATTTCTTGCCTTTACCTTTCAGACCACTTTCAGCCCTGCTTTCCCTGTAGTTCCTGTTTTTCTGTGGCTGTCTTGTAGTCAGAGATGTTGTCTCAGTTACTTAAGTATGACATTAGAAATGCTTTCATACTCTTTACTTTGCTACCTCTTATGCACATTGGCCCTCTGTGGTCTAGGCTGTGAGACCATGTTTCTCACATTTAAGTATAACCTGCATGTAACTGGTTCACTTATAGTGGGTAATAGCGACTAGTAAGGGCTAACAGCACCGCCTTAGCCGTTAATTTCACCCATTTTTCTCTCTTTGTCCCAGAATTTCCCCGCTGTGCTTCTTTGATCTATTGCTGGCCATAGCAATTTGTGAGCAGATGAGAATATAGATGTTATTTGTATTTTTAAAAGGAGTAACTTGGAAAAGAATTAGGCTGTTACAGTGGACAAATAACTATCATGAGGAGTTTATTTGGTGGCTAAGGGAACAAATGCAATCTTTAGATGTTTGAATAGGGAATACTGAGTAATGGAAAAAAATATACTGTATACAGTAATATGTCAGTGAAACCATTCATACTGTTTGATTCTGGTGTCCACATGTCACAGAAGGTGTTCATTTGGAACGAGTTCAAAAAATCTCAAAATTTAATAGAGAACGCGGAAGCCTTGCCTTTCAGAAAAGAGCTTTAAGAGCCTTTGTCTGTTTCAATAACATGTTAAGTCCTGTGCTGAAGTACTTACATAAGAAGAAGATGTCTTCTAGGATAAGGATTTTTAGACAAGTAGATAGTGTCTTATATATTTCTCTGAAGTGTCAGAATACTAACTGAAGCTAGTGAGGATTAGACCAGAAAGAAGATGTTGATTTCCAGTCCTACTAGCCAATGAATTGTGGTGCCAGTTATCACTTTACAGAGACAGATTCTTAATCTGTTCCTGATTTTTGTGACTTGCAAATTATGAAAACTACAAAAGTACTCTCTTTTGAGTTCTTTCAGATGTGTCTCTAATACATATAACTTCTGAAGTTCTGCAGAGTCCAGAGGGAGTACTGTTGTTATCCACAGAGTACATTTCTTGGAAGGTGAAGAAAATATTCTATTTTTTTTTTGCACTGTGAGAATTTTATTGCCTGTTTAATTGTAAAACTCTGTCATTGAAGAGAATAAGTAAAAATTCAAGTGGGGTAAAATCCTTTCCAGTAAATGATCAGTAGATATGAAAAGTCCTTAAAGGATTTCCCCTCCAGAAGCGTATTTGAAGAATTTCCCCACCAAAAATGTAGACGCAATTTTATTCTGGTTACAATGAAAACTCATGAATCTTGATGAACAGGCATATATAGCCCTACTTGAAAACCCTGCAGAGCCCGTCATTGATGATAACCTTGATGCTGAAGTGCTTAGCTTTAATAGTGTTTTACACTCTGGTCTTCTCAGTGTTTTCCACGTTTGATCATCCATCATTGTTCTGTACATGAACAGAATCTAGATTAAATATTAATGGAAGATTTTACTTGATTTTGCTGACAGCATGATGAGATGTTACAGACCTGCACCTCAGTAACATTTGGAGTAATATCCTAAACTGTTCTTATGGCTTCATATGATGAGAAACAACATTATGTCAGTGGTCCAAGGATAGAATTGAGAATTGGCTGCTTTTTGTTTCAAATGGCGCTTAAGTTGCTGACTTCAGGACCTTCTGGTTGAAGTTGGTTTATGTTAGATTTGTCTTGCTGCATAGAATTATAGAATGGCCTAGGTTGTGAGGGACCTTAAAGATCATCTAGTTCCAATCCCCCTGTCATGGGCAGGGAAACTCTCCACTAGACCAGGCTTCCCAAAGCCCCATCCAACCTGGCCTTGACCACTTCCAGGGATGGGGCACCCACAGCTTCTCTGGGCAACCTGTTCCGGTGCCTCAGCACCCTCACAGTCAAGAAATTCTTCCTCATACCTAATCTAAATCTACCTTCCTTCAGCTTCATTACCCCTTGTCCTGTCATTACATGTCGTTGTAAACAGTCCCTCTCCAGCTTTCATGTGGAATGGTACAGGATTTCACCAGCAGCTTGTTAAGGTATACAAAATGTTCTTTTTTAAATTCATCTGGGAGAATACCTGCAGTGGAAATGTGTAGGTGCAGTTTTCTTCTGTTAATTGATTAGGCAGGGTGAGAGCATGTTAAACTCAAAATCATGATTGTGTCAGGCTTTTACCTGGAAATTGGAAGTCAAACATTGATTTTGGAGTTAAGAGTTTTCAGTAAAAAAATAATCTTTCTTAAATGGAAAATTTGAAGTGTTTTCAACATACTTACATGGCTGTTAATGTAACATTCACACTGAAATTTTAACATAAAACTTGCAGTCCATTAATTTTGGCTAAGTCAGGCTTTTTGGACAGCCTCTTGGTGGTATGTGTGAAGTGCTTCTCAGGCTATTGCAGCATACTGTGGGAACTGAGCATGGCAGGCTGTGGGGAGAATTTGACTGATTAGTTGTTCTGAAAATGTCTTGGTGCATTTAGTTGAACAAAGCTTTTATTTCTGAAGAGGGATATGAAATACTTAAGATTTCTTAAAAATGGGAGCTGAACATTACTTTTTTCCCCCGCTCTGTCTGCCCCCTGGATTTTTTTCTCTGGATTTACCTACATTTTTAATAAAATGATCGTTTCATTTGTATGTGATAGGGTAGAATAATTATCATCATATTGAGCTTTCAAGAATTTGTTAATTCTGAAAGGAAATTTAATTTTGAAAGCATCTATTAATCATGAGTGTACTTAGTCAAGCAATTTTGGCTGTCCTAATCAGAGTAGAAGTACAGGTGCAAACCCATTCTTACCTTTCTTATTTTTATAGGTGCAATTGTGCAAGAACAAAAATTGGATGCTGTGCCTTTAAACAGGAGCCCTAATTTGCTTTCAGCAACATAGTTGTTCCACTTTGTCCTCAGTATTGCTTAATCTGTACTCATGCATAGTGAGAAGCATAAAAAAAAAATTCTCACCTATCTTTCTGGACAATTTGCACAGTTTTGCTGTTAAAAGTGAAAGACCTTGTGTTAAGAAAATTTTGATGTCCCAGCAATACACAGGGATGGAATGGGTGTCTCTCTGTGAGGTGTCTTTTTTGCTTGTTGGAGTTAACTGGTTTGATTTTGAGGTCGAAGGGCTGACCTATTAGTCAATATAAATAAATCTAGGTTACGTGTTGTTTAATTCTGTCTATATATAACCAAGGAACACTCATGACAGCAGTGGTAAATACCAAGATCATAGTCATACTGTTCAAATATTTTTCTAGCAACCTGGATGTTAAGGTTGTACGTCTGTGATGTGGATACTGTGTTAATAAGGTTTATTACATCAAAGTGTGCAGTAAACCACAGGTGAAGTTAAATGACATGAAAAAGTTAGAAACCATAGAAGAATTCTACGAATCAATTAGAAACTTTTCTGCTAGTACTACTGTTTTCTTGTCATGAGTGAAAAACATCCATACATGGTTATACAGCTGCAAAATTTTAAAACTTGCATAAACTTATTGTTGATTTTTATCATTTGTTGAATTTTTGTTTAAGAAATGAAGGTGGATTTAGAAGTGTTTTAACAGCTTCATTCTTTTGTTCTTGTAAGTTAATATGCAAAGGCTATAAGTAATCCCATTTTGGGCTTCCCTAAGTCTCTACACTTGGTCATACGTAAGGATACAGTCTTTTGCTGGTAATTTTATTGACTGACCCAATATGAATATATATTTGGATATAGGCATGGCCATCAACTGGTAATTGTGTTTTAATATTTGAATATTTTGTGTAGGACTAAAAGGGCAAAATATTTGTTGCTGGTATGCCCATATTGGGAACATTAATAAAATAAGTACTCTGTAATTTTTGGATTATATTGGAGGAACTTTAAGTCTAGTAATTGACAGAACACAACCAGGAACCGATCTAATGGCCTTTAATCACAGACATGAGCAGTCCTTTGTAAATGCCAGAACTAATCACCATTTCATCCCACTTCAGTGAGACCCAAAGAATAATGACACCTGCAGTGAGCTGTTTTCTCAGTGGTGGTGTCTGTAGAGGCTCTGTGAGGTTGGAATAACTGATCTAAACTCATCCTAAAGATAGATTTAGTCTGTTTAGTGGCTTCAGCTAAAGCATGTTTAAAATAGCTTTAGCTTTAACTTCTTAATGTTTGTTTACAGTATTTCTAAACAAAGCTTGTTTGCTTCTAACCATGAGAATGAAGTAAAAGAGCGCATGTTTTTATATAGCATTGAGGAATATATGCTTTTACAAGAAAATAATAGCAACTGAAAATAGTCTAAGGTCAAAAGTAATCTGTGCTTTGAAAACAATCTGAGCATAGGAAAACAGGAAGAGGAAAATAGGTTGAAATGTTAAGCATTGTGCTGCTTTGCCAAGAAATTGTTCAAATGAAAGAATTATTAAAAGAAAAGTTACGCCTAAATGGGAATGTAGTTTTGGCAGATAGCTTCTCTATGGAATGAGCTAGGTATGGCCAACAGTTATCATTGCTTTTTGAGGAAATGAAGTGACATGTAATATCAGAAGATATCAAAGAACATTATAATTCTCTTTTTCAACCCCTTTCTGTGATCAGTGGACTCACACTAGCCTGAATTGAGATTGGAAACAAATGCAATCTGTGAGGACCCTCAGACTTCAAATAAGGCTTTTTGTCTTCAGCTGCTGGAAGGAGTAAGTTGTTGGAGTTTATATTTGCAGGGTTTAGAATTTCATCTTTTATTTCATCCTCTGCAGTGATAACACCGAATCCGTATTATATCAAAACCTGTTGTGTATCAAAGGGAGAACATACACTTTGGTAAAATATGTTACACGCTCCACTTGTCATTGCATGGGGTTTCCATGTCTTTATTATCAGAACAAATTTCACTGTTGTGGAATGTTCTAAAGATATTCTGCAAACTTGGATACATTGCATGTCTGCAAAGATAACCTAGACCTTGGCTACATAAGCTCCTGTTGTGCTCTGGAGGGATATGAAGTTTTCGTGGAATCATAGAGTATCTCAAGTTGGCAGGGATCCATAAGGATCATGGAGTCCAACTCCTTGCTCCTGGCAGGACTGCGTAAAACTAAACCATGTGACTAAGAGCCTTGCCCAGATGTTCCTTGAACTCTAACAGGCTTGGTGCCGTGACCACTTCCCTGGGGAGCCTGTTCCAGTGACCACCACCCTCCCAGTGAAGAACCTTTTCCTAATGTCCAGTCTGAACTTTCCCTCACACAGATTCATTAAATTTCTTTGTGTTTTATTCTGTATCTGGTATTTCAGGGGACTCCAGAGTATAAACTGTTCCTTGTATATTATAATCTGCTTCAGACAGACAAGAAACATTTTACAGATGAGAGCAGATATATCTTATAAAGTGATCTGAAACTCCACTCAGAAGTACACTCTGAGTAGTGAAGTACGCCAGACTTGAACTGGGAACATGTTTACAAACATGTTCTACAGTTTTTTGATTCTGCTTGCTCAGAGAAAATTTAGATCTTTTTAATGATACATAATACAACTAAGAGAAAACACTTAAAACTAGTTAAACCATACAGGTATTTCCAATATTATTAATACCTAAAATATAATATTTTAGTAAATTTTCATAGGTTAGTTGTCCTGCACTATAACTTGACTGACATCTGAGAGAGCAAAATTTGTGTTTCCTGCTTGAGTGAAACCTTGATTCCATCGGAGTTCAATAGCAAACATTTCTTAATCATAGTTTTAAAAAATGGCTAGGCCATATTTTTTAATTTTCCTAAGGTGTCCTGGGGTAGCTTTCTCAGCCAGGTCCACAGTTCAAAAAATTACTGTAACATCAGAGTGGTTTGGAACTCCTTCCTATATTAGGTAGTAGCAAATAAAATATAAAAGCAAAACATTGTACCAGGTTTAATATACAGACATTTTATGTCTCTGTTTCACTAAAGCATGATATCCTATTTTTGTATCTGGGACAACACATATTCAGTGAGGCATATCTGGTCTCAAGTGCATGCTACAAGTTTTTAATAATTTTCCGTTAAAACGTGATCTAAAAAGTGATCAAGTCTTACTTGAGAAATGAGGTTTTAGGAGATGTAGTTCTCTTTACTTGAGGTGTGTATTTTCCTCTTAAATTACTGAATGTCCCTCATAGGTAATACTTAGTTTTCAGGTGGTTGAATATATCATGGATATTATAACATTGATGAAAAGATAAATTGCCTTCTTACAGTTTGCCTTCTCTGTTTTGTGTAGATGAGTAGCCTTGGTGATCTTAGTGAGAATGCTATATTTAATGTGTTTGTAGGATCGAAAGCTATAGTCTATACATTTCTGAATTTTACTTTTCCCCTTAATGCTAAGAACTCTGGATTTTAGCTGTGTACTTCAAGTGCTTTAGCACATTGATCCCCTAAGCTGAGCATGGTGTAATTGCATATTTTTTTTAGCATAATCTTTAACATGGTATATCCTTCTTACACAGAGATGAGGGAGGTGTATGGCATTTGAATGCAAATTTCCATTTTCCCTAATCTTACTGGAAAAGTAGTATTTCATCTATTGATTAAGAGCAAGTTCTTGTAGAGGAGCAAGATTACAGTTACTGTGATTGTATTCCTTAGTAATTCAAAATAACTTCTCACCCCTGTATCTGGTTTCTATTGATGTAAAAGTAGCAAAATGCTCATTAAAATGCCTAATATGTATAAAGCATATATATACATGTGCATATGTATGCACATACATAACTATAACCACTAATTCACTGTAAGAATTCACAGCTACAGTGTCTGTTAGCATTCTTATTTTGTTTCTTGGCTACACAAATTCATTAAATCCTCCTTTTGCGTGTAATGCATGTTGCTTCAGCACTGTGGTAAACTGGTCTACTGAGTTTGCCCTTAAGAATATCGTTCTGAGAATAAGGACTTCATACTTTTTTAAATTGAGAAGCCTAAACAATATTGATAGATGCTGAGTCAATTAATAGCAGTTATCTCTAAACAGAAAATAAATTAGTTACCGGACTTACATAGATATCCTGCTTACTTTTGTTTATAAAGGATATTAAGAGCTGAATATTGGGATAGTAAGACGGTCCTTTCTAAGCTATAATCTGTGGTCAGCAGGTAGTTCACTAGACTCCAGTAAGATATATATAGTGCTATATCTAATCTATAAAATTTTTGTTTCAGGTTTGATTATTAGAGTATGATGTGGTCTGTAAGAAATCCTGAGAACTGGCAGTGGCCCATTTATTCCTTACCCTAAAAAATTGATCTTCCTGGTTCACTCTTTTTAAAAATGAGTACACGGAGATAGATATATACTGCTTCATATTACAAGCACTATTAACTAAACTATTAAGCTTTGTCCTTGAGTACACAGAGATTTCATGATCTTCCCTGTTCATTCTTTTCATTAATCTTCAGTAGAATGCATCTTGCAAAAAATGCATGTAGGTTCTTATTTGTCTGAAAGTAATCCGTTTTAATTATGCTTAATTATGGAGTTGGACTCGATGATCTTAATGGGTTCCTTCCAACTCGGGATATTCTATGATTTGCAGATACTAACTTACTCTTCTACAGCTGCAGAATTCACTCATAGAATAGTGTCTTGCACCCAGGATCACAGAACAGTATGGGTTGGAAGGGACTTCTGGAGATCAGCTAGTCCAATCCCCCTTCTAGAGCAGGATCACCTGGAGCAGGTTGCACAGGGTTGCATACCGGCGGGCTTTGAATCTCTCCAGAGAAGGAGACTCCACAATTTCTCTGGGCAGCCTGTGCCAGGGCTCCGTCCCCCTCAGGGTGAAGAAGTTTTTCCTCATATTGAGATGGAACTTCCTGTTGAAGTTCCTTGTGCTCACTGCTCCTTCTCTGGTCACTGTGCACCACTGAAAAGAGTCTGGCCCCTTCCTCTTGACATCCACCCTTTAGGTATTTACAAGTGTTGATGAGATCCCCTCTCAGTCTTCTCTTCTCCAGGCTAAGCAAACCCAGCTCTCTTACCCATTTAGCTTCTTCTTTAAATTGTTCTTGCAGCTTTGTCCATATATCCAAAATACACCACTCTGATGAAGTACTACTTAGAGAATTCAAGTAAGAAAACAGAAAGGAAGATATAAGAACAAAGTAATTTGAGTAGCCTTCAAATTTTTGGTGTTCATGCATTCTTCATTCTACGTTTCTCTTTTGTAGCGCTAGACAGACTTTGCTCAGAGAGTGTCAAAACTTCATGTGATTTTTTTTTTTTTTTTTTAAAGATTCGGTTGACCTTCAGCATTTTCTTTCCAGGGAAGGAATTTGACTGGGCTGTTTAGTTCTTATCACACTTACATACTTGCATGATTTATAGGTGACCTTTCAACTCTTTTTTGTGCTACAAATACTAATCTCTTGAGCGTGCAAGTACAAATTTCTAAATTAAGAGTAGCGATGTAGCTTTTTGCACTGTGTGTTAGGAAACAGAAATGTTACAACTTTTGAGTTAGGGACCACTGTAAAGAAACATTGCAGAGCAAAATTTGCTTGGTGGCAAAATTAATTGGACACAGAAGAGTAAAGTTGATGAAGTATTGAAATAGATAACAGTGCGCATTTAAAATCTGGAACAGTAGACCCCAAGTTTTCTTGCATTGTTAAATCCAGTTATCAAAATTTTGTATTAATCACTGTGTTACTGGTGATGATCACGCCTTTAACACAAAGTATTTGAACAGTAATATGATTCTACCGGACCAGTAATTTGTTAAACATTAATTAAAACAATGAGCGATTTGCCTATATGATAATTTCCCTTCTGTGTAAAATTATAGCTTTTCCTCTTTAAGATTCATAGTTCATTCAAATTTAGATGAAGAAGGTAGAGGCCGTGGGATGGAGTAGGGGACAAGGCTGTCAGGTTTGGTGGTATAATGGATGCCTCGGGGTGACTGCATTCATAACCACACACAGTTACGGCGGTGCTGGATGGCCACAGCAGAAGAGAAAGGTGAGAATGCTGTTGGCCTTGAGTAAGTTCATAAGACTGAAAACTTTGTGTCTAAAGCAAAAGGCAAGGGCATGTCAGATTAATCAAAGTCGCTATTCCTTTTGCCATTTATTAGAGAAAAGTGAGTCAAATATTAAGAGGCTGTTGTAAAAGGAATTGAGATTTGTACAGGCAGAGTGAAAGAACTGGGTTTTTGGAAATGTGGGAAGAACTGCTGCTACTTGTACTTTAAAAAGACAGAAATGCCAATGATTCTATTATAGTAACATCAGGCTTGTTCTAGCAGACTTAGAGGGAAAATTATCTTTAATATCAGACTCTATATGCAAATATATATGCACTGTGTAGAATAAAGTCACTCCGTTTAACATGGTCATACCAATTCAGACTCCCGTGGTAGAGTCTAGTATCTTTTTTCCCTCTTCCAGGAGAAGAAAAATAACATTTAATTGCAACAGCTAGTTACTGTTTGGTGAAAATTTATTTGTAGAGACCTGATTTTTTTCTTTCTTAATTTTCAAGCAGACATTCTTACTCATCAGATCTTTAAAATCAAATAGGCTAAATTGCCTATTTGCAAGCTTCTGTCTGCTGTATTCTCTTGCCCCCTCCCATTTCTGGGTATAGATGAATGTGGCAAGCTGGTCATTTTTGCTAGTTGAAGTTCTTTGTCATTTAATTTCTCAACAGTTTAAGGTTTGTGGTTTCATAGGTTTTGCTGCAGTGATGACTGAATCTGCTACTGTGTAGGGAGAACTTGAAAAGTTAAGGTCAGAAAAGACCTTTACATAAGACAGTAAGGCTTTACTTGGATACTTTATGGTGTTGCAAAGTGAGGTTTTCTGTAAACAAAGATCTGAATTATTTTGAGAAGCTCATTGCTTTGTTAGGTAGTTCTTACAACTTCATTGAACAGCACAAATGATGGAAAGTGGTCAAGAAATCAGTGTATTCTAACTGAAAGAGTTTGATTTTTGAACTGTGAAATGTGTGGGACTGGAACTTGGTCAGATTTGAACTAGGTAAGTTTTACCTTATTTTCAGCATGAATAAAGTTTAAATCTGTTTATGCTTGTAATAGCCTGTATTTTAATTTTTTTACTGTCCTATGCCAAATTTCACCACCTTTAATGCAGCTTAGCCTTGTCCAGTCTTGTTTCCTATTACATTTTAAACATGCTCTACACAAAATATGTCAAGGGAATTCTGCCACAAAACTTTTACATTATTGAATCACTCTAAAGTAGTCTGGCCCACCACTGTTTTGTTACCAGTTTGGTGGGATGCATTGTGCCTAAAATGCTCAAAGTCACTGTCTGTTTCTGAGTTTGGTGAGAGTGGAAAAGAACATTGTTGCAGCAGAATACTTTTCATATACATTTCCTTAATAGCGTTTAATTTTTTTTAATATAAAATTTTGGTTCAAAAAGCAGCTTGAAGCTGTTTTCTGACTGCATTATTAAGTCTTTAAAAATTCAAAAGGAAATTGTGTGTTGCAAGTTCAAGGACAAAGTTGCGTACAGAACCATTTCAGAAGAGATAACAACTCTTTGTAATTGGTGACTTTCAAGCAGTAGTAACAGGTTACAATAGTAGCATAGATATGAGACCAGCTGTTATACTGTGAGGTGGGCAAGGTACACGATCGAGTAGAGATGACATTGGTGCAGTAAAGGAGAAATTTTGTCTCCGACCAAAGTTTTTACACTGGCAGAACTGTGTCTATACTTCTTAGGGAGTGTAGTGACAGGACAAGGGGTAATGGGTTTAAACTAAAAGAGGGGGGTTTAGATTGGACATTAGAAAGAAATTCTTTACTGTGAGGGTGGTGAGGCACTGGAACAGGTTGCCCAGAGAAGCTGTGGATGCCCCATCCCTGGAAGTGTTCAAGGCCAGGCTGGATGGGGCTTTGGGCAACTTGGTCTAGTGTAGGGTGTCCCTGTCCATGGCAGGGAGATTGGAACTGATGATCCTTGTGGTCCCTTCCAACCCAAACCATTCTATGATTCTGTAGCACTTGAGATCTGTCTTTGCTATTTGTCTTTACTTAAGGGAGTTATAAGCTACAGCTAGGAGTAATTTGTTCACAGACTCATTATTCCTGTTGATGTGTCCATATTTTGCATCAAGACTGTTTACCATGTGAAGCAGGACGCTGTTGTTGTAGGTGATGTAAAATTGCCTTTGAGACTTTAGTCTTTCATGCTTTTGAAGGAAGGCAGGGAAAGTAAGCATGCAAAATCCTGTGGCAATCTTCTGTACGGCTTTCTAATGCCTTCTCCTTCTTACTTTCCAAAGGAGTTTTATCTATAGATTCACACACTTAGGAGTACATTCTATAGAAACTGAAAAATGCAGGCTTATTGAGAAGAGAATCTGATAAGTTGCCCACAAAGGATCCCACTTACTGAGTACTACTCGGTAGTAATTCCTTCTTTACCAGATGTTTCCTAGCAGTACTTCTGGTGGCTGACTCCAGGCTTGATCTGTGTGTCTTAGAAAAACTGGACTTGAGAAGAAGAAATAAGTCAAGACTTACGTATCTTAGGTTTGTTAATTCTTATTATAGTTACATTATTTAGAAGCACAGATTAAGGCCCTGCTAATGTATTTTTCAAAACCTACTCTGTAAAGTATGTACTCAAGCAGTGTTTTTGTACTACTTTGGTTATGAGAGTTGTGGATGTTAATGTTCTTGATCTGCATTTTTCCATGGTGTTGATGAGTAACTCCTACCTAATAAAGCTATATCTATTAGCAGACTACTGTTTGAATCACCAGGAAGTTCTGAGATCTCTTAAAGGTTCAAGAGCATATTATTGGTATGCTACAAATAAGAGTTAAGTAGTCAAATACTGGAGAAAAGAATGAGGATTACCTATGATCTTTAGTTTGACCTAGTGTTTCATCCTGATCATGGTGATGTGACGTGTAGTAGGGTAGTAGCAAAAGGGTTGATATAGGCCAGACAGAAGGAGATAGGTACTTTTAACAAAGAGATGTAATGAAGGTGATTTCTTTAAAAAAAAATAAATCTGAGGATCACTGAACAAATTTGATATCTTAATCTTAGAGAAATTCTGGACAAAAAAGATATAAAATGTAGGTATCACTGGACTCTGTAAAAGCCAGGCTGACAACAGTTTAACTGGGTAGAACTACTGGGGAGCTGAGTTTAGAGATATCCCTTCCTATGGAAGTGTGAAGTTGATAATTACATGTAGGAGGAACATCTAGTACTGCCTCAAAAGCAGAACATTTACTGTATGTGTTGATGCTGACTCAAAGGAAGAAAACACTTAGACTCCGTGGTTCTTGACAGGACATCAGAGTTCTAAAGTTTTTCAACTTTCATACTAATGTTATAAATAAAACTCTAGCAGGAAAAAAAAATATTTTGATATAAGTTATCTCTGATTTTTTAAAGGGCTGTCTAATTATCAAGATTTAACTCGAATCTCCTTTATTCATAAATAAAGAACTGGAATTAAAGCTGATGGTATTTCATGCTAAAGAGGGAAATGGGTTTTTTAACTTGCCATTGTTCAACTTCTGATATGCTGTATTGGCAGTTTTGCAAAACTGTACTTGTCCACTGTGATTAGTGGAATCTTTAATTGCCCACAATAAAGTCCTTGTTGGTAGGAGATGCTGATAATGGTTAACAGACTGGACAGAAAAACATTCTCTGTTTTGTAAGGCTGATGATACAAGTGTGTTAACATGAATTAATTGGTACTGTAGGAAGTAGTAGGATACCACTGATTAACTTGTATGTCTTCTTCCATTTAAGGTATCTAGTGGATAGTCGCTGGTTCAAACAGTGGAAAAAATATGTTGGTTTTGACAGCTGGGACAAATACCAGATGGGAGATCAGAATGTGTACCCTGGTCCTATTGATAATTCGGGACTTCTCAAAGGTAACTGCTTCTGATTGTATAGTAAGCCAATGCTAACATTTAGTGCAAATTTGTTGCAGATTGTTCGTCTTTTGTAGTTGATAGTATAAATGAATCTCAGCATGTGTGAAGGTGAAACTTTTTGTTTGTTTATTTTCAGAACGTGACACAGGAATGAACTAAAATAGATTTCCCTAACAAATTGCAATTTTTATAAACAAAATTACTGGAACTTCTTTATAATGGTAATGGAACGTTGAATAATGTAAAAATTACTGGTTTATAATGATGTTATGGGATACCTTGGGAGTTGAAATTTAGTCAAAGTTGACATATAGCTAACCTGAGGTCACTAAGATTATTCTCTTTTTTAGCTTAACTAAATTGGTTGATTTAAAATAACTTTTTAAAGTTGAACTCTAAAATCTCTTTGTAAATGAGCCCCAAGCCCTTACTTTAGTGCTGGGACAACTGAAGAAGAGGTAGTATGCAGTTCAGTGATAATATCATAGAATCATAGAATGGTTTGGGTTGGAAGGGACCACAAGGATCATCTAGTTCCAATCTCCCTGCCATGGACAGGGACACCCTACACTAGACCAAGTTGCCCAAAGCCCCATCCAGCCTGGCCTTGAACACTTCCAGGGATGGGGCATCCACAGCTTCTCTGGGCAACCTGTTCCAGTGCCTCACCACCCTCACAGTAAAGAATTTCT
>VWZZ01006002.1:0-33361 GCA_013399095.1 Psophia crepitans | reverse complement strand
ATGCAGTACTCCAGGTGGGGTCTCACAAGAGCGGAGCAGAGGGGCAGAATCACCTCCCTCGACCTGCTGGCCACACTATTTTTGATGCAGCCCAGGACGTGGTTGGCTTTCTGGGCTGCCAGCGCACACTGCCAGCTCATGTTGAATTTTCCATCAACTAGCACCCTCAAGTCCTTCTCCTCAGGGCTGCTTTCGATCCATTCTCTGCCCAGCCTGTAGTTGTGCTTGGAACTATATAAAGTGGTTTGAAAAGATAGAGGATAATTTTCTAATTGTATATGGTTTCTAAGTGTGGTTAAGTTCTGTCACTGTTATAGTTACTCAGATGTGACTGAGTTTGGCTGAACTTTAGTCAGATTTGTGGACACAGGTCTCAGAACACTTATGCAGATATTTTTGTCATTAGGTCAAATTCTGTGTTTAATGTCCAGTATTGAAATACCATTAGAGCCATTAATATTTAATTTGCAAAATGTAGTGGATACAAAATCTAGTAGATAATTGGTTTTCTTCTTTGCTGTTACAGGTATTGTAATAGTGCTGCATAATTTGTTTACACATAGTAATACAAATTTTTACAACTTCATGGGGTTTATGATGAAGTCTGACTTTTTTCATTCAGAACTTCTCATCTTAATACCTCATTACTTTGCAAGTTAAATGTTAAAGATGATATGGTTGCCTCTTTCGTAGGACTTGTCATACCATGTTGCAGTAGTTGTCTGTGAGTGAGCGTGCGTGTCTGAGAGTGACTAGTATCAGTGCCTTTGAAGAAGGTGCTGTATTGTCATATGCATCTATATGTTGTCTTCCATGCACAAACTTAAAAGTCTTTATGCTCCAGGTGAGTGAAGTGTTTTGTTTTCTCAGGTGTGAGGGTCTAGATCTTTTGTGCATTTTTGTAGTAAATCTTGCAGTGAGGCAGGCATGTTCAGGTGATACTTTTCAGTTGAAATCAGATGTAGCAAGATCTTTTTATCCTCAGTGATGCAGCATAAGCTTATTCTCTCTTCTGTGTCTACCCACTTTAAAAAAGGTGATTTCTAAATGTGCAAAGTACAGTGTTAGTTGATCTGTATTATTTATAACTTAATCTGCCTACATGTTCAGGTATGTTTAAAGTTACTGTGAATGTCAAGCTGTATTGGGGCTAGCTGTCCAAATCCAAAGTCAAGTTAGCCATTTCGCTAAAAGCTCCTGAAAACCTGTGTTCTTACTATCATTTTGACACTGTCCATACCCCTTTCAAAGTAAACACAGCATCGGGGTTTATAAACTTCACTTTTTGATCATTCATGGTTCTAAAATTATGGCTCTGCATTAGCAGTGATACCATGCATCCAATTACTGTCTGACATCTAGTGTTCCTGTGTGAAGACGGTTTTAAAATTAAGAGTGTTAGTCCTCAGCAAATACTAGCTATCTTCATCTGCTGCAAAGCAGCAATCCTCTGAGGTTTCTTATGTAGCACAGCATATATTGAACCTGAAAATGCTTGGGATTTAATCCTGTCTTTTGTATGTAGTATGCACTAGTTGCTCCCATACTGCTCTTCTGAAGCGATAAGTCTTGAAAATTTGCACCTGATTCAAAAAATATAAAATAATCCAAAATAGGCATGCTTTCTCAGATATTTGCAGTGTTAAGGAAAGCTATTACTAAATTCAAGAAAGACTAATTCCAGGAACCTGAAACTGTATGTTGTACTTCTGTTACTTAAACATTGGTCCCTTATTTCCTGAATATTTGAATGAAGTGAGAGCAGTGAAAAATAACAGGCAGAGATTTCAGTTAATCTCACCATATGCAAAAATATTGTTTTATGTAGTGGAATGCACATACGTAGTGTTCAGAAGAACAGATTAGCGAAAAGCAAGCACATGGAAGTAGTCATTTAGAATAGCTGATTGTTTATCATAGAAAAGTGTGTTGCATATGAGGAACTGAGTCGTCAGAGTCAGGGGACTTCTTTGATGCAATAAGGTTCCAAAAAACTTATTCCGGAAAAGTCATTGGGGTTTTCAGAAAGGCAGAATGGAGTCCAAATTATATCTGCTCACTATAAACTCCTGCAGCAATATCAGATCAGTGCAGGAATACAGTATGAGCTTTTCAAAGAAGTACGTGGACCTGAAGATGTGTTTATGGATTTTTCCCCGTACCTTGCTCGCAGTTATAATGGAACCACCATATGCATAGTAGTGAGTGGGCCACATGAGAATTGATAGTGTAAGTCATGAATTGTTTCAGCAATAGTGTTTTGGACATAGTTCTTGCATGTATATTTTTTTCCTAATCAATCAAGACAGTTTTGAACCAAAATCCGAGTCTTGGAAATTGTTACTTTTACAGATAGGATGAAATAGACTGGGAGGAGGAAGGAAAGTACCTATTTAAATAGGTGAATAGATTGAAGTCTCTTTTATTAGGGCACGTTAATTATGTTTATGTCCATGAAGAACTGAGTTTTTATTTACCTGTATGTTCACTGAGATGTTTATGTGAAATTCCATTTTACTTTTTGCTTGAGAAATGTGTACTATGGAATCCAAAATCTGAGGGGTTTTTTTGCATTTTCCTTGGAGGCCTTCTATGTTGCCCCTGTTTTTTTTTCTAAAATCACAACAGATACTTGAGCTATTTCTGAACTTGGTTATCCCCTTTTCTAAAATAACTTCATAATTCTGATACTTACCTGGCCGTATCTTGGCATTTTTGTTGTTGATAGGAGGATTTTTTGTTTAGCTCTTCCCACACTGACAATTTTTATCAGAGAAAATGCATGCAAACCATATTATACCTTCTTGACTGCATGAAGTCATCCCTAAACTGCACAGATTATGTTATGGAAACAGTATCTTTTTGTCATCTTTGAACAGCTAACGGTAGTAACAAATATTGAGAACTTAAAATACGTGAACTGAGAACAATCTGCATCTCCCATGTTTTGCTCACCTGTCAAGGTACTTAGCTGAAGAAGGAAAGAGGAAGTCAGCACCAGTGATGAGATAATAGGAGCAGAAGACAGCTCTGTATCCTTCTTTGTCCATGCTTTTACTATTTGGGTGATTAAAACAAAAAGCATGGCACTTTTCCCCATATTTTCCCTTAAAATCACAAACCCTTTACACCAACTGAAGGTGTAGCAAGTGCAGGTAAAGTAGGGAGACTTCTAGTCTTGGTAAGCTGAATCTTGTTTACTCTTCCCACCAGGAAGTGAACATGTCCCTTAAACATCTCTTAAATGTCCTCAGCAGTGTTGCCCTCCTACAGAAAAGGTCACGTTGAAACATGTTTTGTTAAATTCTTGTACTAAAAAAAAAAAAAGAATAGTTGTTATTATTAAAGGAGCTTTAATTTTTAAGTGTACCTGTTTTAATGCTCAGGATAATCTTTTTTTTTTAATTGAAGTCACATTGTGCTGTCTTTGCTAAATCTGTGCTAAGGAGAAACGAGAAATACAGAAATATGATCAAATGAGAGAACCTTAGTGCTTTTCATATGCACATAGCACACCCTTATTTTTGTCCTTGCAGAAAATTTTTCTTAGAAGTATTGCTTAAAAAAAATGCCTAGAGGAAGGCCAATACTTGAAGCAATTTGAGATTATTTAAGGTTACTTTTACGCTCAGTTTTAATTGCGCAGTGTGTAGTTCTGCAGTTCATTCACACAGGACAATGAAAATAAATAGACTATATTTATTACAGTCTATTTATTCTTCATACATAGTCTATTTATTTTCATACTTCATTAAGTTTGTCACCCTAATTTATTCCTTGGAGCTGAATGTGTGAGTTCCCCTGTTTGATCTCCTTCTGTACGGAAGCATGTTTGCTGCTCTGTAGTTGGGTACTTCCAAATGGAAAGACAGCTGCTGTAATTGAGGCTAACAATGGCTCAGATCTGGAATCACCTCTTATACATATAGGATAGCTGCTATCTTACTCCTGTAGTAAGGATTGAACCAAAGCTAAAAGCATGCTACTTACATAAAGAGGTACTGTGCCAAGCAGTACTTCTTTTAAGTGCTGCATCTCGATGTCCCTGTGAAGAATTTTGTAGGGACTGTGTTTCTAGAGCACACAAGATCGTTTAAGTGGGAAGGTTGTACCATGCTGTTTTCCCAGTCTGACATGGAGTGAATGACTTCCAACTTTGTCTTGGATCTACTGTAACTACCCATTCCTGTCTTTTGAGTGAAAGATGCAACTGTAGCATGAAATGGAAGTATCCATGGTGATGTGGGAATATGTGCAAAGTGGGTGGAGAAATGGATTGGTTTCTCTGAAGGCTGTGATGATGTGTGATAACAAGTTAGGCGCGTATGATTGCATGAGGCTATGGAGTTGTCATTTGTGTTCCTGAGTGTAGGAATACTACCTGTAATAGGTGTGCTGTTCATGAACTGGATAGCTTGCCTAGTTTTAGAAGTTTTGCTTTGAATGCAGTAGTACTGATAACGTAACTGTGACTCATATCAATAGCAAGCAAAATATTTTCTGAAAAATATTAC
Organism: Psophia crepitans; assembly: GCA_013399095.1. Taxonomy (NCBI): domain Eukaryota; kingdom Metazoa; phylum Chordata; class Aves; order Gruiformes; family Psophiidae; genus Psophia; species Psophia crepitans. The sequence continues at coordinate 28,847 of VWZZ01006002.1, read as the reverse complement.
ATTAAAAACCCAAGTAACAGAATTACAGTATTCAAGTGAAAATATTTTTCTCTTTTGTAGATGGTGATTCTCAGTCTCTCAAAGAACATCTCATTGATGAGCTGGACTACATCCTTTTGCCAACTGAAGGCTGGAATAGGCTAGTTAGCTGGTACACACTGATGGAAGGTCAAGAGCCAATAGCACGCAAGGTACTCTTAAATTACCTACTGGGATGAATTCGATTCTCGTATAGTCCTGCAAATATGCAGGAGTTGCACAGAAATTTATTAGAAGATTGTAAGTCCTGGCCTATGATAATCATATAGACAACTCCTGCTTTAGTTGCTTATAGATATCTAACTTTTATTCAGATTTTAGAGACTTAATTTTTTAATATTGAGAAATGAGGATGCAAATAATATAATACTTTTTTTTTGAAAGTAAGCCCTCTAATATTTCAGTAAGAACTTGCTTTAGAACCTTTTAAGTCTATTAATGCAAATGGTTTTGTAATTAAGTATAAAATCTTAAAACTATATTGACTATACTAGGGAAAAGCCTATCTCTAATAATGTTAACACTGACAGAGTAATTGGTAGTTCTATTTCTGATAAACAGAGTTTTCTATGTTCAGCACCTTGCTAAGGTAGTTTTTTCCTTAAGCAAAACACCTCAAAACAAGTAGTAGTCCATGGTATGGTGGATACTGTGGCCCTCTGTCAGTATGAGATACTTAAAAATTAGCATCTTCGGTGTTAATTTTTGTTTGCTCCAGCACATACCATCCTTATTAAGGTGATATGACATTTTACCAGTTTATTGATTGTACAATCTTTTGTTTGTATTTCTTAAGATGTTCAGATTAGCGATTACAGTTGCATCCTCATCAGACTGAATTACTTAAGTTTTGAAATACCTTTTGGTATGTTTGCCAATTCTAAATTGACCATTATGGCCTATTTTTTCAGTTACAGGGATCTTTATTTTAATTCCTGAAAATCTGCTGGAGGAATAGGCTGATCAGAATTTAGTTTGATATGACTACTGATGTAATATAACTTTTTTTTTCCTCTTATGACATGAGTATGGTCTAACTGCCTGCATGCTGGTCGCTTACTTGAAGTGCCTTCCTTTCAAACAAATGCCAGATTTAGCTGTAGGCGAAATTTTGTGTCTTCAAGATTCATTTGGTCAGCAATAGAAGCAGTTTGTTGGAGTTTTTTTAACATTATCTTTAATACAGTAAAAGAGATCTTTTTTTAAAGAGACATCCCTGGAATGTCTCTTTCTCTAGTTCTGCAAGAGCTGAAATCCATTAAAATGGCTCTCCTTTAAAGATATATCCGTTACCAACTTGTTACTGTTTTTCCTGAAGGTGGATTTCAGCAAACTGAATGCTCTTCCATCATCATGGTAAAGTAAAAGTTCTGTAATTTTTCACTTTGGGGGGAAAATGGAAGGAGAGAGAAGTGAAATTGAAGTAACTTGCCTTCCACTTGGAAGGAACTAACTGGAAAAAAACATGGAGTGTGATGAGTGGCCAGGTAAACTGGCATAGCTTCATTATTTTCTGCCAATATGAACGGAATGTGTATCTCTGGGATGCATATTCCAGTTCAGAATCTTTCTTTCTGATTCTTTTGTCATTTGTTCGTGATTCTTTCTCCTGTCTGCCTTAATGTCTTTTCATAGAGATGAGATGATACTTCTCTTTCATCCCCTGTGTTATATGAACTTCTTTTGAAATGTGGATCCAAATTTTAAATCGATACAATGTTGTAATTGATCCATGTCAAATAACAATATGACTTTATGTCATAGTGGCAATACAGTGTCAATTTATTTCTCAAAAATGTCTTAGCCATACTGCACAGTTTTGTTTACTGCAACTATTTTGTTTTTACTCTAGTGGCTGAAAAACCCTAATAAACTGCTCAAACTAAGATGCATTTTTATTTGAATGTCATGGTTGACAGACATTAAAGCTAAGGCAAACTACTGAACAGCAATGAAATCATTCACTAGATTTTTCTTTTCTGTGGCACATGCATACAAGTTATATTTGTACAGCAGATAGCAGATCTCTCCTAGCAATTAGTTAGTGGCTTTTTTTTTTTACCGTATTTGTCAGATGTATCACATATCAGGCCAATGGTTATTTTTGGAACAGTCTACATGACTAAGTACTGCAGTTACACTTTGGAAGATCAAAGGGAAAAACATTTAAGAGGTGACCCTGAATATTTTTTTTCTACATTTTACTTTTATTAAAAAAAAAAACAAAACCAAAAACCTGTATACTTAACTATTTTGTAATAGGTGTTACAAAAATGAATGTATAATAAACAACTGTAACGGGTAGGTGAAATTTCAACTTAATGTATTCATTATTGGAATATAAGTGGAAGATTTGTAGGTTTTGTTTAAAAATGTGTTATCCAGATTTTATTAGTGTGTATATTCTGCTTTTGATAAGTATTCTTTAACTGTGAAAACTAGTTCTTCATGTTTTGAGGAATTAGCATGCAATGAATGTATTTTGAAATAAAATTAACTTTTGGTGGTTTTTATCCTTTGATAAGTATCATTTGGTTAAGTATACGTATTTGTGATTTCCACTGTACTTAACACTTTGAAAGTCATGGTGTTGTTGTTATACACAGGTAAGACATCATCATCATGGAAAAAAAAATACTTTCTAGTTTATTGTATTTCTAAAAAGTTATAAGATAATTTTAGTTCTAATTTTTGGCATTTATTAAGTATCTTACATTCCCTGAACTTCAGTTTCTTGAAGAGTTCTCGGAAATATTTTGAAGTGTGTATATGAAAACATATTTGGACTGATACCTGATCCCAATCTGTTTTTCAGGTCGTTGAACAGGGTATGTTTGTAAAGCACTGCAAAGTAGAAGTTTATCTAACAGAATTAAAGCTTTGTGAAAATGGAAATATGAACAATGTTGTCACACGAAGATTTAGTAAAGCTGATACAATAGGTATGCGCAACTGTTTTTAAAAATATATGATTGTGGCTTGTTTAAATAGTGCTTGGTAGCAATTTTTAAATAAATCAGTCTCTACGTAAAATGACAGATGGGTATTGTAACCACCAAAAAGGATGGGACTGGTCTTGTTTAGGTCAAAATTCAAAGTTAAACAAGTTGGAATATTTAGGATTTTTTTTTTTAAGTGTGCATTTGGTTATCTACGCATCTGTGTTAACTCTAGAGGTTTGCGCTTTTTGGGAAGTGACGTGTGTGATCTTTTTTGTTACCTTTGTTCGATTCCATAGTACTTTTTCTGGGGTTTTGATGTGTAAGAAATGTTTTCACTGATATCTTTCATTAGCCAACCCTTTTAAGTCATATGTATAAAGAGAAGGGTATATTACAAAGTGTAAGAATGAACTGAAATTATAAATTAATGGCTAAAGGTGACCCATAAAGGTAGGATTCTTTGGGTTGTAAAGCGGCAGGCCAGGCACAATCTGTTACAGTAATTGAGTCCTGTATTAAACCTTTAACTTATTTTTATTTGTAGTTATTTTGCCTGCTCTTTTAGCATTGCATCATTGTTTGAAACCATATTTCGATAATATATGTCTCTGAAAATAGCGATCAGAACATATGCAAAGATATTGTTGATCATATAAACTCAATTTTTGGTGTATTTGCGCATGTGTATCTGAGATCAGAGTTTTTCAATCAGCTGTACTTGTGCAGTGAGACTTGTACTTTGTGCCGTTAGCCCTTTATGCCCAGCCATTACTCTTTGTTCACATGCTTTTACAACAACGTAGTTTTTTCAGGTTTTGCTTCTCTTTATATTATGGGTAGTGAGGTATATTTGCTATCTTTTAATTCTTTGCAGATTGCTTGCTTCAAAAACAGAATCATTTTATTTCTCTAAATTTTGATCCTTAAGTTACACAAGTAATCATCTGCTTGTATCAAAGTAAAAATTTGAAAATTAAGAAAATTGTCCATGACACAAGGTTTCAGAGTTGTATATTAATTGGCCTTTTTGAGATAGAGTAAAACTTGGGAAGATGTATGTCATTATTCGCTAACGAAATCCAGAAACTTCAAAAAAAATAATAATTTAACATTACCCTTCTGTCATGGTTTTGGCAGGGATGGAGTTAATTTTCTTCCTAGCAGCTGGGATAGTGCTGTGCTTTGGATTTAGTATGAGAATACTGTTGATAACACACTGATGTTTTAGTTATTGCCAAGCAATCGAGGACTTTTCAGCTTCTCATACTGCCCTGCCAATGAGAAGGTGGGTGGATGCTCAAGAAGCTGAAAAGGGGACACAGCCAGGACAGCCGACCCAAACTGACCAAAGAGATATTCCATACCATATGAAGTCATGCTCTGTATATAATGGGGAGATTTGGCTGGGAGGCTCAGGAAACTGGCTGACCATTTTCTTGTGGTGATACTAGATGTGGTGTTTGGATCTTCTTGGGAATCTTCTACAATTGAGGACTCTCACAATGCATATTAACTTTGAGACTGATTGATGACTGACTCTTTGGGGGGTGGGGTTAATTCTCAAATGAAAAAGAACTAGGAAATTGATGTAGTTCAAGCAGCATTTCAGTCTCATTGTTGCAGATCCTAGAGACCATCAGGGCTTCCAAGTGTAAAGGAGTTAATGATCCATTCAGGAATCTTAATCGTATGAAACTATGATAAAACTAGGTCATCAGCTAATGTGTAAGCCGTTTCTGCCTTTATTCAAGAGATTTACAGATCACAAAATGACTAAAAGACTGTCTGTAGCTTCTGTTATGAACGAATAGGAGTCAGGTTACGTCTGCAGTGCCATAAAAGAATTCCAAAACTTGAGCTGATAAACTTTGTAGAAGATTACACCAGTGGCTCTGAATGGAATGAACTTTTGTATTTTTGCTAGTAAATTATCTTGGCAAATGGCTTAAATCCATCTTTCCCTTTAATTTGCTGCAGAATACAAGAATGTAAAACTTGCCACCCTTGAGGAGAGTTTATTCTGGTGTCCTTCTTTAGGAAGCTGGAGTTACTGTTTCATAGTACATATTAACATCTTACTACAGTTGCCTTCAGCCAATATTTGTGATGGCACTAGCCTTTAGGAGCCACTGGACTTCTCCAGCATCTCATACTCTTCCATGTAGTCTTGCAAAACAGTACTTAAATCATGCAGCTGTTTTTTTTTTTTTGGAGGAGCTATCTGATTTTTAATGATACAGGATATACCCTATATGGGATACAAACTTCTCAAATTGAACTATTGCAAATTGTGGCTATATAGCTGATGGAGAGAGAGGCATCTATAAAGGGCAGTTCCTCCTGTCTCTTGTAGGCATTATCCTAGTACTAACGATCTCATACATGGGATGTCTATAACACTACTAGAGGATAACTGCATACACAGTATGCCTCAGACCATACCTATTTTAATATGGTGTTTTCATTTATACTGGACAGGCACTTTCACTTTAGATCATAAGCCAGCACTTCAATGATACCTGCTGGGGGCAGTAGGAAGAATTACAAAGTGTGCATCTGTTACGTTCATGGAAGTATGTAAAAGAACCTCAGTTTCACAGTCTCAAAATTAGCATAACAGTCAAGTGGAACATGCTCTTCCCAGAGTCTTGGACATAATGTGTAGTCATCTGATAGGATAGATGCTTCCTGTCTCATAACAGTTCTGTTAGTGAAGGTGGAACATTTTAAAAATTGACATAATAAATGTTAACTTGGTACTTGTGAAGAATACAAGCTGCAATGCTCACATAATTGTCATGGTATTGATAATGAAAAATTACCTTTTGTAAATTCTTTCAGTGTCAGCCATTGGTAAATCTGGACTTTACTTTTAAGATTGTTGCTGACTAGATTCATTCTTACGTTCAAATATAGCTATTTGAAATCGTTGGTTGAGAGTTGATTCAGAGAGTACTTGATCTAAAAAAAAAAAGTCAAATTAAGTAACAGCCTGTTGCCTTATCACACCTACCTTGCCTACGTATCATCTGTATTACAGAAACAGATGATCCAGTCTAACGCTTGCTTTTGTACTAAAATTTGTGTTAAGTAGTATAGAAGGAAATTGTATTCAGTTGCCTATAACATTTACAAATATTATATTGGCCAGTTGTCACACATTTCACAAGACAATGGCTGGATTTTTACAAGGTACTTTTGAGCTTCAGGTCTCATTTTGACTTTTCGTATTTAACATAGTGGAAGAGAAAATAATAATGTTAAGTAAAAGGGAAGCAAGGGGAGTGCTAGAGAAGCTGAAACACTGGTGGTTTATCCAGAGACTTCAGATCAATGTCTCTGAAAGAGCTTACAGTGCCCATTTTTATAACTTTATTTTCAGTGATCATCAGGAATAAACTGTACATTTCTTGACTCAGTTTTGTTTTCTCTGTTAGCTTTTATGAGACTGTGTCCCTACCTGCCCATACTCCTGTATTACCACACTCTAAGAAATTAGTAGATGGGTACCTGGGTACCCCATGTCATTGCCTATTTATCAACTTGCCTTTGGTCTGCTTTGTAAGAGATTCAGGAGGGAATAAAATAGTCCTCTGACTGTTTCCATTTTAAAGGCAAGTGAACTAGCAACTTCCTGCTTCTCCTGCAACTTGATGTCGTTGCATTGGCTGTTTCTACAGTTTGATTCATATTTTGAATATAAGAAAAGAGTAGTTGATTCCGATGCTTTATTCGGCCTTAGACAGTTTGGGTAGTGAAATGCTAAACTTGCATTCTCTCCCTTTCAACACAGATACAATTGAAAAAGAGATCAGAAAGATCTTCAATATTCCAGGTGAAAAAGAGACTAGATTGTGGAACAAATACATGAGTAATACTTTTGAACCTTTGAATAAACCAGACAGTACCATACAGGATGCTGGTTTATACCAGGGACAGGTAAAGTATAATATAATTTCTTTTTTTAATATGTTTTTTACTCATGAAAATGTGGCTGTAACCAATTAATTTTCCTTTTTTTTTTAAATGAAAATTGCCTCCTAATGGATTGTGTTAGGGATAGAGGATTTTATAAACAAATTCATCAAAATAAAAGGAGTCTTTGAGTGTATTTTCAGTATTAAAGATTAATTTAACTGTCTGGGTGAATTAAAAGTAAATACATTGCTGACTTGAATTTGGTAAAACCTGAAATTAAAAAAAATCCTAGGATCTAGGATACGTTCCTATAATGAAACCCAAAATTTTAAGAACTTTTTAAGTACTCTACAAGGGTAATGTCTTCTACTCAAATTCCACTGTCCAGATTTCAGAAAGAAATAAAGAAAAAAATGAAAATATTTCAGATAAGAACTATAGAGACAAAAGAGCTTGAAAACCTGCTTTAGGGTGAGACTCTATCATCACTTTAAAATCCCTTTATGGGAGGATTTTTACAAGATTTTTTTATTTTAATCTTTCCAGATGAATATAAAGAACAAATATTTGATGTTAAAGCTACACAAATGTAAATGTGATCTGATTGAACAATTTCATCATTAGAATAACTTTTCAGACTACTACATTGATTCTTTAGTCTGAAATAGTTGGATGTTTTTTCAACAACTGTAGTGCATGTTGTTGTGCTACAAGTATGAATGGATGAGATTTCATAAGAGTAATTGCAGGTGAAATTATATTAAAGTATTTCCTTTTACCTTGAAATATTTGACTTTAACCTACTTACAAGCAGTATTTATTCTGTGCTTCAGTTTTCTTTTATTGCATGGAAGGTAAGTAATCAGTGCACCAAAATAAAAACTTGACTATTGTGCCCTTTAGCTTTTTGCTGCATGCACTTAAACCCTCACACAGGTAATTTTAACAATGCAGACGTCCTGCTGGAAGAGCCCACATCTCCCATAAAAGATTAGCATCAAAGGTGTAACTTGCAAATTGCCTCCATCCCAGTGAAACATTAACTATGAAGCAAGCGTGGTCTAATACAGCCATAAAAAGATGTCTAGGTGACATCTGTACTTTCAGCAAAACAAATATTGTTCAAAACTGAGTTTAACCATGGTTTCAGAAAATGCTAAGTGTCATGGTAGGCCATGTGTGTTTGGTCAGTTGCACTTGCTGACAGATAAGGTGGTTGTTTTTCTTGCTGAGCCTCCTAATCTAATAATAGTTATTCTGACTATCACAGTCTATCTAACCTAATAGTTATTTTTTCCTGTGTAATTCTAAACTTTGTATGTGATTAAGTAGATTAATGTTTTCAATTTGAGTTGATTTCTGAAGTGAACCTTTAGAGGTTCCATTGAAGTCTAATCTTCTTTTTATGTAGTAGTTTCTGAGAGCCAATGGAAGGAAATATGGCAGAATCTGTGTTGCAGCATTCATGACCAAAGATAGCAGACTACTCTTTTCCAAATAAAGAGCTGGTCATGATCAAAGCTAGTTTTCAATGTCATGTCTTAGTGTATTCAGACTGAAAATTTGATTATATTTTCAAGCAGCGTGACTTAGGTATAAGGTTTTGAGCATAAAGACATACGTGAATGTATGTCACTGTGTGGACACACATGGGCATAGGATGGCAGCATCTTGAAATATCAGCGTACAGTTATGCAGCATTAGTTGCACTGGAAATTTGGGGTTAGATTCAGTTTAAATATTGGAGTGTAGTTGCCATTTCAAATGATCTGGCTATCCCAGCTGTCAATCCAGAAAGGCATGAGCTTTTTGTAGGTCCTGTGTCATATCTGCCAGCGTAGGGCAGATACCTCAAATACCCAAAGGCGTTTCAAATAGCACTTGATGCCTGTGTCTAGGACTGAGTGTTCTGTGCTCCCTTTTGTACCAGTAACAACTTGAACGAAATTAATTAGCCAACTGTCCCCTTGGAAAATTGATATTAGATTAATTGGGTTTGGAGGTTCTTTGTTACTGCTCTGTGTTGTGTGTGAGGCAAAATTACTTTGGGAATATCCCTTCCTTAACAGGGCTGTTGTATAGCCATATAATTTCTGTAGATTCCTAGACGCTGTTTAGAGATTGCAGGGCACCTTCTGACCTCTTTGAGAGGTAAGGTTTTGCCATTTTACCCATGGATTGTTGAGACTTGGAAATACTAAGTGGCTTGCCCAAAGCTGCACAAATCAAGATGTGGGGAGAAAAAAGTGAATAGAGCAAGAGGAAGACACAGTGTAATTGAATGGAATATTCTTGAACCTCAGGGAATAGTAACTTAAACATCAGTCTTTTCCATCACAGTTGCATCTCAGCAAATCCATTAAATATGGAACAGAAAGCAATCTATTGATATTTTTATTTCAGTTTTGTTATTACACTTTTTATGGTAGGTACTGGTGATAGAACAGAAGAACGAGGATGGGACATGGCCAAGAGGTCCTTCAACTCCTAAGTAAGTTGTGAATTTAAATCATGTTATTCACTGTAGCTTAACTATTTTCACATATTATTTTGCTTTTAAAAAAGCTTATTTTTAAAAATAGCATTTTATTTTGAAAATTTGCCTTCAAATGTTTTAGCTGAAAATATGCTGAACAGTGTATTTGTTACAAGTGCTGCATATTGTAGAACATGACATGATAATGGTGAATTCCTGCGTAAACATTGCTTAATTTTCTTGATTTCAGACATTGATATATGTTATCCTGCTTAAAAATAGACCTTTGTCAGCTAGTTCTTGAGCATATATTTCATAAAAGGTTCTTTTAAGTTTCTTTTATTCCTTTTGATAGTCTGCATTCACGTAACTGAGGTTCACTGTTGTTTAAAAACATTTTTATAGTATCATTGCTTATCATTTGAAGGACAAAGATTACCTTTAGTGTTTTATCTCAAGCACTTTTATTAGGAGCACTAGTTTCTATTAAGTTGCTTAAGGAAGTCTGAGTTCAATTTAAGCTTAGTTTAAACAGTATAATCTTGCTTAGCAAGATGTTATGCACAAAGAATTGAGAATGCAGAGCAGCAGAAAGAATGGCATGCAAAAAACTTGAAGTTTAATCTCTGACCTCAAAAAGCGTCTAGTAGAAATGCAAATTCTGAGTCAGATTTTAAATGTAGATTTTGAAGGTTTAAAGAATTTAGATAACTCAATGTTACGGATTCATTTGGAAGTTTTAGTAGGAAGATACTCTTGGTGATCGTACCTGCTTTTATTCTGCCAAATTTCCATTTTACTTCATGGAAGACATTCAGGAGCAGTATATAAAGAATATCTCCTGGAAAATGGTTGATCTGGGGACAAGTGAAATGATAATTGAGAATACTGGTGTCAGAGGAGGATACAAGTAAACCAGCAAATGAGGATGAATCATTTTACTGTGAAGCTGGGATATGTTTTTGAGGTTTGGCAGCTATCAGAAAGATTGACTGAAATTTGGTATTCAGATGCATTGTAATAATGGAAGGTTTGCAAAATTTAGGGGATTCAAATAGGCGCTATCAACAAGCAGTAATGGGTACAAGTTTTTACATCTGTTTAAAACTTTATGAAAAATCTAATGAATGTTTAAAGGAGTAAAAATACTAAACACTTGCTTTTGATTCTTCTGTGTGACATGCATTAGGAGTATTACTTTGTCATCACAATTAGTATACATCCAGATACCTTTCTACAGTCCTGTCATGGGTCACACTTTGGTCTCTCACCAGTTCCTGCTGAGACTACCGCTTCATAGTGCTTGTTTTAGAAGAGTACAAATTGTAAACAAGAATTCTGAGGCCAGGAAATAAAATGCCTTAATTAGAAAGATGAAGAAGTAGAATATTGCAAAGTATGAAAGGTTTATAATGTTTTCCAGGATAGAATCATTTCAGAACACCAGCTAAGCTTTTCACAGAATGACAGAATAGTTGAAGTTGGAAGGCACCTGTGGAGGTTGTCTTTTCCAACCCACCTGCTGAAAGAAGGATTGCCTAGAGCAGGTTGCTTGGTACTGTGTCCAGTCAGGTTTTGAGCATCTCCAAGGATGGAGGCTCCACAGGCTCCCTGGAAAACGTATTCCAGTGGTTAATAACCCTCACTGTAAACCAAAATTTCTCCTATTTAAATAGAATTGCCTGTGCTGCAGGTTGTGCCCACAGCCTCTTCTCCGTTCAGTGGGCGCCACTGAGAAGGGTCTCGCTCCGTTTTCTTCATTCCCTCCCACTGGGTATTTCTGCACTTTGATAAGATTGCTCTGGAGCCTTCTCTTCTCCAGGCTGAACAGTTCTCTCAGCCTCTCCACGTAGGTCAGATGCTGCAGTCCCTTGATCACCTTTGTGGCCTCTCACTGGCCCTGCTCCACTGTATCCCTGTCCCTCTGGTACCGGGCAGCCCAGAAGCAAAGCCAGCGCTCCAGGGGTGTCTCACCAGTGCTGAGCGGAGGAGAAGCATCACCTCCCTTGATGTGCTGGCAGTGCTTTTCCCAGTGCAGCCCAGGAGGCTGTTGGCTGCCTTGTCCACGAGGACACATTGCTGACTCATCGTCAGCTTTTTCTCCAGCAGTACCCCAGGTGCTTCTCTGCCAAGCTGCTTTCCATCTGGTCGCCTGTCCTTCCACACCGCGGTGTGCACTGGTGCCTGGGGTTATTCCTCCCCTGGTGCAGGCCTTTGCATTTCCTTTGGTTGGAATTCGTGAGGTTCCTGTCTGCCCATTCCTTCAGCCCACTGAGGTCCCCCTGAATGGCAGCACAACCTATGTTGTGGTAGTTGAAAATGAGAGAAGGATGTTCTGCACATTATCCCTGTCTCTTTCTTGTTAGCGAAAGCATAATAGCAATCTTTGTATTGATTGCTTCTTTTGGCAATTCTTCTTTATTCCTATTGCAAGTGATAAACATTGACAATTTTTTATGAGAAACATGTTAAAGGTGTGAGCATCTTTTTCTACTGCAAGAAAAGAACATATTTACTTTGAACGTGGCTAGACTGGTTACCTCAACTCAGTATAGGAAGGAACACTTTTGAAAATAATTCTTTTCTTTTAAAATTATAATGAATTGGTACAAGTAAAAAGATTGATTATCATCATAATTGTCTCTTCTTATGAAGAAACTAGGAAGAAATTATTTCAGGTTTGAGATCCTTTTTACATAGTAGCGGGGACCCTGCTCTGCAACTTCAAATTTCAGTTCTATGTCCAACCTTGTCAGTGTTTGGGTTTCTTTTATGTGTACTGTTCTTGTAACTTCTGAATTTATTTTGCAACATCCATTGTAAAAACCCCACTAAAGTTTAATGGTACTTGCTATTGTCTCCTAGCTGCTCAAAACGCCTGTGATTTTTTGGTATGTTTGGTTGGTTTTGGCTTTGTTTGTTTTTTTTTTTTTTGGCTGGAAGAATCTGAATGTGGTGTACATTCTTAAAATGTGCACAAGATCAGTCAGGCTTAGTAATAGCTGGATTTTTGGCTCTCTGAGAGGCTCTGTTTATATCAGCTACTGGCATGTTTTTTGCTCAGGAAGCTTGGCTTCTGTGAAGCTTTTTCTAGGGAGCTCATAGTGAATTCTGAAATATCTTTACTGTCATCTGCTCCCAAAATAGATATTACTCAGCATTAATGGGCAGTTCAGCAGAAAATTTTGTTACACTAACTTTTCTGTGAATAACTGTCTCCCCGATGTCATACATGTGACAAAACTCATCCAAACAAGGAGATCACAGTTGCTTTGGTAGCTTAGTCGCTGCTGATCCCAGTCCTTGAATGACTTGTGATCTGTGTGCAGACAACTTTTTTTATTCATATCTGTATCCTTCTGCAGGAGGTTATTCCACAGGCAGAAAAACAACCAGCCAACCAATCATATCTGAATGGTTTATTATCATCAAGAGAATGTTTTAAACTAAGATAGTCAAGTAACTTAAGCACTGTACTACAAAATCGAATTACTTGTGTTCAGAGAAAACTGTACAACAATTAAAACCTTTCATCCAATCTGGGCTTATAAAACTTGAGGCAGGGAAGAGGGAGGGGCTTAAATTTTGAAGTTCCATGAATTACCAAAGGAATAGCCAGGACAAGGTTTCTACTAGTTTTCTGTTAAGAAGTTGTTACCCGTTTATGTGCAAATATAATAGCAAGTTAGAGAAACAGACAAAGAAGCTATTAACTAGAAACATACTTCCTTCTAATTTTAGAAAAGTACTGTTTGCTGTTTTCTTAGAAAACTTACTAAACAACTTCTAAATCTATTGATCCATGATGTTCTTCAAAAGTGCTTCTTATTCAGTAAAAAGTAAGATTTTTTTTAAAAAAATTCATCTATCACTATGCATCTGTGTGCATAAACATTTAATTCTGATCTGGGTTTTTTTTTTTTTTTTTAAACTTCATTGTGGAATAAATCATCCTAATAGAATAGCTGGCTACTTTGCATAATTTACAGATGCTCTGCTGTTAACTTGAATAATTTTTGCATATGAAAGGGAATACTTTTTTTACCATAAAAAAATTGAGGCTGTACACATTCATAGGTTTGGTTTTTTTATCCTTGTAATAATGAATGTTTTCTTACAATGTTTGTCACATGGTAAGTTTTGCCTTTTTTTCTTTTGTTTTTCTGGTTCAAAACTGTATGCCTTTTTATCTTGGAAAAACACTAAAGGCTACTACTTGATTCTTCTGAGCTGGATCCCATAATGTTTTTAAGAGAAAAAAAAAATTAGTAAAAGATGCTTAGCTATCCTTTTCAAATAATTTGATGCTTGTGTATCCAAGTTTTCTAGGAAAAAATATCCATGAGTCTTCAAAAGAAAAACTGTTTGTTTACTGACATTAATAGTATCATCTTGAACCAAAAGATTTAAAATCTGTAGTTTTTCCCTGAAGCAGTTGATGTGCAGACAGGTGTGCCTTTCTACTCACTGCTGTGAGAAAGATAATTACGGAGAGTAGAGCTAACTAGGGACTTACTCTGATGTCTTAAATTGGAAAGCAAGAGCTGTCAGAGCTTGTCTGCCAGTCAAGAGCTGGACTGCTTTTGCTGATGCATAATAACTTGTTAGACTGTGTTAACCATGTGCCTGAGTCCCTGTGGGTAAACATCAAACATTGGTAATATGCAACAGACGTTTTCAAGTTAGTTTAACAAACATGTTCATTAATATCCGTTAATGCAGGGTTGAGAAAATCTTAACAAATGAATGACATAATTTGTTTCTGATTGCTGAATGTTAAAATATCAACTTTTCATGCACACCCCCCAAAGAAGTATGGTTAACTGAATTAGTTGGGTTTTGTATGAAAAGACTAGTGTAAACTGAAATAGGTTAATTGTACTCAAGCATGCTTTAAAATGCTAAATTGCATGTTAGCCTGATTATAACCACACCTCCACAGAATCAGAGTCCTTCAGTATGGAAGGAACTCTCAAGACAATCTCATCCAGCTCTTCTACTCAAAGCAGGGGCAGCTGGAGCAGGTTGCCCAGGACCACATCCAGGCACATTTTTAATATCTCCAGAGATGGAGACTGCACCGCCACTCTCTTCAACCCCTTCCAGGTTTCGACCACCCTAGCTGTGAAAAAAAAATAAAGTAACAATTTAACACTTTTTTTTTTGTGAATGTTATCTTATGTTGAGATGGATTTTTTGGGGTTTTAACTTCAATTTATATTCATGGCCTTTTGTCCTTTCACTGGGCACCACTGCGAAGGATCTTGGTTCACCTGCTTTCATCCTTCACCTTTCATCCCCTCCCACTGGGTATTTTCTGTGCTGTCAAGGTCCATCTGAATGGCAGCACACCCATCTGGCATATCATCCCCACCTCCTGGTTTTGTGTCATCTCTAATCTTGCTGAGGGTGCACTTGGTCCTGATGTTCTGGTCATTAAGAAACTGTGGGAACCTAGTATTGACCCCTGGAGTATACCACTAGTGACTGGCCTCCAACTGATCACAATCATCTGGACCCAACCATTCAGCTGGTTTTCAGTCCACTTCACTGTATACTTACGTAATCCATGCTTCATCTGCTTGTCTATGGGGATGTTTCAGGAGGCAGTGTCAAAAGGCTTACTGAAGTTGAGATAAGCAACGTCTATTGCTCCCCCCTCATCTGCGAAGCTAGTAATCTCATTGTAGAAGGCTATCAGGCTGGTTAAGCAACATTTCTATTTCATAAACCCATATTGACTAGTCTTGTTACCTTCTTGTCCTTTATATGTCTGGAACTGGTTTCCAGGATTAGTTGCTCCATCACCTTTGGAATTGAGATGAGGTGGACTAAGGTGGTTCCCCAGGTGTTCTTGCTTGCCCTCTTGAAGATATGAGTGCCATTTCCTCTCTTCCAATATTCTGGAACCTGTCCCAGGACCTCTCAAAGATAAAGAAGAGTGCCATCACAGTGACACCAACCAGCTCCCTCAGCAGTTGGTGCATCTCATCAGGCCCTGTGGTCTAATATATCTCCCATATGTTTAGGTGCTCCCTAACCTGATTGTACTTCACTGAGGATAAGTCAGCCTTGCTCCAGATTTTAGTTTCAGGGACATGGTATTCCTGAAAACTGGTCTTACTGGTAAACACTGACATGAAGAAGGTATTGAGTACCTCAGACATTTCCATGTGCTTTGTGACCTGAGCCCCTGCCCCATTTAGCAGTGGCCCATGTTGTCCCTAATCTTCCTTTTGCTGTTTGAGTACTTGTAGAATTTTTCTTGTTGCCCTTCACATCACTTAAGAGATTTAGCACCAGGCAGGCTTTGGTTTTCCTGCCCTTATCCCTGCCCAACTGGACAGTATTCTCTATGTTCCTCCTGGGTTATCTGCCCTTGCTTTCTCTCAGACACATTCTCTTCATGTCTAAGTTGAGTCAGCTCCTTGTTCATTCATGCAGGCTTCCTGCTGCCTTTGCTTGATTTTCTACTTCCCAGGATGGACCATTCTTGAGCTTAGAGGAGATGATCCTTGAATATCAACCAGCTCTCTTGGGCCCCTCTTCTCTCCAGGGCTGTATCCCATGGGACTCTTCCAAGCAGACAGATCCCTGAAAAGGCTAAAGTCTGCTCTCCAGAAGTCCAGGATCGTGTTACTGCTTTCTGCCCTGCTTTCTCTTGGGATCCTGAATTTCATCATCTTATGGTCATTACAGCCCCAACCTTCACATCCCCATTTAGTTCCTCCTTGTTTGTATCGGATCCAGCCAAGCAGCTCTCCTTTTGACTTCTCAGTCACCTGTGTCAGGCAGTTGTCATCAATGTGCTCCACAACCTTTCTGGATTGCTTGTGCCCTGCTGTGTTGTCACACCAGCAGATATCACAGTGGTTAAAGTGCCCCATAAGGACTAGGGCCCGTGAATGTTAGGCTTCTTCCAGCTGTCTGAAGAAGCCTTGCCTGCTTTTTTTGATCCTGATCTAGGCAATCTGTAGCAGATACTCATGGATTATTGGAGGAAAAGAGTTGTCTTGCTTGCAGCTGGTTTTGCTGGTGCCTGTATTTATGTCTCTACTGTGGATCAGTATGGGAGTTAAACTACAGAGCAGTTTAACCGTAGGGTTAATGGAGTGTGTAGGGAAGTCAGTATCTCATGTGAGTTATTGTCTGTTTGGCACTGGGCTACACTGAAGTTTGTTTTTTAACCTGTATTTTGCTGGACTGTTAAAATGCTCAACTGTAATAAATAATTTTGTGGGTTTTGTTTGTTAGATCATGAAAAGTTACCTTTCAAAGTTACCCGTTACATAGGTCCTGATGTTTTTCCACCTATGTTGAGAATGTGGTTTACTCTTCTCTTGCATGTGAGAAACAAGGCCATTTACTGCTTATTGGTTTCTTTACAACCAGAATTTAAAATTTTGTCAAGCAAGTAACGATATTCATCAGACATCTTTCTGTGGTGTTTTAACACTACAGTAGCATTAATACATACTGAAGTTAGTACACTACTAAAAGTGTATTTACTTTGTCTTAGAGGCTTGTATTTAAAACATAGTCTGAGTTTTTGTCACACATTTGATTACTCGTTTTGTCTTAGGAGATTCCTAAGTCATTGCAGTTGCTTTATGAAGTAGATACGTTTGGTCATTCTTTTTGTACCGTATTAAAGGCAGAACTGAAGTGTGGTAATACGTTCAGCATTGGCACTTACTGTGTTTTCAGAGGGGTTTCTTATCCTTGTTTTGATCTTATTTTTTTGCTTTAAATTATGGGGGAGGATTTCTGCCAATGTTGTTACAAAATTTTCCCACAAGTATTGGAATGTATTAAAAGCTGCAAGAGCTGTGAATGAATTCTGTTCTCTGTTCTGGGACTTAGCAATGAAAGCAGCTGTAAGCAGACAGAAAGGCTGCACACCTCAGAATAGTAGGAATCTCTTACTGTTTTATCTGTTATTATCACTTTGTATTTGATAGCAAGTGCTATCAAAGAGTAAAACTACTCTCATCTTCTCTTGAAACAGATTAACTTGGTTTTAGTTTTCAGTGGAAACTAGACCTTTACTGCTGTAACTTGTTCTGGTTTCTTTTAATTTTTTACACAACAATTATACATTGAGTTTTTAAATTTAAAATGGTATTCCATTTGAATTTGGTTTAAAGTATATAAAAGGTTCAATTTTGTTTTAAAAAGTTCAATTTCAATTCAAAATTACTTGGTTCAAATAGCTTCTTCTAAAATAATTACATGTATGAATGGGCATAATTTAACTTCTATCTTAAGTAGGGTTACACTGACTTCAATTTTATATCTTTCTTGTGGACACTGTATTTTACTTCTTTGAAGATAACGTTCAAAGAAGAGGATTTAGGTTGATAAAGGAAATGTGTGGGAAAGCTTCATGAATGTTGGTCAGAATACTTCAAAAATAAAATACCATTTTCTTCACACGGTGATAGATATTTTCTTTTGGAAAAAGTTTATTAATAAAAAGTTGAAAACAAATGTGAAAATATACTGGGAAAATTTATCTCCTTGTGTTTATCTCCTTGCAGAGTTTAGTTCTTGAAAAGTGCTTAAAAATCTTGAACGTGCAGAATTTCTTGTCTTAATATTGTGAAATGTATTTCAAAGCTTTCCAATGATAGCTGGAGCTTTTTGCAAACCAATTGGAGTTTTCATAGGGCCCACTAAAACGTGAAGGTGGCTAAAATCCTTTGAGTATTCAGAGCTTTTTCCATGGTTATCTGTAAGATTTGATGAGAAAAAGGAAAATACACTTCAAGGTAGTTGTAGGTTGGATTTAATTATCGCATTCAGAGGGTCTTTGTGGTTAAAATTATCAGTATTCTTATGTTTAAAAATAGTCTTAAACAGTGAGGACAAGTGATAATGCTATTACTTTTGGCAAAAAAAAACCCCTGGTTCTAAAGGTTATTTAGTATTGTGCAGAATATCCTGAAATGCTTTTAACAATAAGACAATTTTAATTAAATGGTTTCATGCTGCTGTTAAACTAACTTCGAAGTTTTTGTATCGTGTCTCAACCTCCATTTATGGTTAAATGAAAAAATTATAAAATTTCCATGTTAGAAACTTTACATTGTAGGTTTTAGAACATCAAAATATAGATATTTTGTCATGCCATAAACTGAAAACAATTTTTAGCACAGTGGCCTGTGATTTTTTTGTTTGTTTGTTTGCTTTTTGTTTTTAATAACTCTGTTTCTTCAGCATGAAATGAAAGTGTAAAGTACTGTGAAACATTTCGAGTTTTAAAGGATGGATTCTGAGGGCTGTATGTCCTGGGTGTTCTTAGTGCTTTGTCCACTTTTTTAAAAAAAAAATTCTTTTCCATGCTTGTTTATATGCCTTGTTCATTTGTTAGCTTTCATAGTTTTTAATATCTCAGCGTTTTTATCTAATTTATCATTCTCATATTTTTAAAGGTCCCCAGGTGCATCCAATTTTTCAACTTTACCAAAGATCTCTCCATCTCTATCAAATAATTATAACAACATGAACAACAGAAAGTAAGCAATATACCTTAAAACATTACGTAATTTAATCATCCCAGTGTGACGTAAACAAATTTGGATGTTTTGTAACTCTTAGCTTAATGATTTTGTTTTGTTTTGCAACATTTGCATTGTGAATTGTTACTGGTTACTGATATCAGAAAATGAAACACAGTTAAAGATGTTTGTTATTTCTTAGTTCTTAGTAGAATAGACACTAAAAAGAATGTTCAGCATTGTAAGAAAATATATAAAGACTTCATTTAGAGTTTATCCTGCTAAAAAGACATTCTTCTTGTTATTATCCTGCCTGAATTTAGATGGACATCAAAAAAAGTATAAAATGCTTACATTTATGGTGGTCAGGTCTTTCCCTTATTTATTGATGATACGGTGTTATAGCAGCATGTGTGATATCCCAGTTTAATTTGAGACCACTACAGCTGAATTGTTTTAGCTATAATGGTTGTCATAGTGATTATAGCCATTGATTAGTTATCAGCAGCTTAACCTCTGTGTCTTAGTGCTAGAAGATCTGAGTGGGATCAGTCTGATAGATGTGCTTGAATATTGCCATCGACAGAGGCTTAGTAAAAGAGACTTCTCACTTTTAAGGGGTTTTTTCCTTTATATTCCAAACCAGAAGTTTAATAAAGAATGTGATAAAACTCTAAAAGAAGAGCTTTCATATTCCAGTGGCCAACTTTGTGTATAAACTTTTTTTGTTGTATATAACTGTAAAAAAAGTTGGTGAATACAGAAAAACATGGAATTATTTCACTTTAACGAATAATGGAACATCTTTCAAATGCTTGAAACCAGAGGGCTTGAAACTCATCTTTAATGCAAGCTGGGGGAAATTGAAGAGGCTTATTCTTAAAATTCATTCAAATTTAAAATACTTTTCCAAACATGCATTTTGTGATCAAACATGAAGATGTTAAATATTAAAAAGGTGACATAAATATTAAATATCTTATACAATATCTTCCAGTTAAATACTGCATTTATCAGAAGTGATTTTTCCTAAGGGGTGAAGTGTCACTTGTGCCTCTACCAATTGTGAGTAGCCCCAACTCTCACTGTTAAACAGTTGAAATCCATGTATTTAACTGCAGTCTATTGTACTCTGTGTGTGAATGTGTAGTAAATAAAAAGTACATTGTCTCTATGATTGTGTGAAAAATTACTTGACCAGACCTGAGCCTCCGTCTGAGAACTAATCTCTCCTTCCCCCATTGCTTATGCAATAGACACATGTAATGCCAAAACCAAAGCTTAACAGTTACTTTTTCCTAGGGAGCCACCATTTTACATCAAGCCAGCAAGGCTGTCTTCTTTTTCTAATTTTTTTCCTTTTTTTTTTTTTTTCTTTTCCCTGTTTTTTAATGTTAGCTTCTCCCTAGTGATGCTGTAGTTATTTTTAGGAAGCACTTATGAAACCTGTTGCCAGCTCTTGCAGCTTTTAAAGATAGTTTCTTCGCTTGCTTTAACTGATTTTATTTGTATTTCTTGGTTTATTTTGGAGCCAAAATGGGAGCTTTTAGAACTTTAGGTAAAATTCTGGGGTGGTTTTTTCTTTGGGTTTTTTGGTGGTGGTGGGTTGTTGTTGTTTTTCTTAATTTGAGGATTTTCAACAGAAATACATCTTTAAAGGGAAGTGATATAAAATTCAGATAAGGAATTGGTCCATCGAAGCACCTTAGTTATAGCTTAAACATTTGTAAGTCAGACAGTAGGTATATGCTCTCTCTAGTGTTACGAAATACCAGCTGTTTTTCTCTTGTAACTTAAAATGGTGTATATCTGGATGTTATACAAGGCAGATGTTCAGTGCAGAATTATATGGTTTTCCTTACAATGCAATAACCCAATTATGATGAGTCTAAAATACTTTAAAATCACAGATTTGTAATTCACTACAATATATAATACAGGAGAATATTTAGCAGCACTTCTGTAAGAATACACGTTCAAGATGAACTACATGAGTGATAGAGAAGTCATACCCAGTAATACACTATGTACTTTAAAGTACATATGGTTGCATTAAGAATGTTGGGCTTCAAAAGGTAAATGGAAAGATATATCTCTGTATTTAATTGTATTATATCATTCTGGGTTAAGATCAGTTTCTTCCCTTTCAGCTCTTCTCACAAATATCTCTATCTAAGAAAGCACCTCTTTTCTATTAATTAATGCTATCTTCTGTTCATTACTTCCCTAAGTAATGACTTAATGTCAGCTTTGTCTGAAATTTATTTTCATGTTTCTGCCTTATTGTCTCTTACATTGCACGTTATCTTTAAGTGCAATAGCGAATTAGACATTTGTGGCTTTCCAGGATCCACTGGCACCTCCATATGGTCATGAGTGGCTGCGACTTGAAAAGAAATACCAACATTTGTTTTGAAGATAATTTTAGCTGACAAAGCTGATTTGTAAGGCAGAAAAAGCAAACAGGTTGCATGTAGTAATAGTCCTAAATGCTAGTCGTCGCAAGCCTGTTTTTGCAATTATTATAGCTTGGCTATAGAGCGCAAATCTGAAAAGTATCATGTTTCTTTATATGGTACACATTTCTGTAATGCTTATCTAATTCAGTGTTCTGAGTAATAGCAAGCTTCAAATGGTAAATATTTGTGTCCTGAGCTAGTCATACGTTAGATAATGGAAATAGCTTGTGCAAATTTTATCAGGTCCAAAGCCTTCGTTTCTGTAACTGTGAGTTTGCATTTGATGGAATGGGGGATTCCAAATAATTGATCATTGATGTTCTTTTGCCTTTACAGGTGATCTTGTTGAAAGAATAACATAGGAGGATTAGCATAATATGTGTTAGTGGATTCAGAAGAGCAGGGAGAGACTCGCACCATTTAGGTCTTACTGGAATTTCTGTTTATTGCTGTTATAAAGCAATACATTTCATGTCACTTGGTATCTTTCAAATGATGTGGGGAGGGGCTTAAAAACAGTTGAACAGGGACTTTATCTTGGGGAATTAAATAAAAGTTGTTTTGTTTTCTTCATTTGTAAAAATTACTTGTTTCATCATTCAATAGTGTCAGCTTGTCAGAAGACGGACAGCTGGTAGTTTTGTTCAAATGCTTGGTATATTTCAATATGCTTATTTTAAGAAGTATAAATGTTAATTACATCACCTGTAGAAATAGTTTCTTCATGTTGCACTGGACATGTAGGCAAATATTACAAGGAAGGTGATTTTTTTAAACTTTATTTCAATATGCTACAATGTTATCTTTTGCTCTCCAGACAATGATCATGAACCGTAACAAAGACAGTAGTCTTTGTATAGTGACATGGGCCTCTCCTGCTGCTTTAGGCATCTATAAAAATTGATGGAACCTGACTAAGGGTTTGTTAAAGTGGCTGGTCAGAAAAACACATTGGCAGTGTGTTAAAGTGGTTGAAATATTACGGAGCTCAGTAAGTGTTACAAAATTTTCTGGGCTCATTCTTGCAACTCACATTCCTATTGCAGCACCTGTGGTTGGTATATGGCACTCCACTGTCAAATTGTGTCCTTTCAAAGCTAGTGATGCTTTTCCAAACTTCTCTCTTGAAATCCACACTTCCCAGAGCTCAGCTGCACAATGAGTGCTCTGGGTTCTTCATCACCTGAAGGCAGCTTGGAGGGTTAAAGGCAGGATACAGACAGTGCATACAAGTAATTTCAAATATGGCAGATTTACAGATAATAAAATCTCATGAGGAAACCTCCCTTTACCATTTTTATTTCTTCAGGAGCTCTGTTTAGCTGTTAGAGGGTCTGAAGATGGTTTAGTTTTTTCTTGCCTTACTTTTTGAGCAGTGGATTTTTCTAAGAACCATCGGTGTTTTCCTTCTGTTATTGGCCTTGCTTGATCGCCCCGTTCCAGTACTACCCCTCTGTTTTTCCATGCATTATTCCTTCATTAAAGGCAACTTTCTGAAGGTTTTGCAGGACAAGCAGATGGAGCTTGGGAACACGCTATCACAAGTTACTTTTTCTAGGGCATTTCTGTTTGAGTGAAGTTTATGTAGACTTGCCTTGCATCTTTACTTGCTTCCCATTGTTAGCCATTTACTACCGACTGTTAATAATACTTTATTTTTTGTCCAGTCTCTAAAGCACGAAAAGCAGAGGCGCAATGTAATTTAAATAAAAATAATTCTTCCAGAAAAGATGAAGTTTGCAAACTGATAAAGCTGTAAAGAGACATCGCCTAGTCTCCTGCACATAGTAGGCACAGTATTTTGCTGGCTGTGTTTTGATAAATTACCAGAGAACCGTGGAAGAGAAATACATTAATAAACCTGACTCACAGTATGAGTGTGTAACCATATCCTCTAAAGCCCTCAAATGTATTTCTGTGGGCCGGTACAGAAGATGAAAGAGTTCAGAAGTGGCTTTCCCTTTTGAGAAGCAAACTCTGACAGCATGTCCCTTAGAGCAAACCAACACTGGGGATCTATCTGCGTTACAATTATCTTGAATTAAATTATCAAGATGTTACTCAACTAATTTGAGGAGAGCTTTGACATGAATGCATTATAGCCAGAAGACAACAATTGCATTTCTAGTGTCCCTCCTAAAGTGGCAGTTTGTGAAGAGGGGAGAGCTGCAGAGAAGGAAAAAGAAGGGGAGTGAAAATCCCTGGGAAAAGTACAGTCTGTTTATTACCGCTATTCTCCTAAATTTCCAAGATTTCCCTTCTGTTAACCATGAGAAAAGTGTAATCTTTGAGTTAGGTTAGGAAAGCAGCAGGAAGCAGACAGGGCTGAAAGTAGAAGCTTATTGTGTACCCTGTACGCGTGCGTTTCTATTGCTGCTGCATGCTGTTGAGCTGGGTCGGCGGGCTGGTTGTATGTTGGAGGTTACATTAGCACCAGTGGCAAGCTTGTGCCTTTTTTTCCTGAGGGAACTAAGGCTTGCCAGCTTAAGGGAATTGGGGTTGATTGGAGTAGCTGGACTGCAGCTGCAAGGGGAGATGGGAGGTAATTTTCCCTGGGGATCTCTCATGCATGGGTGAACTAGGGATTAGTGATAGGGAAGAGTTGACCACAGAAACAAGTTTGAAGGGTATGTGGGCCCTGGATTTCAAAAAGTATCTTGTGTAAATTAAGGTGAGGCATTTAAGTTAGGATTAATCTGAATAGGCTAAACTAACTTTACAGAGATTTTTCATGGAGAATGACCAGTAAACACAATGCCACTTAGCTAGTTTGGGGGCAAGCCAGAGAGCAGAGAAAATGCATGTCTATGGAAGAGGGAATGACTGATAGCAAAGTGAACTAATGGAAAGAAATGACCAGATGTAAAAGTTTGAGAACAGCAGCTTTATGGACAGTGAAGCCATAAACTACACAGATTCCTGAGGCCATCGAAAGAGGGAGAATTTTTCTTTCCCTTCTGTTTGAAATTTTCAGTAGCTCTAGTGATTAAAACAAAACAACTGTTATTCATGAAAAGTGAGTAATTGTGCACTGAGGGGACAGTTGACATTCAGTTGGATTGTAAAGAGTGTGATACTGTCCAGGAATAGTGGCTGGAGTGTACCATTGGACATTTGAATGCTCGGATGTTTACAGTTATAAATCCCAATTATTTATTGGGATTGATTCTTTGCATTACATATTTTTCCTTGTCATTCTTAGCAACTGACTTTCAAATCTTTGTTCAAGTTGCTTCTAATGTGAATAATGCTTAGTGACTGCAGAAATAGTCTTGAGCTTTAGCCAAAGCTGCGATCACACAGATTTCATTATGAACAGTGCCTGAAATAGTTTAAGAAAGAGTTTAACCTTTCTGGTTGGTGTTTTTTTCTAATATCTGTAATATTACAGAGCATCCTCTTAGAAGGTTCTTTTGTCTTTCTAGTATTCTCAAATATGCTTACTTTACTGTTGTGAGGTTTATTATATATTTAGTATCTGCATGATTTCATCGGGAAACAAATTGCTTTAAATCTTACCATTTTACCTATTCCAGTCTTCTCCAGTTTCTCCAAACAGATGCATCATAGAGATTTATAATGAAGTTATTGCAAGGCATTTTGCGCATTCTTTTACCTCTCAAGGCTTCCCTGCATTTGCATGCTGGATTGTGCTGTCCTAGCAGGGAAGCTATAAATAGACTCTCTGATGCAGTGAGGCAGCTATGCCACAGTGGCCTTGGAAATCTCAGCTTTCACCTGTTCCCATTCCCACCGACCTCACTCTTGCAGTAGCAGGATGCAAAAGGAATGTAAATGATTGCTGCTGGTGGTGTCTAAAGTCTGAGTGTATTAAATTTGATGGAGCAATGAAGCATAGAGTAAGCTGTGAAGGGGTAGGGATATAATTACAGTTCTTGCAGTACATGAGATTTTGGTTATTTGCACAGGTAACTTTTAAATTGAAATTAATGTTATTACCAAAGTTAAATACTTCTTTAAAATACTTTCTTGTTCACAGAAGTTACTTTAATGTTTTTAATCACTTTAAGTTTATAAAGTACTTGTATATATTAAGGTACTGTAGAGTACGTTTACATTGTGAAAGATGTTTTGGTTTTTTACAGTGTGAAAAATTCAAACTATTGTCTCCCATCATATACTGCTTATAAGAATTACGATTATTCAGAGCCAGGAAGACATAACGAGCAACCAGGCCTATGTGGCCTGAGTAACTTGGGGAATACATGTTTCATGAATTCAGCAATTCAGGTACGTACTTTAGAATGAAATGAGCTTGTCTTATTATTTGGAAATGTATTTTGTTATATTTAGTCACGTTTGGAAACTAATACTAAGAGACTCTATTGTAGCAGGATAGCATTAAAAGTGAGGAAATAATACATCTGTATTGCTATACTAGAAAAGTTGGTTCAGAGAGCTGCCTGCATTCATTGTTTCCCGTGTTTTTGCATGGTGATCAATATCAGAAGGAGATTTCACCAGCATTCTACATGAGTGAACCCTTAAGTGGGATTCGTTCCTTTTTGTAATGATTGCCATGCATGTCTGTCAAAGAAAATACTTTTTTCCTTTTGAAATGCACTCGAGTACAGATTGTAGTGCTGAAGCATCAGAAAGTAGATGGGGTGGCTTACTGGACCTTCATTTCTAACTAAATATCGTGTACTTATAGTGCGCAGGTTAACGTGCAGGGAGCCTTTGAATGTATTTTCCGTTGACCTTTCCCCTTTGAATAGCTGCTATTTCATGGATGAGATATTTTACAGGAATGTAATAGCTTGCTGCTTTGCTATGATTGCAAGAGAAATACTAGTATACCTATTATTACTCTTACCAAGAGAAAAATACCCCAAAACTTAGTCCTTCTACTTTTAAGTCGAAGCTGCAGTGGTAGATTAATTGATGATCAGAAAGAAGTAGTAGTTTAATTTGGATTTGTTTAGTTTTGGAACTTGTGTTTTATCATCAGTCTTATGTTAAAACACTGTAAAGTATATTTAAATCCTTGTTCACATTTTTTTCCTGCTGAGTGTAAAGATACTAGATCTTAACCAAGAAGAGGAGGCTGAGGGGAGACCTGATCACTTTCTACAACTACTTGAAAGGAGGTTGTAGTGAGGAGGGTGTCGGTCTCTTCTCCCAAGTAGCAAGCGACAGGACGAGAGGGAATGGCCTCAAGTTGCGTCAGGGGAGGTTTAGGTTGGATATTAGGAAAAACTTCTTCAAGGAAAGAGTAGTGAGGCATTGGAATGGACTGCCCAGAGAGGTGGTTGAATTACCGTCCCTGGAGATGTTCAAAAAACGCATAGATGCGGCGCTCCAGGACATGGTCTAGCAGGCATGGTGGTGTTAGGTTGATGGTTGGACTTGATCATCTCAGAGATCCTTTCCAACCTTTGTGATTCTATGATTCATACTTCAGAGTTAATCTCGTCCTGTGTCATCACAAGGGTTCCCATCTTGTTTATGATTTCCTTGGGCGAAATAAAAAAAAAATTAATAATGTTGAATTCCTTCTTTAGCCTGTTCAGGAAGAAGGTAGTTTCAGATACATTTATAAGCTAAGCTTATGAAGTTGTTGAAATTTGTTCAAAAGAAGAAATATTCTGGCGTTTCATAGTCTTTGCAGATTTTCTATTTCTTATTTGTATATAGAATCAGAGAATAAAGTGGGTTCAGAGGGACCCCAGAATAGTCATGGGTCGGACCTCCAGTTTGTGTCCATTACAGTGGTCCTGTCACTATGCACTTCCTAGAAGAATCTGGCTCCACTTCTCTGTAGCCTCCCATTAAGTAGTTGCAGACCCCCACGAGCTCTCCCCTTAGTCTTGGCTTTTTTGGGTGGAATAAATGCATACAGCTCTCAACCTTTCCTTGCATGTTGTTCTCCAGCCCCCCATCCACAGTGGTGGTTCCCCTCCACTCTTTCTTACGCTCGGGAGCACTAAACGGAACAGTGCTCCAGCAGCAGTCTCACAAGTGCCAAATAGAGGGCAAGCCCTGCTTCCCTTTGCCTCTGGCTACTATGGCTAGTACAGCCAGCTTGCAGTTGGCCACCTTTCCCTCAGGGGTGCACTGCTGGCTCTTCCACCTTTCCCCAGGAAAGGACCACTGGGTCATATTATGCAAAGCTGCTTTCTAGCCAGTCAGCCCCAAGCCTGCAGTGGTGTATGGGGTATATACAGCATCTATAAAACTCAATTTATTCTTTTTTCTAAAAATGTTTTCATGAGGATACTTGAAGATAAGTTGAACAGTGCAGGAAGTAATTAATATTCTATTTTAGCATGCTGCATGAAAGATGGCTAAACTGAAAGGAGGAGGGACCCACACTTTGCAGTGTCCGTTCTAAATAAAAATGATATATGAAACCTCTTGATTACTGAATTGCATCATTATGCTATTGTAAAGAAAAGAAATATTCTTGAGTGTAGCGTGCATACTAGAATTGTCTTTTAAAAGTTGAATTAATAGAATATTCTTAGTACATAGTGAAACATTTTTTTTAATGATGCCACACTGTTCGTCAGGCTAGGCTGATTAAAAACAAGGGTAATTTTGATTACTTATTCAAACCTTTGTTAAACTGGTATACATGAATTTCGATATATGTAGATTTAAAAGTAAACTTTTAGGTGAGAATTATAAGCATGGGTTATTGCATTTAGGATTCTTATACAGCTTAACAAATTTACTACAGTTCACATCACAATTCCATTGTATTAACTGGATTTAACTGTGAGGTCTTTGACTTCATTGCTTTTCAGTTACATCTAGGGAATCAAGTGTTCAAATAAGTTCCGAGAAACTGTAGTGTAAATTAATAAATACAGTTTTGCTGATTCACGAGACTGTGCTCTGGGTAAGAAAATTAGGTGTTTACTGAGCAGTGCAGCTTCTGGTTATGCATGGTACCTTCAGTATGTCCTTGATGGTGTGTTTTTTCAAATGCATTATTTGGCAGCTTTCTTAGCAAGGAAGTGTAGAGTATCTTTCAGTTCCATCTACTACATCTCTCAAAGAATGTACTCTTCAAAGTTTAATGATGTCTAAGAAACCTATGAAAGTGCTTTTTAATGAAAGTATGACATGTTTGTAACACACTAAGGTCTTGCAGAGTGCGAGTTCTACTGTCTTCTTCCTCTTGCTACCACGTAACTTCTACCTTTTTTTCCAATTACACTGAAAGCATACATTTCACTAATTTGCCATTAATTTCACCTCCTACTGTTCCCAGAGGAACACTGGATTATTCTGGCTAGAGGTGCAGGATCTGTGGCCGAAGCACTCTGTGCACATTTGATCATGTCTAGTCTTGGAAGTGACAGAGGGATGGGCCTGGATAGCATGTGGATGGCAGACTAGGGAATTCTGCTTGGGAATGTTGGATGCTCTAGGCTTTAACCTGGATGATGGAGCAGAGTGCACCCTCAGCAAGAGTAGAGATGACACAAACCTGGAAGGAGGAACTGATACACCAAATGGGAGTGCTGCCATTCAGGGGGACCTC
>VWZZ01006001.1:54889-65682 GCA_013399095.1 Psophia crepitans | reverse complement strand
TCAATGTGATGCAAGCTCAGTCCATTTATTCCAAGCCCAAATATCATATTTATACATAGCGGCTTTAAGTTCATGCACTCACGTGACAAAGCACACATTGTCATTGGCCTTATTCTAGTGTCCTTACGCTCTCATCCACCTGTTGATTGGACAGTAGCATCAACACCCTTCTCGGATGCATCTCTTGTTGTGAATTCTTGCTCCTGCTTGTCCATGCCAACAACCTTGAATGTTGCGAAGTTGCTGAAAACAAGCTGAAAACAAGTTGCAGCTGCTGATCTTGTGAGGCCCACTTTTTACTTGAGCTCTTCATATTTGTTCAGTATTGCTAAGGCCCCAACAGCGGGGGGTGCCTAAGAAGCTGGGAGGGGGCACAGCCAGGACAGCTGAGCCAAACTGGCCAAAGGGATATTCCATACCATATGGCATCATGATCAGTATATAACTGGGGGCCTGGCCAGCAGGTGACATGCTCAAGAACTCAGTGAGCATTGGTTTCAGGTGGTGAGCAATTGTGCTGTGCATCACTGGTTTTGTATATTCTTTTATTATTGTTACTATTTTCTTCCTTTTCTGTTCTATTAAACTGTCTTTATCTCAGCCCACAAGTTTTACCTTTATTTTTCTTTTCAATTCTCTCCCCCATCCCACTGAGCGGGGGAGTGAGCGAACGGTTGTGTGGTTGTTTTAGCTGCTGGCCAGGTTAAACCACGACAGGTAGTTTTGCAATGTTTGTGATGGTTGGAGTGTTGGATGGAAAACAATGAAAAAGGTAATTTCCTTCCTGTAGTTTTTGTGCTATTTAAAGATTATTGTCTAAAAAAAAGTCAGAAGATGAGCTCAATAGAAAGATGAGCTTAGGCTGTTTCTTGTGACATAGGTGTGTTTAGAGCCATTGGGATACTGTGAGTGGTAACACTTGTTTTTTAATATGTAGAACTTTAACTATTCACTTTCATGGCAGAAGTTTGCCGAAACAGTCTCCTGTTCTCATTAGCTGGTTTCAATTCCTCGTTTATATTTGATATTTCTAAGGCTACTTATGTGTGCCATTAAATGTTACAAGCATATCTGTGCATAGGTAAAGGGACAGTACTAGTTTTTATTCTCCTTTTCCCTACATGTGCTGAGCAAATATACAAATCAAAGGTTTTGCAAGCAAAACGTTTTAACTAATCAGAAATGCTTTTTGACCCCCTTTTGCCAGGAAAGAGATTAGAAGGGCTGCATTTCAACCATGAGGTGTTACACAAAGGCCACGAGATGCCAGTGGAGACCCCAGTCTGAGGAGATCCAGGATAAACAGTCAAACACACAGAATGGGGACAGAATTGTGTATTTCTAATGACGCATAGGCTATTGCATTTTTTTTTTCCAATTATATATTGCTAGCATATCTTTATTTCCTAACCAGTGACACATGGATTCCTTTATTTGTCAGGTCACCTTCTTGAGCAAAGTATTTCAGCAAGCTGGTTTTTGTCCTCCCCCATTGCTTTGTTTACAGTAAGGTGGATGCTTGCCTTATTTTTCCTTGAGTGAAATCCACCACTGCCTTTTTATTAGAATTTACAGCCATAGGTTAAAGAAAGGGTCCTCTGCTTTAGCTCTTTGAATCTCCTAAGATGCTATAGGATTTCTCCTGATGAACCCTCATAGTTTCACTAAGAGACTTGTGTGGTTAAAGAACAAGTTGTATTTCGAAGCCGTTCCAGCCTTTCAAGAATGATGTGCCGGATTGTCTTTCTCAAAAGATGAAACTATGTCATCAAACCATATGTGGCTTGACTCCAGCAAAGTTCTTTCCTGCAGCTAACTAATTCTATGAATAGAAGACCCAATTGTAACCAATTTTTCATGGGACCACTAGCTACATCTTATTAGAAAGACTCAAAGGCAGTTGTTTCAAAGCCATCAAATCCATCAAAAAGAATGCAGTATTTAAGAAAACTGCAGAATCCAACATGAGTCTTGCCTTAGCAATACGTGAATCTCTCTCTGTAGCTTAGGCTCTGCTTATTCCAGCCATTCCTTTTCCCTCACACACACACTCGCACGCTCAGTGGCTGGGAGACTGCATTTTCAGCTCTTTTGTGTGTCAGTCTTGGTCTCATTCATGTTTTTTATCACCGAGTCCATGAATAAGCCAGAACATTTGGATTTCTTGTCAGTGCTACCACGTGATTTTTGTGTTCTTTTATGGCCATTGTGTGCATATTTCTTGGGAAGGATTTTAGCTTAGGTCATTGTTTTGCTTTTCCTATTAACAATTCTTTAGGAGAAAAAAGAAAAAGAAATCCTTGCATAAGCAGCAGTTTAACAGCTTATCTACAGAAGTTTGCATAAAAGAGGAAGACTGCTATTTCCCGGCTTACTGTAAGCCTTCAGTGCAGTTTATTGGTACTCTGGCTAATTGGAAGCAATTTCTGCTGGCAATGCTCAGTGTAAGAGGGATGTTTTGTTTGTTCTGCAGTATCTTACTGGAATTAGGCTTGTGCTAATTAAATCTTTTTTAGAAATTATTACAAGCATCAGTCTGCAGAAGAACCGTATCTAGAAGTGTGGTCCATAGCTTGCGTAACTTTTCTCTTCGCAGGAACTTTGTGGCAGAGAACTTGAGGAAGTAACTTTCTGTGTCACGCTGCAGGGGAGGGACACCAGGGGGCAGCGGAGGCATTTAAGAATGGCAAAAGTTTCGGGTTTGTCCAATAATGAGATTTACAAAGAAAACCATAGATAAGGAAAACTATTATTATTTCCTTATGACCTTCATTCAGCCCACTCTGCACTGATCTGGGGAGGTCAGCAACAGGGTACATTCCTTCCCTTTTTCTAATTCACAAATTTTTCAAAAAGCTTTGAAAAGAATGTTGTGTGCCTCAAACACATGATTTTATGCTGGTTTTTACAATATAATCTATTGGGTAATTTTAACATACTGCAAAATAAAGACCCCTCCTCTATTCCCTCCCATTAACCCTGCAAGTATGAATTTCAGGAGTGTCTGCTCGCTAAGTTATGCTGGATGCTATACATGCAGAAAAAATATTACCTGTCCCCATAATTTCATACTGTAGAATGACAAATACTTCTTTCTTATGGATACAGGGTGAGGATATGAAAGAATAAATTCAGTGGTGCGTGAGGAGTGTACACTGACCATTCCTTGCTACTTGTCCTTTCTGGCCTTGCAATTCAAGAAGCCTTACAGGTCTTCAGCAACAAATGTATTCCTAAACCACACTTTAAGGCTGTTGTCAATCCTTTCTAATCCACTCTTCAGGAGGGCTGATTACTATATATCTCATATATATAGCGTGTATACGTAGCTGCATAAAGATTATGTATTCTAATTACATCTGGATGGTGAATTATTGCTGAAATCCGGTGTTTCTGCCCAGCACCAGAAATTCAAAACAAAATTATCACAAAAATACTACAATTTACATGGTAGATTAATGAGTTGGAAATAAAAACACTTAAAGTTTTCTAAAAGGAAAAATCAGGAGTTTTGAAATACCCTCTCTTCTTTGTGGGTTTTGTTTTGTTTTTTTAAACAAATGAACATTATTTTTTAAAAAAAATAAGTGAACAATTATGTTTTTTCTCTCCCTTACAGAATCACAGAATGGTTTGGGTTGGAAGGGCCCTCAAAGACCATCTAGCTCCAACCCCCTGCCATAGGCAGGGACACCCTCCACTAGACCAGGTTGCCCAAAGCTCCATCCAACCTGGCCTTGAACACTCCCAGGGATGGGGCCTCCACAGCTTCTCTGGGCAACCTGTCCCGCTGCCTCACCACCCTCACAGTGACGAATTTCTTCCACATGTCTAATCTAAATCTACACCCCTTCAACTTAAAAGCCATTCATTACTCCTTGTCCGATCACTCCCTGCCCCTGTAAACAGTCCCTTTCCAGCTTTCCTGTAGACCCCTTCGGGTACTGGAAGGCTGCAATTAGGTCTCCCCAGAGCCTCCTCTTCTCCAGGCAGAACAACCCTTTCCATCATTAAACTTAGTGTGCAGTCAGTCTTTTTGTTTTACTCGAACTGATGTTGATTGAACAGTAGACTTGGATTTATTTAGCATGCATCTAATTTGTATTTAATTTCAGGTGTTGGAACTGTTGCCTGTAACGGGCCGTATTTGGGATATGGTAGTGGTTTGCTAAAAAACTGCATTGGCTGATTTGTAGTTACAATACAGAGATGTATAATGAATTATCTTTGGGTTTAAATGTGGTCATGGGACTGAGAGTTGAGTGACAGGATTTCTTCGTAGCATTGTCTGTTCTGTGAGTGGTCATAGGTAGTGTGCTTTAGGGGAGACATAGGACTCATCAAAATAGATTGTATTAGCTTGAGATCCATCCAGGCCAGCATCTGTCTCTGAGAATAGGAGGTAGAGACACTTCAGAAGAAGGTGCAAGAATTTTTTTGTAACCAAGTGTATAGGAACCTGTTTTCAACACTGGATATTACCTCTTATGCTAATGACTGGTCTGAATTGTGAAGAACTTGCTGTCTCAGGGTACAGTACAATATTAATTTGGAGGCCCATAAAGTATAAAACTATTTTTGAATCTTTACAGATTCACAGTTTCACTTATTTCTATTTATTTGTAATGTGAAAAGCATTTTCTTTCACTCTAATTTTTAATTTCCTACCATTTTTTAATTGAAATTAACTTGGTCTAGTGTTATGAGAAAGGGAGAACAATGTCTCCTGAATATTCAGTATGTTCTGTGTTCGTAACACATCTCCTCTTACTCATCTCTTTTATGGCAGCAATTCACCATCTTTGCTATTCCAGGACCTCGATTATGCTTGCTGTCCTCTGGATCTCCTCTAATTTTGCAGAGATCTTTCTTTCTTCTCCCTGATTCCTATTTTCCAGTCCTGTATATTTAGCTTTAAGCTGCTCAAGGTACTGTTACAATGGAAGCCTCTAAAAATGTGATTAAAATAATGTCTGGTAAAATATGCCCAGGGTTGTTCCAAGAGAGATCCTATAGAAATGCTTAGTATTATTAATCTGTCTGTACTCTGCACAGGATGTAAATAGTATTAGTTAGAGTATGAGGACAGACTGTGGGAAAGCTCAGTAAGGGAAACATCTAGCTGAGTTCAGCATAATAGCTGTGCTTATGAGGAAGATGATTCTGGGGTTTGTTACACAGAAATAGGCTGCCTATTTTTATGCCTTCACCACATCTGTATGTTGAATGCACGGAAACTATTCATTTTAGTAGGGAGAGCCAAAGCTGAAATACTGACTGCTAAGAGGTAGCTCAGAAAATGTCTTTCCTCTGCATATTTGGGTTTGAGGGGAGTAAGTTAATGTAACTTTCTGTACACTCCTCAATGGTCTGAGTAACAAACCTGGGTTGTTTTTGTTTTTTTTTTTTGCAAATCAGAGGTAGAAAATGGTGAACCATACTCCCAGCTTTGACTTCTGAAGATGCATTACTTGCCACAGAGCTTCACTTTTTTCTAGCAGTGCATATCCTGCCTTGAATAAGCATTAAATTTACAGGGATACAAAGAAGGGATTAAGGTAGAGATTTCTCCTTCCTTTTTTCTGGATACTAAATGACTTGCAGTGCTATAAGCCTTAATCAAGTGTGACACCTTAACATTGTTGATTGGATTTCCCTAGAGCCAGTTCACCCATACCTAGACAATTAGTTTTATCTAGAGAAATTACCTTCAAAGTGCATTTTGTGGCATTTGCCAGCCTTTTCCTTAGATTGAGGCTCAGCAATGAGAAAATCCCTATTAACCCTTGTACAGAGGATAGCGTTTGTGAGGCCTGGGTTAGGCTTTATGACTGCAAAAGCTCATCTGCTCTGAGATAGATTCAAAGCTGTATCCAATCTTGTCGTTTTCAGAGGCACCCTCACATGACTGTGAGGAGTTGCTGAAGTCTGCTGGGGTGTGTAGCCGGATATGCCTGTTTGTCACGCGCCACGCCAGATTAAACCTGCTGCATGTCGGGCTGGCTACAGTCGTTGTCTGCTGAATGCGCCGTGGGCAGGGGTCTTACAGCACTGTGCTGGGAGAAAGGTTACAGTTTGGTTTGCAGACAGGAATGCTGTTTTCTCCTGGTGCTTTCCCAGGGAGACTTTAATGACTGATGCCACTCGGTCTCAGAGATGAGTTTCAAATGATCTTGTCCTAGTGATTTTCCAAGACCAGGTGTGAGTAAAATGTGTTACCACAATGCTAATTTATATCCTGCATCTGAGACTGAAGAAAATTTGATAGATTTCAGGCACTTGGAAATACACTTATTAAGGTGTCTGCAAATCACCTACTTGGAGCTCTCGTGGTGTTTTCATTAAAGGTGATACAAGCTTTGAAGTCTGGTGCTTTTGTGGCTAAAGCTGCCCAGCAGTCTTCCTTATACAGGCTTTGAACAGTGCATTCCGCTGCGTCGCTGCTTGCAAGTCACTGAAAATGGGGCTCAGAGATAAATAATCTGAGAAAGAAAAATGGTTCATTTTACAATGACTGCAGCTCTTTGGATATGTTG
The DNA here is from genome assembly GCA_013399095.1 of Psophia crepitans. Classification (NCBI taxonomy): domain Eukaryota; kingdom Metazoa; phylum Chordata; class Aves; order Gruiformes; family Psophiidae; genus Psophia; species Psophia crepitans. The sequence goes on along the minus strand of VWZZ01006001.1, from coordinate 59,146 downwards.
CCTGTATATATATGTGTGTGTGTGATGATTAGCCTCACTTCTGGACAACTTCTCTCTTCCCTCACAAACAGAGTCGGTGCTTTAACACTGCCTAGTGCTTGTTCTGTATGTAGTATCTTTCAGGTACCTGCCATGCAATTCTCATGCATCATCTAATTTCTTCTTTCATTCAGTTCTAAGCTGTTGTCATTTACTGTAGCAGAATACAGTTTTCAGACAGTGAGCATCTTCCAGTCATCACAGGTTTGGACATTCCTGGTTATAACATTGATGTTCTGGGCTGGCAAAGAAAGGGAGTGGTCATTGCTGCTTTCCTGTTCTCAAGTGAATTGGGAAAACACTTAACTTTCTGTATTCCTGAAACAATCACAGCAAATAATTTTCTTTGTAAAATTGGCAAGAAAGATGCATCTAGTTTTCTTGATGTTCTAAGGGAGGTAATGGCAAGAAGTGCTCCCACCTATCCTGTAGAGCAGGCTTTAAAACAATGCTGTGTGTAGCACATTGGTAGCAGGTTTTAAGGAGTTCCAGATATTTCAGGGGTAAGTTTGTTTTGGTTTGGTTTTCCTTTTCCTTTCAGAACCTGAAATCCTCGTTGTATGAATGAAAACCAGTCAGGAAGGACAAACTTTATTTGCATTTCCTTCCATCTTTCTGCTTGGATTCACGTCAGTTCCTTTCACCTTCCTTAATGCTCCTCTTTTCCTTCTCTTACCAGAATCTATTGTATTCACCTAGCACAGGCAGAAAGCAGCAGTGCAGGGAACATCAGATAACTTCTGGAGAAATTTCTCTCATTTCTGTGGATTGGAGAGCGTGAACAGACAGGGGAACACACAGCTCAGGACATGCAAGTGGAAGGAAGTAAAGAACTGAGCTGACTTGGAGAAAAACTATCAAAGAAAAGCCTTAGGAGCACATCCGCTCCTGTCTGCATGCATGTCATGTTCGCATATGTGAGTGTATGTGCAGAGGAAGGTTTGCATGTTCCTAGCAGCTTGATAGGGTACTGTCTGGATTTAAAGTTTCCCAGTCACCAGGCTTATGTTCTTCTCTTTTGGTGGTTGTTATCCAGTCTAATAGATTTGCTTCTCTACGTTTTAAATTAACAGCTATGCGCTCACATACACGCGTGCGAAATGAATGAGCGTGTATGTACTTGAGTGCATGAAGGCACTTATGCCTGTCTGTCCTTTGCAAGCAGTCTTTTGGGGATGTGGATTTTGGCGATTTACAGTCTCCCATCAGCCCTCACTTTAGCGTGTTCCCCTGCAAGACATTTGGGGCTGCTGCCAGCCCAGAATCTGTAATGGCTGTTCTAATTACAGTGACACAATATAGCATGGTTTTGTACAAAAAGCTGCAAGGAAGTGTTGCAGTTTCTTAAGATGATAACATAGGAGACTGGTATAGCTCATTAAATATATAATAGCAGTAATTTTAATTTATATTTGGAAACAGATTTTCCCCAGAAAATCTAAATAACTTTGGATACCCAAACCACAGTGGAATTCTAAACTAATCCCCTAAAGTATTGTGGAGTTGCTATGGAAACCTGCAGGTGCTCAGACCAATATTGTGGAATAAAAAGATCATTTGTAATTATCTGGGAAAAAGTGAATTATGCTTTTCCACGTAACTACTGTATGTATTGTCATAACTAAAGACAAAAAAAGAGGGCACAGTTGTACAATAGTTTTTACGGGGCTTCTGCCCCACAACACTTTTCAGGTCTTCCTGCTAAAAGGATCTGAAAAGCATAGTCTTAATAACCATATGCTAGATCTGTGCTGCTTTTAGAGAGAATCGGAGTCTAATGGGCACAGAGGTACTTTTCCTATTGTGACTTTAAACAAATTGAATTTATTGTTGATGGCAAGTATTTACCAAGGCCACATGTGTATGCTGGCAATCCAGATCCTGTGTGCAGGGTACCAGAGCAGCTCTTTCTGCAGACCCATCAGTATCTTCAGCTACACGTGACACGCATTTCTAGGCGCATATTCCCCAGCTATGGTTTTCCCTTAACTTTGAGCCAGAGGTATCCAATTAGCAAAGTGAAGATGTTCTGTTCCCATGATTTTTTTTTTAAAACCTTGTATCTCCTACTGGGATTGTGAGGAGCAATGCTAGCTAAAAGAATTTAAGATTTTCATTTGACTAATAGCCTTTAACTTCGGCCTATTCTTCCTTCCCTATTTTTTTAAAATTGGTTGCAAACTGGGGGAGGGGACACACACATTTGCAAAGACTTAGGCTTGCATTTTCTACTGAGGGCTGTGGGGCATGCAGGGAGGATGTTCCACAGCAGTGCTCTTCAGCATTAAGGCTTTACTCCTAGCTCTGCAGTCTTGTGTTCAGGAGGTTGTTGAGACTTTTAACTCAAGAACAGCAACATGTGTTAAAATACTAGACAAGCTTTCTGGGGAAAGGTAAAGACGGTGGAGTAATAATTGCAAAACACAGGGAAGGCTTCGATCTGGGAAGGAATTTGGGCACTTTGCTTCCCTTGAGACTGAAGGGTGTTGTACTGGTGGCTTATTGCAACTTCTTTCATTTCAGACTTAATCGTTTGTTCCTCGTTTGCTTGGAAAATCTGCCCTCTGCGCAACTGTATTTCTGTCTAATTTCTACTTCTATTGTATTTGTGTCTACTGGCCCCTTTCCTAGTCGGGCACACCGTACTGGGTTGTGAGCTATGCTGTACCTGCAGTGGGGTACAATCTTAGCCTGAAAAGTAATTTTAAAACCCCACAACAAAACGGACTGAGAGTATGATGGAGGAAAACAGCCTGCTCTGAGATATCCCTGCGGCCTCAAGGTAAGCCAGCAGTACAGGTTAGGATGGAAACTGATTCTCTTTACAAGCCAGCATTACAATACACTGCCTATCAAGAGGACGTGATTATCATTGCGTGTGCGTATTACCATACCCTCTGTTATAAGGGGATACAATCTAAGTATCTGGTTTTCAACTTCAGTCTACATAGGACTAAGTAGGAGTTGTAGACACACCCTCCTCTTCCCTAGAAGACATGCTGTGTGCTCTCTGGGTGCTGCTTCTCCTGTCTTCGCTACATGGGTGTGCTGGGTCCTAACATGTGACAGAATTTCAGCCCAACTTCTCTGTGCTATGAAAACCTATTGTAACATATCTTTTTTTCTGTAGGGGGACTCTGCATCAGAAGAGGTTATCTTACTCATTTTATGGTTTTCTCACTGTTCTTTAAGGGTAGTCTCCCTGGAGTTCTGCAAATTATTGATGTGAGAGGGTGCATACTCAGGAGATGAAAAACTTTGACTAGGTTTAGTGAATGAACGTGCATGTCAAGTCAGGAAGCTTTCCTTGTTTTCTGTCTGGTTTCTCTCTCAATAGTATCTGCTTTCTTGTCTGTGCTGCACTGACAGAAACTGTTCAGCGAGGCTGCCTGTCTTCCTGGTCTTTTTCACTTGTTCCCAGGTGGGATAGACACTATATCTGAACAGAGGAAATCTCTCTCTTGGCATGTTCTTGTAAAACTCTTTCCCCCTGTATAATTTATTTCAACAGTATAGTTCACCTATTCCTCTTTGGGAAGAAATGACTGGAGTATGCCACTTGCAAAATGCGAGTGTAAAATAGCACCGGAGAGTTTTGGCACCCAGATACAGCTATGGGGCAGACTTCGTCAGCATGCTTGTAGTACTTGAACCTTTTTGTTTACATAATCTTCTGCTGATAAATCAATACACAACTAATACAAAACACCTTATGATGGTGGCTGTAAGCTGTCTTCAGGCTTGTAGCACACATTAATTTTAAAGAGGTTAAATGGCACCTTAGGAAGTCAGTTTCGCTGTTTTCTTCAAATTCTGCTAAAGAGCAAGCCGCTTTCCCCTCGGACGTGACACGAGCAGGACTATTTGCGGCAGCAGGAGGGCAGGGTGAGAGCAAAGCTCAGGACAGCTAGAGACCTCTCGGTTCGCTGCCGATTTTCACCCTAGGGTTCCCGGTAAGTCCCCGCCCCTGCCCGGCCCCGGCCCCCGCAGGTGCTGGAAGCCCTCCCGACCCGGCGCGGCCGCCGCCAACACGCGCGGCGCCTTTCTGGCGGAGGGTGCCGGAGGGGCAGGGATGGGGGCGCGGTACGTGGGTGCTGCATCTCCGCGCCCCCGTGTCCTGAGCGCGGCAAGCCCGCCCGCGGAGGGAAGTTTGACCGAGAGGCGATCGGGCCGGTCGCTGCCCCGCCGGAGGAAGCCGCGGCCGCCTCGCTTCCCCGT
>VWZZ01006001.1:3255-54461 GCA_013399095.1 Psophia crepitans | reverse complement strand
TGCCACCCGTGGGACCGGCCGCCGTGGCGTGGCCTGCCGGCCGGGGCGAGAGAGGGTGCGGCCGCGGGGGTCGTCTCCTCCGGCCCGTGGGGCGGGGGCTGCGGCGGAGTTCAGGGCTGTTCCTCTATCGCGGCTGAGGAAACGGCACCTGACCCACTGGTAAGAGGCTTTCCCACCTCCGCCGTCTTTGCCTGCTCAGCCTGAGCTCCTCTGTGCGCGTTGGCCCTGGGAGCATTAGCATGGCTTAGAAAAACCCGAGAGCGGCTCAGCCGGGTGGGAAGGGCACGCTGTGTTTGCACTGGGCGCCCGCTTTGGAGGAGGACCCGAATTTGCATTCAGGTAGCGATGTGGAGCGAAGATACGTCGGAGGTAAAACAGTGCACAGCATGTGCTGGTCACAATGTCTGTTCGCAACAAATCATGAAGTTTCAGGGCAGACTGAGAAATAGTCAGAATTCCTTCATGCTTCCTGGAGGCAGCTGGCAGACAGAGTAACGCTCAAGTTGTTCTGAACTGTAACACTTTAACTTTCCCTCTTTTTAGTAGGCTCGAAGTGCAAGCAAAGCTAGAATTGTAACGTGCGAAATGAGTGTGTTTCAAACTGCGGTACAAGAGGTCATACAGCTCAAGCTTTGCACTTGGCAAAGGGCTTGTATACTTCTGAGCACGGCAAATTTGTGAAATAACCCAGCAGCACGAACACAGAAGGGACGATTTACATAGAGCTTGAATGGAGGTGGAAAGAGATCTTGGAAGGAAGAGGGGGGTGCAAGAGGAGAGCTGGTCTGACAGTAACACTTCAGCTGAAGCAGCACCACTCTTTATGAACTTTTGCTGCCGAAATCAGTTCTGGAGTAGTCAGGTGAGGTTGTGGTTGATCCAGGAACAGCCTTAGTCAAAAATTTTCAGAGAAAAGGGATTTTATTTGAAAACTGCTTATTTATCAAACCTACGATGTTTTCTCTGAAACCTATCAGTGCTGATCAATTTCCACTGATGCAGAGTTCTGCTAGGTCTGCCTCTGGAGCAAGAGCGATGGAAACATTGAGGGTCCCAGCTCAAGGGTATGCCCCAGCACCCAGGATAATACCTGCTGAGGAGTGTCAGAAGCTGCTCAGCTATGGCCCAAACCTTTTTGGGGCATGACTCCTTCAAGCAACCCTGTAGCTCCCTGGAGGAAGTGGGACATTCCCAGGGATTTTATTCTGGTACAGCTGCTGAAACTGATAGCACTGCCAAAGACTGAACAACTGCACCTTTGCTGTGGACTTGGTGTAGCTTTGGTTACAGTCTCTTGTGAACTTAAAAAAATCATGATTCACTGGATGTTTGTTGTTATGGTGTTGTGGTTTGTTGGGTTTTTTTTGTTGTTGTTTGTTTGGTTTTTTGTTTGTTTGTTTTTTAACTTGACTTTCAGCTAGCCCTAGTCAGTTTTGTAAACTTGTTGAAAAGAAGCAATTTTCTGTTTTGAGGTGTGATTGGAAGAAAGGCTGAAACCTTTTTCATGCAGTACATGCATATGCGGCCAGAACTGGTGGAGGTGTCCAGATGAGGCAGTTGTGATTCCAGTGCTAGAAAATCCACCTATTCCCTGGCTGCTTTTGCCTAGTCTTAAGCTAAGCATCATGATGATAGATTAATTCAGCATAGCGGAAGAACTTTCTAGATTTTCAGGATGACACTTTTTTAAAAACACTTCTGTTATTTTAGGTCTAACCTTTTGGACAAGCAACTCTCCCATGTTCAAGGGTGAAAGGACTCAATCTTCCCAGCTGCTGAGGCTGTCACGTGTACTTTGGGCAATACGCCGAAGTCTCTTCTCTGCCAGCCTGATTTCCTTATTACTCTTCCAAATGCTGGTATTAGTGGGGGAGGCAGATCACTGCAGGAGTGTGACAGCCCCCAGTTGTAATGCCACTCAAGGAAGGAGCAGTAGGTTCTTCTTGTACGTCCTGAATTGATTCTGCTGCCTAAGAAAAAGGAGTCTCGTGCTATGGGACTTTCCTGCCATGCACCTCGGAAGCAGTCAGCCCTAACGTGACTGACTGATAGCCAGCTTCAGAAATGAAGTACAGAGTGTCTGTGGCCATTTGCCAGAAAAAAATGAAAACAGGAATAAAGTGTCTTTTTTTTTTTGTTTTGGGTTTTTTTGGTTTGTGTTTTTTTTTGTTTTTCTTTTTTGCTCTGGTCCTGCCCTTCCTCCCTCCCCCAAAAATATAAGGAACTCTTGATCCTGTATGTTGTGCTTGGACTGTACATTGGTAGACAAATACTGAATATCAAAGCTGTAGAAGGCTGTAAAGAATGGAAAACTTCAAGTCTGGGAAAAGCTGAACTTCTAGGGCAAAAGATATCAGATGGGAAATCTTCCTGGGGAACAAGCTACGCAGTTACTCTCTGCTCCAGTTGTTTTTCTGGAGCATGCAGTGCTAGCTACTGGCAGAAGTTGTGTGAACCAGGTAAACTACACGTCATTTACTGTATTAATTCCCACAGTGAGACAGAACTCATGCAGGGTTTACTGTGACTTCTGTTTTGCTGACTTGTGCATTGACTGTAGAGATTTGGTGGTAGCTTGCTTTGGCATAATAGAGCTGGCATTAAACGTACTGGGTGGGCTTTGTTAGTAGTGAAGTTTCACAGCTCTGCTTCCTTGAATCTGTTTACTGAGTTAGCATCACTTTTACTGGTTCTGTTGTCTGGCTTTTACTGAAAACACCAGTTGTCCAAAGAACTCATCATTTCCAAAAAAAATTCTTTTTCACTGCTTATTTTGTGGGTCTTTTATCAAGGGAATCTAACCACATTCATGTGAAACATTAAAAAGCCAAAGAACAGATAACATTGTGTTTATCGATCCTGGTGTAGGCAAATGGAGAAGAGCCCTTTCCAGCAGTCTTTTTGCAGTTAAGGATATGCTTTAAAAGCTGTGTTATTCTTAAATGTAACTCATCACCAGACAGTCAGACAGTTCGCAAACAGCTAGAGGTATCATCAGCAGTTTCTAGTGCTTGCAGTTTCTTTCCCCAGGGACTGGGGGAATGCTGGCCTTTATTATATGCCCAGCTGGTTATCAGGTTTGAGCTGGTTTAGGTGAAAGGTATATATAAATTACTATAAATTGCCATTCAACTTCTCTATCTTTTAAAATAGGCACCTCTCTGGAGTTCACCTTTGATACCTGCAGGCAAGTAGGTGAGCTTGGTAGCACATCTTGAATTTAACTAGAGGGTAGAATGTTGTGTGTGATTTAAACTCAACTGAAACAGTGTTGAAAATTTTGATGTCACCTGTATGTCTAAGAGGTGAAAAATACTAAAAGATTCTATAAATTTTGGCTGAGATTTTTCCATAGTTTGATGAAATCAAGTCAACTAGTAGATGAGCACTTCACTCCTGGAGATTCATTTAAGGATCCCAATTTTAAACCTTGCAGAATATGTGGCAAGAACCGCTGTAGAATATAAATACTGTATATATTGAGATAGGTAAATCCCATATATCAGTTAGGTATGCCATAATATCTGCCTTGTAAAGTTTCTGTGTGTCCTTCAGAAGGCATCAGGAGGACAGAATACATGTCACCACTCCAATCTGCAGGCAAGGCTGGTGATGAACAACTGTGCCAGAGTTTCTCCTTGGGAAAACAGGCATTGGATTTAGGAACATCATTTAACAGGTGACTGAAAACTACGAAGGGTGAGTTTGTCCTCCGGTTTGGCCATGTCTTCAGTAAAACCATGTGTTTACACACCACCAAGGATAAGACATTCATTACAAGGAATAAAAATATTCCCAGCTGTTCTTCCCTGAGCAGGTAGCTTGACTTCTGTTATGTGCTGGACACAGGATGAGAAACATGTCTGTTTGAACCAAAGGCTCAGTTGGATAAGACAGAGGGGAAGGAAAGGAAGGTAGTAGGATCTAGGGTGACAAACCAAAAAAGAAGGGACGGGGAGGTGGAAGAAAGGGAAAACAATGGGTGCAAGGTTACACAAACAGTCGCTAATTTTTAAAAAGCATACAAATCCTTGGTGCCTCCCTTCCTCTCAAATATATTTTTTAAAAGCCTTTCAGTTCCTCTTTACTGCAGGTACTGAGCCTGCAAAGAAGAGTATCTAGAAAAAAACCCCAACATTTCTTAACAAACAGATTGGCTTCCCCTGGGTCTGATCTGCTGATTCTAATGACCAGAATAATTTGTCATTCAGACTTACTTACCACTAATAACTCTGCGCCATCAGAGCAGCTTGAAGAGAAAGAACGTGTTTCTGTTCTGATCGTCAGAGTTGGGGTTTAAGTTCTGCTTTCTGGTTACACGAGAATTTGTGTGTGGACAGCAGCAGGGATCCATGTATTGCCATAGCTCCTAGTGCTGAAGGTTACTGACTTCTAGATGTGGCTTTTGGGTGAATTTTGTCTGTAGACGATCATTTGAGTAGTATTAACTGAACAGGAAGCAACATCGCTGTGTACAACCTGCCCTGTGGCACCAATTAAATATTGAGGAAGTATTCAGTCATATCTTGCTACCATAAGTTCTTCTCTTGGCAGTGGAGCTGAACCTCACCTTTACCTTCCTGGGAAAGGGAAGGTGGTGTCATGGGGATTGTTAGTGGGAGCTCCTCCTCTCCCAATTACTGCAGGGCTTACAAAAGGGTTGCCTTTGTTTAATTTCATTCATAATGACCTCTTAAGGCATCTCTTGGTGGAAGAGCCCCCTTCGAAACCAAAGGGGGCAGTAACAACACAAAGAGCCTTCTCTGTCTATTTATATTTGCTTTCACTGTCACTGACTCTTCATGTCATCCAGGACAGAGGATTAATCTCTCTGATCCCTCTATTTCTAGTTGTAAAAGCGCAGTGTGCTATTGAGGGTGATTCACTACTAGGCCAATCCTTGTTATAATCTCTTGTAACTACGAATGCATCAGTCAGAAGAGGAAGGCTAATGGAAAAACGTGGCATATTTCTGTGTGGGTTTTTTTTTTGTTTTTTTGGGGATTTTTTCCTGTGTATGTATATATATTTATAGGAAGACCGGTGTATTGAAATACATGGAGTGATGCAATACAGGGCTCTGTCATGCTTGCATAACATGGGGCACAGTATAGCAAGAAATTCCTGAAAATACCTCCTCTTGCTGTATCTGAGTGTGGTTTTTCTCCCCTTCTCACCTGTTTCCCATCGTGTCCTTCAGCAAACCACTCTTAAGGGCCTTGCACTTAACAACAGGATGAACTCTGCCAGAAGAGCTGGAAAGTGAAAGTTGGCAGTGGCTTTTCTCTTCTTAGTAAGCCTGGTGAAGTCTGACATACCAGAGCAATGTGAAGAGCACTAGGTAATAGTTTACGTAGGTGATGACAGAGGGGAAAATACATGAGACCAGTCTGTCTCTTTCTGAAGTTAACAGTAGGCTTTGGTTGTTCCTTCCTTTCTGGTAAATGAAGTGAGTTTCCGTTGTAGTTCTGCATCCAAAATATTGTTCATTTAAATGCGATTATTGGCATCATAGCTTTCAGAGTCATTTTCATTTAGGGCTTGGCTGCCAAGTCTGAACTGGAAATGCCAGGACTAGAAAGGACAGTTGTCAATGTTTTTTCTCTAGCACAATCTGTGACCAATCTTTTACCTTGAAGCTGCTTCTATAAAATGTGTGTATATGTGTGTATATACGTGCATGCATACAAAAAACAAGACTGAAGACTTGCAGAGGAGTTGCTGCTCTTTGACATTGCAAACAATCTCTAGATGAGAAGGTTTTCTTATACCAAACAGCATAAATGCATACTGAACTAAAATGCCTTTTTGTTGCATAGAGGAAAAAAATTTACTTAGCTCTAAAATGAAGAGGAAGTTCACTTGCAGCTAAATGTTTGTTCTGAGAGACAGGAAATCTGACTGTTGTTCCTGCTTCTGGCCTTTATTTTCTGGTTTAAGCTACTTCACCTACGTGTACCTAAGTTTCCTGCAACTGTAAAGTTCCTCAGATTTTTTTTTTAGAAAATACTTTTTTAGCCTGCTCTTCAAGGGAAACTGGGCTTATGCAATCACATTGCAAGTACCTTCTGAACCTGTTGGCTAAATGTCAAAAATTTCCTGGAACTTTAGACATCACAGGAAGAAAGGAATGTAAACTGCAATGTCACAACCTAGAGCTGCAACCTCACCCTGCACTGAAGCCTGTGGAGATAGCACTTTTTTTAGACACAAGATTGTTCACATGAACGAGTGGCTCCTATGCAGCCTGCAGGAAACAAAACTGTAGTATATCAGACTGTACTAATACTTCTGCTCGTGGGATGGCCTTCTTCCATTGCAAGGCTTTCTGAGAGCCTAGGGGAAAAGGTTAAGTATTGTTACTAAATTAGAGCTGTCACAGTGCAGCAGACTCTTCACAAAATTAATGTTTGATAACCTAAGGAGGTAGAGGGATGAGAGATTCCCCTGTAAAATTGCAGCAGTCTTGTCAGGCTGGCTTGATCTTGGGAGTTAAAAAAAAAAAGTAGCATATTTGATTAAAAGATGGAAGGGTAATTTAACTTTGCTTTTGGCAGAAGCCAATAAAAATGAGATCACATTTCAGCCTTCTAAATGCATCGGTGTTCTTATGCAGTGTGTTAACAATCTAGCCTTGAAATATTTTTTTGCTTTGGGGCATGACAGCTCTCTGTATTGCATTTTAGCAGTTCCTTGGCATGAGATGTGTATTTTGTTTCTGTGATTCTCATGACAGTGATGTTTCGGCTACTTTGTACCCTTCATCCTAGGGCCAGACTTGACCAGGGGGATAAATTCAGACTGAGACCACTAGAGTTAAGTCTTTCAAAAGTTGCAGAAACATTCACCAAGTTGCTTTCATCACAAAACTGCAAGGCCTGAAAGGTGTCCATGTTGTTCTGTGCAAGCTGTTACATGCTTTGGCAGGTGTGTCAGAAAGAGTCCTGCTCTGGTACATCTGCGAAGCTCTGCAACTCCCAAGGACTTTTAGAGATGAGATTCTTTTTATGTGCCTTCCTGCGAGTGTAGGAAAACTGCATTGTGGTGTTTTCCAGGGAAATCACTGAGAAGATGGAGTTTGCAGCTCTGTTTTATATTCCAAGAGATTCAAAATTATTCCTCTTTGACCTTTCATGATCCATCTGATTACTTTCTTAAATGAAATGTGTGCTTTGTTTGGCACATGCGAGGCAATGTGCAAGTGCTAGATTGAACTGCAGCTTCAAAGCTGTATGTTCAAAGCAGCAGGAGATGGCCCTGCCAGAGCCCTGTGCCTCATACCAGTGTTGCCTATGTGCTCCATGTTTTTTACCCCTACTCAGTAAGGCTGCATCTGGGACGCACGTAGTGAAGTGTGGAAGCATCTCCTCTACATACCTACATGCTAAATGCAGCATGCGAAGTTGGATTTATACTTTGTAGTCTTTTGGCGGTTTTCTTCTGCCCAGGATTGGAGTCTCCCATGGTCAGCATTTGGTGTTTTGGTGACCCTGAGGCACTTGTATTTGCACCAAGCCTAGGCTTTTATTCATTAGTGGTGTTGATATCAGCTTCTCCAACCACAAGGTAAGGATCTCAGCTCAGTTGCTGTTGAACACGTTTGATTCAAGATAAGATTTCTCACTTACCTTACTTTGTTAGTGATACTCTGGCAAGAAGCGAGTATAGCATTGTGTGGTCCAGCTGCCTGAGAGCAAGGAAGCTGAATCAGGATCGGTTCCTTATATAGAAAGGGAATTAGATACATGGTGCATTTTATTCTTGGCTGTGATCTTCCATTGTGTCTGTTAGACATTTGTTCTGGTTGTTTGCTTTCTCTGTGTAGTTGAGCTTTACTTGTCAGCTGGGACACGTGTTCAGTCCATCTTATCCATCTTTGAGTGCCTAGTGGGAAGTTTCTCAGTCGGCATGTTCTCGTTGTGCAGTAATACAAGTGCTTTGCACAAATTTGATAGGCCTGTGATGCCCTGCAGGCATCCTGCCGGTTAGGCTGCCAGTTGGCTGTTGTCAGATGCCTTTTGAAGTCCTCCATAGCTGCTGTATTTAGGCTCTCCAGTTTGCAAGACCTGCATGGGTTTGGCTTAGCCTGTCTTTACTGGCTGTGCCTGGTGTAGAGGTTGTGGAAGGAAGCTGCAGGGATGGTTCTGCTTCAGGGTGGATGCTCTGCTCAGGGAAAGTATGTTTGCCAGTTGCTTCTTGGTGCTTTGATATAATCTCCTATTCCACATGATCCCACAAACCATGTGTACTCATCCTTTGTCACGCAGTTTGCATTGCTGCTTTTGTGAATAAGGGGGGAGAGACTCGGAGACCTGATGATCCAAACTCTGACTGGCCTCTTTTGAGGTGTATCCTGTGTGCCTGATGGACAGGTCTTCGTAGTTGATGTAATCTAAGTAATGCATATGAGAGACATCTGAGCCAGGAACAGGTAATTTAATAAGATGACGAAACTGTTGGGTTTCAAGTCCAAAAGTAATTCTTGTCAGCAGGGGATGGGAGTGGAAAGCAGCTTGACTGTATGCTGCACATCCCACCAAGGCCAGTAATGTGGATATACTGCAGCACAGACCTGCTTTTCTGAGATGCTGTTTATCTCCAGTCTCCAGCAACCCCTGTTAGTCAAGGAGAGCTGGCAAGTTTCTGAGCTGAGCCTTTCTTCTGTATGTGTTTTCTTCTTCGTTTGTTGGAATGTGCCAAAAAAAAAGAAGAAACTCACTGGCAGGCTAAGTCATGCTTTAATCTGGTGAGCAATAATACAGTGCAGTACACTGTCACTGGGCCTTTTACAAACCTTTCTATAGTAGATGCCATTCCAACATGACAGCTGTCAAAGGGATGGGTTACTCAAGCTTGTAGTGTATTACCACTGCTGTGTGAAGGCAACTGTGCCTTCCCAGACCTCTTCATCTCCCCTTGACATTCTTTCTAGCCTTTGCGCAAGAAACCGGAAGATCTTAAGAAGTCTATTCTCAGCTGAATGATAGCTGCTTCCTCTTTCCTCTCTTTCCAGCAAAGATGACTGACGGATTATGGCCTTTGAAGAGACACTAAATGTTGCATTGGAAGTTGGTGTGTAAAATGCAGTCTTAGGAAAAGCAGTGACTAATTTACAACTGATTGCAGCTCTAGCTCAATCAGACAATTGCTAAAAATAATCCACCTTCTAATTCCACAGTTGATCTCTTGTTAGAGAAGTATTCTAATTCAAAAGCTGCAGATAGGACAAGATCAGAGATTGAACTGCTGTCTCTGATTTGCCAGTTGGGAAAGTCTGGGCAGAATCAGTGTTTGGGAAGTGAATTTTGGGGGGAGACCAGGTGCTGTAAGGGTGATGATACAGACTTTGCACTGGACTCATGCTGAGTCTTTGCCTCAGCTAAATGTCATAGGGTGCAGGTTTGCCAGCAGTGTCGTCTTTTCAAGCAGCTAAGATGCCGTCCTTAGCAGGTATCATCTTCCTAGAGAATTTTTTTTTTCTTTAAAGAAAAACCGCCACCTCCCCCAAAAAAGTACCAACCCATGAACATGCAAGCAAACTCTTATACATGTGTTACGTTTTTGTTTCCTGCTTGAAGCTGTTGGGTAGCGCCGGTTTAGCATTGTAAGACAGCTGCCTGGTTTTGCTGCAGAAGCAGCGCATTTCAGCAACAAGGAAGAAGGTTGGCTGTGTTATTTAGCACTTTGTAAGATTGGGGTCTGAATACTTATTAGCCTCCTTTGGGTTTTGTTTCTAAGTTAGATGGTTACTGTTTTCCGTAATGAGACAGCTGGCCTTGCTGAGCTGTGAAACTTCTGTTAACTCTGCAGGAAATGTAGGTGATGTGAGAGTGTACCAAATTACTTCTTCGACAGAGGATGGTAATGGGAGCTTTTGCCATTGCCAGGTAATACCATTCAGTGACTAGCTGCATCCCCATAAAACAAGAAGCATAACCTCCTCAAGGACCAAGGCTTTATGCCTCATTCAGAGAGAGCATGGCTAACAGCGAAAAGACAGTGCCAGGCACAAGTTCAGTTGTGATGTAGAAGGGACCATGCCTGTTCCTAGGCACGGTGCTGCTTCCTCTAGCACCCAGAGACTGAAGGGAATGATGGGGTCTGCCAAGGAGAAAGGAACAGTGTTTTGGTTCACTTATGGATTCCTGTCATTTCAGAAATAGCAGAATTCATATCCTTTGTCTTTAAACACTTTATGACTGTCTTGATGCTGCTGTACAGCCCATGTGTGGGAGCCCATGCCAAAGATGGGAATGTCTCTGGGATGGAACATGCCAACAGTTTTAAGTGAGCAGAAAACTGAGATGACTTTGTCTTGATTTTCTAACTCTATTGCGTTTGGAATAGGAATTAATTTTCTTTTTTTGATTAAAAAAAAAAATCTTGCATTTTCCATTTAAAAATGGTTAATAAAGAAATATAACCTTGTGTCTCCATTAGCCTAATTCAGCAGACATTCAAATTAACTGTCTGTAGTAATTATTTTATCTACTCTTTGGAAAAGCAAATGTCCCTGAATAGTATTGTAATTGTAACTACTTAGAGGAGGAAACCACATGATCAGCAGGTATGGATCCTGAAAAATGTGAAGAAGAGTAGGGTGGGGTCAGGTGGGTTTATCTTACTGCAATTCTGGATGCAGTCGGAGCAAAATTCTGATGTGACTTCAACAGGTTCAATGCTCTCCTCTTTCCAACAGTACATTTTCCTCCAGGACTGGTGAGATTTTAGCTTAAAAATAAATAAATTAATAAACTTTTTTCTTCTTGCCTTCAATTGCAACAGAACCTGATAGAAACTGCTGTTCCTTCCAGGTTTTGTCTTTGAGAGTGTTTCAGATTTTACGGTAGTGCTCATGTGCACCAGAATTGATGGGCCTTATTTAGCACCCTTGGCTCATCTCTCTGGCTCCTGTCTAAACTAATTTAAAGCAAAGGATGTGTGTTAGAGGAGAAGACAGAAAAGCCACTTCTGTATGTGATTAGGTTGAAAAATGGGATGTGTCAATTGGTATCAGTGATGTGACTGTGATCCTGAATTTTATTTTAAGCCTTTTCTTGCTTGGATAACTTTCCATATCAGCTTCTTTTACTTGCCCCATGGATATGCAACAGCATCCCAGAATCTGTTCCACCGTACTGCCCCAGCTATCACTATGTTCCTTCTAACCCATCTTTTCTCTGGCAACATGTTGCTCTCTGATGGCCTGGGCTTCTCCTCACCCTTACTAGACACTTGAAGAGCACTTAAAGCATTTGCTGGAGCAAAAACTAGAAGTCATTTAAGCAGTAGAGCAACAGAGCCATGAGAGTCAGCCTCTTCCCCAGCATGAAGAAACAGACCTGTACAATTCTTGGGGTTTCTTGTGAATCAGCACGATTTCTCTGTACCTGGATACTTCACTCTGTCTTAGCAGCCTTCTGCAGCTGGCTGTGGTTGACTGGCAAAAAGCAGGTAGCGGCTGACAGGTGGACTTCAGAAATGCTGTTTGATTCTGGTGCTAGAAAGCTGTGATGGATTTGTTTTAATAGGACTGTGTACAGATCTTGCAAGTGCATAGGAATGGATTGGTGGAATTTTCTGTTCTTTCTCTAAACTTCTTGTAAATTCTCTAAAACTCTAAATATTTGTCGAAATGAAGGGACTAATATCATATAGGATGGAAAGGATCAATACTTGATTACTTAATGGAGAATAAGGACAACGGGTGAGGAAGCATCTGCTGGATATTGGTTTCTTGTCCATGTAAAAAGCAGCGATTTAAAGGAATCCGTAGTCATGTATTCATCTCATGATCGCATCCAGCAGCTATTTTGGGTACGGTGGGGATGAATGGCCCTTTATAGACCATGGTAAGGAATGCCTTGTCTGTGGGGTTCAGTAATGCCAGTCCCTTCTTTTCGAGTGGCACAGAGCACTGTTGTGGGGGGAGAACAGGCAGAACCAACATACACGTGCCAGCACGCTCACATGAAATAACACCCTAATGAAGAGAAACTGTGCGGATGCTTCTCCACTGCCAGTGCATGTTGGTGTCAGAGCTGGTATGGGGAGCCACTATGTTTGTCAGGAGCCAGGCTGCTTGTCAACCCTCTGAAATTGCTTGCCTGGCCTTTATGCTACGTTGAGGACACTTGGATAAGAAGAGCGCATGTAGCTTTTTTTAACCATGCAACATATCCCATTGTAAGGTTGCTGCTGGAAGAGGCACTGGAGGGAAATGTGTTCACAGACCTGGACTCTGTCTATAAGCTTTATACAGCTTCACTTCTTAGTGACAACTCTGTGACGCAAAGGATCTTAAACTCTTCACAGCATAATTTTCATGTTGAAATTGATGAGAAATACTATATTTGTCTTGCTAGCAATCATCTCAAATCAAGATCTGGCAAATTTTAGTGAGGATGCAGGTAGGAAACTAAGGAGTGACTCAGATGGGTACTGTTATTATTACTTGTCTTACTGTAGCACTTCAGTCTGTGCCCTTGGTTGTACCAGGTACCATACATTGCCATGGTAAGGAACAAACAGAAGCTATCTGTGTGGCTGAAACAGCCTAGAGTGAGGGGAAGTGAACGTATTGTTATCCTTCCATCGCACAGAAGCAACTGAAATCAAGAACTTAAATGATTTGCCTTCCTGAACCACAGCCATCAAGCACACCTGTATCTTGGTGATATTTGAAATAAAGTTAAAGATGGACATTTATGTATATAGGGCTGTGGATACCCCAGCTGGTTATTCTGCATGGAACATAAGCTCTTGTGCAGCTCCTGGCACTAGTCTTTCCTGTGTTGCCCTCTGGAATGGGGGTTTTTATTGGACATTGGCAAATGTATAGAGAAGATGTCAGCATGGAAAAAGATGAAAATAGAAAAACGTAGAATAGACATGCTATGCCTGAATGCACTTCCCAAAAAAAGCTCTCACTGAAAGCTGTTATAATTTAATGACTCGTAGTATTTCCCTGTGCTTAAAATGTATTTAAAATTTTAAACTCTTAATTTCAGAGGATAGCAAATGACTTCTGGTAGCTAGTTTTGCATCAGACATTTGGGTTGCTTTAAAATGTGAGAAATTATGGTTGAAAACATAGCTTACTGATGTTATGCAAGTTTGTGGAAGAATCGGGTACCAGGTGCTTCATACGTTGCCCTTTTTACTCTATGCTTGAACTTTTGAAGATGCTGGGACTGGGCTGTCTGATTGCATCGTGCATGTCCTAAAGAATGTGGTTTATGGCTATTTCCTTAGAGAGAGTTTAAAGGTTTGTCATAATGATCCAGAAATCTAGGTTTTATTAAAAATTCCAGAGCAAAGATGTGTTGTAACTATAACTTGTAAATAGTTACCTATCATTTGACTCCTAAATCATTCAAAAGAAATGCATTCTTATGTGCACCACTTTGGAAATTTCTTATTCACCCAGAGACAAAGAAGAAATTATTTCATTATTCTTCAAAACACAGAATCGTTTAGTCAATAGTATATTCTTTTTACTCTGGCTTAAGAGGAATGTTTTGCCTGGTAGCAGTTAAACAAAAGTGAAGGATGTTGCTTAGGCGCCTGTTGTTCATAAATAACTTTTACAACTGTTAGCCTCTGATGTAATGGAAAATAAGTGATGCAGACAGGGTTTTCCTAAAAATGCATCATTGTTATCTGTGTATAATACAGAATGTGAGCAATGTCCATATTGAACAATGATGAGATTGTTTTGTTTCATCACTATCTTGTGTTGTAAGTATTTATACTGTTTGAGAAACACAGGCTTTCATTGTCTTCAATGTAGATTTATGCATTTGTTTTTAATAGTCTTTAGTAATATTTAAGATAAAAATACAGGGCAACTTTTTACTGGATTTCAGAAGTTATTTAGAGTTTCGTGAACCCCAGAAGGATTACGGTAGAGAATGGAAAGTAACAATAAATTACCCATAGGTGTTATATTATATCACACGGATCTGTGTACTAGGCTAGACATTTGCCTGCAAATATATGTTGATGTGGATTTCTCTCACTGGTCTTAAACATACATCAGAATATTTCTCATTCCATTTGATTGTAACCTTCATTAACATTTTCCTTTAAAAAACATTGATCTCATATGAAGTGCTTTGCCTAATTATAATGATCATGTGGGCATTTTCCTTTATAGGTTCACTATTATTCTGGAGGTCTGGGATGTTGCCTTGTCCTTGACATCACTTGCTGTCTCTCCCTGGCATGTCTTAGTTCTGTGGGTTTTAGCTTTTGCTCATGAATAGAGGGGATGGGAGTATTTTTTGTATCTAATGGATGTACTGCGGCCCTTTCTGCGCTGATTGAGCAGGATGATATACAATTGTAGGAGACCAGCTGCAGCAGTCTTAGGGGACCATTCCCAAACCAGTGTTCACAAAAATCTGACCTTTTTATTTTCCTTTAATTTATGAATTTCAAGTTCTATGAAACCTCACCACTGCACTCTCTAACCTTTTCTGTGCATTAGTAAGGAAAAGATGCATTGACCACTGCATCACCAGTATGCACACTGTGATGGAATCCATGTAGGTTGCTGCTGTGCAATGCTTTTGGACACATAATGAAAAAGGAAAACCACCTTTTATCAAAAACTGTAGCAACAGGTGTGGTGCTGTGGCATATTGTTACTTGACAATGAATATTATGAACAAGCAAGTCATCATCCATATCTTTAAGAAAGGTTTCATTTGAGCCATGTGATTAAGACAGCTTAATTTTTGCTCTGGAGGGTGTCTTCAGTGCCAAATCAAAGGGAGGAATGCATCTTCTGGAAGGTGGGCATTAATTTCTCAGAAAGCCAGTCTCTACTCATTGTAGGAGTTGATGGGATCACGGCTAAGAGTGATAACAAGGCAAGTCCCATACATGCTGTGCTATTACATCCTACATGCAGCAAAGCTGTAAAGACTTACAGCTTGTGGTGTGATTCGTGCACTAGACTTGCTCTGTTTGGAAGTACCTCAGGGCAGGAAGATGTGCTTAATGTGAAAGGGTAAGGTGAAATGGTGATTATCTGGGCAAAAGAATGAGTGGGACCCCCTTATGCAAATGGACTTAGAAATTCAGTGGAGCAGGCTAAGAAAGCAGCAGCCCTGGTGTTGACCTCTCCCAGGCCCCCATCATTAGGGCTTCCCAGCATAGAGAATTAAACTTCTGCTTTCCCTCTGTTTCTTTTTGCTTGTTATAGTTAGAGGCTGTCCCAGGGATTATTGTTGATGTTGTTATGGGCTGTTTCATCAACAAATATACAAGAGTACTTAAAATGTGTGTTACCTAGCAGACCACTGATGTAGTTAAAGGATTTTTGCCTTTGTAGCAGGAGCATACTACCTGTGTGTGTGTGGAGAGCGCCTGGCACTTTCTTCTTTCCACAGGATATCAGGAATGGTCACTGATGCTTCTGATGCAGGTAAGTCGCTACCAGTAGCATCAGTGGACAAAAGTAATTTATTTTTTTCTCAAGGGATTTTAATGACTGTGTTATTTTATTACCAGAACAGAGGGAAGTGATATTTTTTTCTTCTGAATGCTACCAAGCTAGTTCGTAATTGCACTTAGTAACTGATTTGTTTTGAAGAGGACAGATTTTAAGGAATCTATTTTTTAGAGGTGCAGATTCTGCTCAACTTCCATTGAAAGCAAGGGAGGGAGTTGCTAAGAGCTCTGGGACCATTATTTATTGATGCTGTAGTTTAATAGCTTGCTTGCCTAGTTGTATTATGTTTGTAAAAACAATCTTATTTTGAGAGGAGTCGGCCAGAGTTGGCAGACACTTCTATTTCTCTATGCTTTGTGTGTAGTCTACAGCTTCTCTACTGTACATTGAGAAGCTTTCAAAGGGAACGTGTGCAGAAGGATCTCTTGTCCCCTTTTTAAGCCTTTCTTTTGATTTCAACTACATAATAACATGATGTAAAAAAAATAAGTTTTAAAGTCTCAAAACTGATTATTTTTAGGATGCTAGCAGGTGGAGGAAAGGAGGAACTGAGATAGTAAAGGGCAGAGACATAGCTGTAAATAAGAATAATCCAGAATTATATCTGCCTGGTCTGAATACAAAGGTTCTTTTTACTTCTAATGTTGTACTAGCCCTGAAATGTGAAAGGTGTACTGCAAGGAAAGAAGTGTTAGTTTCTCTCCCTTAAGCTCCCTTTATTAGATTTGTTTGTCAAGTTAACAAATGCATGTGAAGTGCATGAGGCTTAATAACATCTCCTAAA
This sequence comes from Psophia crepitans, assembly GCA_013399095.1. Taxonomy (NCBI): domain Eukaryota; kingdom Metazoa; phylum Chordata; class Aves; order Gruiformes; family Psophiidae; genus Psophia; species Psophia crepitans. The sequence goes on along the minus strand of VWZZ01006001.1, from coordinate 38,217 downwards.
TAAAGCTTTTAACAAAGTACTGATTAAGCTACAGTAAAACAAAATGAAACGCAGATGCAGGATCCTCTTTTTGAAAAATGCACATCTGTCATCTCCAGAAAAGGATTATGTAAGCTACATTAGTAGGGAAGGAGTCCGGATAAGCTCAAAATAAAAAAATAAAAGCTTCAAACTGGAGCCAACACAAGCTAATAGGATTGGAAATATTTGCAAGTATGGAAAATGTAGCATACAGAAAGTAGGCATAAACTGTATCCAGCTGAAATGTCAGGGTAGGTAAGGAAAGTAAAGAGGCACACAGGAATTTCCTGCAGTCACTGGATGAGGGCTTCTGCCACCTTCAGAACAACAACAAAAACCAAAACAAAAGGATTTTTCTTATAGGGGTTTTGAGATTTCACATCAAGACTTCCAGCAGAAAAACAGATTCCAAATCTGCATTAATAGATTATTTCAAGTCTCACTAGGAGAAAGTAAACCAGCTGCTGAAGATGTTACACCATCTAGACACAGTCAGAGGGTTTCTTCAGAAGGTTTCCATTCCTGTTTGGGTTGGTCAGGTTTCGTGCTGTGTAGAGGGGAAGTTTCACCAGACCGAAGTTGACCGCAGCGATCCACAAAGCCTCGGGGCAGCATGCTCCAGCCTGCAGCTGGTAGGTCCTCTGAAGTCCACAGACTGCATCCATTCCATGGCAGGATTATCATGGCATTGCATGGTGCTGCAGTGTCTGGATCATCTGGACAGCAGTGACCTGTTGCTTTATTTTTAACCTGCCCAATCTGTGACAGATTATCAGACCATTGACCTATGTGATACAGTTCACTGTCATAAATGGGGGCTAGGCTAGCTGAAGAAAAGTGTAAGAAGCCTTGAGGCAGACCAGAATGACTCACAGGTGAAATTCCTTCCAATTCCCTTCTGTTAGTGACTATCATCTTGCTTCTGTCACAGGTTCCAGAATACCTGTTGTCCTTTAAATAGGAAAACAACTGACATATTTTACTGCTATTTTTTCCCCTCCTATGAGTAATGCAAAGCATGTGTACACACCTACATACATCCTCGGGATGCTTTTCCCTCGGTAAGACCTGCTTACATCTGTAGCCAGTGCCACTACAGCTCCAGAGCTTCTGCTGAAGTTCTCCAGCATATGCCGTGTAGCAACAGAATAAGGTGGATTTTCTGATGTGTAAATGATGCATCATTTTTTTATGTGTAATAAAATCTGAAGTTCATACTGCAAGTTTTTAGATTCTGGTAGATACCAAACCACAGACAGGAAACCGTGATTTGTGCTTACTTGCCCCAATCTAGCTGGGAATCTTTGGCAAAGAGCAGTTTAGCCTTTATTTTGGAATATGTAATGGGCAGAGAAGCTGCAGTGAGTGGCAGGTGAGGGACAATAACATAGCTTCCTCCACCTGGGTTCTTCCAAAGGCACTTCTCCCTGTAACAATCCAACAATTTACAGACTGTTAGGTTCATCTTATGACTGATTTGTGTTCTCGTTTTGTCACTTAGGAGACTGAGGTTCTGATAGAGTGGATGATGGAAGTGGGGTTTCAAGTGGTCTCCCACCTGCTTCTGCTATAATGAGATTACCTGATGGTATCAGTTGTTCCATCTCATGTACTTAACGATGATAACCCAGGGGAACCTAATTTTCTGCTTCTGTTGCTGTCAGATGTACTACTGAGGGGAATGCCCCAGCCACCAGGCCCAAATCACGTGCATGCTTTTCCTTCCTTTTTTTTTTTTTCTCCTTCTCAACTACCTTCAGAGACTCTGTCTCATCTCTGAATCTGACTGTTCGTGCTGCAGCTTCATGGTTCTAGCAAGGTAATGAGGACAGTGTAATGATGTGGTTTCAGGTGTCTGCATCATTAGTTACTGTTCTGCCTGCCCTGCAGAAAGCAAAACTGGACTACCTGGGTGAAGGAAATCTTATTTCCATTGAGCTGAGAACTCCTATGGGTTCTGAGGCCAGGATTTTGACCTCTCTTGTTTTTTGAAATCGTATTGGTTTTTGAAGGCTTACCACAATGGCAATATGGCTGGGATCCATTTTGCAGAAACCAATGTGACTATAGACAAGGGGAACAGCAGAACTTCAGGCTGTCCTCTGTACTGGTATTCCAATGTGCCCCAGCCAGGTTTGCAGGAACCTCCCTGGGCCAGAGCAGTAATATGTATTTGTGGCTTAGTGACTGTTGGTAGCGTCAGTAAAGAAATCTGTGACGAGTCCAGCTATGAAAACAAGCTTAACTTTTATTATAGTTTGCTGAATGTCCAAACTCCTAAGAGATTTTTTCTTTAAGTATTTTACTCCAGTGAATGATATTTGAACAGCCTTGGGGACAGGATGAGAATAGGATCTCTCCTCTTTCACAGGCAGATCCCTGCCCTGCCTATGGGACCTGGCTGGTGCACGTACACTCTTACTCTGTCTCTCCTGTCATCCCATGATTACTTCAGCTATCCAGGCAAAAAGGAGCTGGGAAGTCCTTTGTCCATGAACAGAACAGCATCTACACCAGTGGTCATGGGACTTCCCTTGCATGTGTGCTTTATGAGCAAAAGATGAATGTTCATACAAATACATACAAAGGGAGGAGGAAGCTGAGCCCTTATCTGCCACTTCCTGGGCAAGGGTGTTCAGCTGTTGGGTGGAGGTGCTGTAGTAATGAGGAACTCCCGCTTTGCATGAGGGTTGGCCTGAACATCTAACTGGAATCCTGAAGAGAAGTGAGTATCTAGGAGCAGTCTCCTTGCCTTAGCATTTCTTCACTGATGGCCTTTTTGGCCATTTGATGTGGATCCCTCTTCACAGGTGCCCAACTCTTCACCCCTGGATCAGGGAGCACGTGGTGTTAGTTTAGCTGTGGAAAACATCCTTTGGAGCTTGTCATAACTTGCTTTGTGTTGAGTGGCATTGCTTTTCTGGCACCTTTTTCTGTTTGTACTTGGTGCTGCAGATGGTCCGTTGATTCATGTAACTTTATCCTTTAATTAGCACTGTGGATTTAACGTGCTTCAGGTTGATACAGACAGGCTTTGAGCGTGTGTGTGTTGTTAGGGACCTTCCAGACCGGGGATGCTACAGTGTGGCATCTGGGTTAAGTTTAGAGCTCTTTCTAAGCCACCCTTGAACAAAAGCAGGCTTTATTAGAGCGTCTGCCAGGCTTCTTTACCAGAGGACGGCTGTTTCACATCATCTTTGAGTATCTAATTGGATTATATCTGCTGCTTGAGTTCTTTCAAAGAATTCTAAAGCACCCTATCCTCAAAGTACCTGCAGAAAAACTGGTTTAACTTGTTTGTCATCATTAGAGGGGTTTAACTCTGTTTTCTAATAATTTTCCTTGTTCTCTTTATGATAGTAACATGTCCCTGCCTGAAAGCCCAGAACCTTTTTTGAGGGGAACGCAGAGCAGGGTCTGCCTCCTTCCCCTTGGCTCAGCTATCACTGGCAGTAGCACAGCACACATTACCCAGCATATTTTCATTGGAGCTTAACGTTCTCTAGATTTCATTTCCTTATGTCTTGGGAAAATACCTTCCCTTTGTACTTTGTTTATTGCAGTTTGATATTCCTGTCTCGGCCCACATTTATCTCTTCTCTGGCTTGGCTCCTTTAGAGGACGTGCTAATCAGGTGTGTGGAGGACCCAGGGAGGTTCTATGTTTTCTTTATGCTGAGATTCAATAGCGCTGGTAAGTCCCATGTTTCCCTCCGCCCTACATTAAGGAAGTGTCCTTGTTGTTTCTTGTTTATGCATACGTGTTTTATTTTTAATTCAGTGATGCTTAGAAGTTATCGAGGCATTGCCTTCAAAGCTTTCATGCATGCTTTATGATGCAGCATCTTGGCATCTATGGAAGTAATATAAATCCTGACCAGGTGTCAGTAAAGGTTCTGACTTTGGCTGAGCACTCTAATGGGCAGACAGCATCATCCAGCAAATGGAGTGTGTGATGGGGAAGCAGCAGGCATTGCCTGCATTTTTGTTGTTGCTCATGACTTGCTTTATGACCTTTGACTGTTTTACCCTCAGCACAAAGAGGATACTGAACTATCATTCCCTATATAAAGTGCCTTGGCATAAGTAATCATTTTTTTTTTCTGTTTAATCAAAAGCAGTCAAAAGATTTGATCCTGTTTTCATTTTACACAACTGCAGTTGTGTAACTTTGGAGTCTAATGGAAATAGAACCAGAACAGCATCTGCTGCAGAATCAAAAACCTAGGAAGCTTGGTCTTTAAACTTCCAGTTAGTTAAATATTCAATTAAAAATGTGTGCAATAAAAGTTAAGGGTATGCACTAAGTGTTAGGCTATACTACTTCCAAGTTGTTCAGAATAGATAGATGCCCTAAATATTATGTTACTGTTTTCTGCTTTCATAGATTCAAAAACAAACAAACAAGAAGTTGATATGTTACGGAAACCGAAGAACAGTGCATCATCCAGTTGCCCTATTTAGTATAGTCCCTCCTGTGTTAATTCCCCTCTAATCCTTTCTTTAAACACAATTGATTGTGTCTCATTTGCGGCAGGTTACCTTCCAAATAAACACTCCATGATCCTGCATGTTTCAAAAAGCTTTTTATTTAACGTAACTTTGCTAATCTAATAAAATGTATGGCTAATTATGCCTGCCTTTCAGATTAGTGTTGCCAATTTTGGCTAATTTCCTTCCATCACTCTCTTTCCTACGTGTAATGCTTCCCTGTTGTATTGGTAAAAGAAGGATAAAGTGTGTGTAGTCCAATGGATTCCCAATTCCTAGTAAGGGATTTTGATTGTATTATTCTCTAATAGCCTTAAGAAAGGAACAGCTCATGTGATCTTCCTATTGCCAGCTGGTACTTGTTCCTATGAATGACAAGTGCCAAATGCAGGCCACTGATTGTTTGTAACCAAATTCAGCCAGATTCAGGATGATGCCTGAGGCAGTTCAATCCAGTGTGGTGGGGCTGGCAGTTTCGGAAACCACCTGCACGAGCTTTTCGTGCTGCACCTCTAGGTAACACGCTCCTGTTGCTCAGCTTGGAGAGCTGCTGTTCTTCCTCCTCCTGTCTACACAGACTCAAACATGATCCCTGCTCTCTGGGTCTGCTCTTAGACTACTTTCAAAACTGGTTGATAATTTATTTATTCATTCATTTTCACAAATTTTGCTCTGACCTATCTAGTTCTAGCTCTTTAAAACTCCTGTGTCTTTTCTCACCCAGCCAGTGCATCCAACACTCTCCTTTTCAGAATCCAGAGAGAAAATAAGAGGTGCATCTTGGTCCAATTGATGATTTAGCTTTGGTTTAGAAATAATTGCATTTTGAGCTACTTTAACATCACTTAATATTTTTATTTTTTAGGTGCAAGGCCTGACAATGGCACAGAATGAGCACTGCCTTCAAGCCTCCTTCCTGTAAATGATAGGACCAAACAAGGAGGTGTGATGAACATGCCACTGCATCAAATCTCTGTCATTCCAGCTCAGGATGTTACCTCTTCCAGAGTCTCCAGGAGCAAGACCAAAGAAAAAGAGGAACAGGTACTGTTAGATATGCTTAATTTTCACAGGAAGCTATCTAAATATAAAATGATAGAGATTATCAAATCAGACCTGATTCTGTTCCAAAGCCCCAAGTCCTTCATGACTACTGCTTTTAATGAGGATGAATGTTAGCAAATTATGTCTTTATTCTCATATTTGCCATTGGAGGAGGACTATTTACAAGGGCATTTAGTGATAGGACAAGGGGGAATGGGTTTAAACTAAAAGAGAGTAGATTTAGACTAGATATAAGGAAAAGATTCTTCCCTGTGAGGGTGGTGAGGCTCTGGAACAGGTTTCCCAGAGAAGCTGTGGATGCTCCATCCCTGGGAGTGTTCAGTGCCAGGTTGGATGGGGCTTTGAGCAACCTGGTCTAGAGGAAGGTGTTCATGCCCATGGCAGGGGGGTTGGAACTAGGTGATCTTTAGGGTCCCTTCCAAATGAAATCATTCTGTATGCTGTGATTTTAAAGCAGCTGGCTGCAAGATCCTAGAAATTGTTGTTGAGTAACTTCTGCAAGCTACAACCTTCTATTTTGCATAAGAATTCAAGGCAGATAGGGATTTTGGATGATAGGTCTAGTACCATTGTCATGGAAGCTGTTACAGGTGTATTTTATCTTTCTGAAAGAAAAATAGTATGGGGTGTGAATCCCTATATGCAGCCATGCATCCTGTTTTCCTTTGTTCTTGGCAGCATCTAATAGCTGTGTTTGTGGTTTGTATTGACTAGAATTTCACAAGGAAGGAATCGTACACCCAAACATGCACTTACTATGCTGTTTTCTGGAGATATGATTTGTTTTTTAAACTTGGGAGAAAGTATGTGAACAGAATCATTTTGAGGTCTTGTTGTGGTGCTAATGAGAACTGAAATGCAAAAATATCTGAAGTATCTAATGATTATAAGTCTGATAGAATTTAATTAATAGGCTACTTAACAATTTTTAATAGCATACTGTGTCTAGTCTTCACATGTCAACCTTATTTACCCTGGACTCTGTCGCTGATCCAGCCCAAAGACCTTAGTGCGCGTCATGCTTTAGTGTACACTGTGCTGCATTGACTTTTATATTACCTGTCAGTTTCACAGAAACCTCTTTGTGGTTTTATGGTTGTGTTTTTGGGGTTGTTTTTTTTTAGCTTTACTTTAACATAAAATCAGGTCAAGAGAACATTCACATTATGGTACAACCGAAGGGCTTGTCTTGTGGACTGATCAGCAGTGGTTAATTCTGAGGTGATCTAGGGTGATACTAATTACAGATAGGTCATAGCTTAAGTACAAAAGACTAGAAAGGCACAGTCATGTTGCAGAAAGTTTACTAAGACTAAACTTTGGGAAGGATAAAAGTTACCTCTGATGTGTTAGGATCATCTGCTCCTACTACCCTTCTCCCCTGTCAGCTGTCCAAATTGCACCTACTAAAGTCACTAGTGAGTCAGTAAAAATAATAGTCCCGTTGTTGTTTTTTGGAGTCTTCACCTTAGTAACATCTTAAAATGGATTCTAACCCTTCAGATTCTTAAACCAGTAATTAATTAGGCTGGCACGAGGCAGCTTTTGGTTGCCAGGACTTGGCAAGAAGTTAATCTTCACAGATGAGGTGCTCTAAATCCATAAAGCACCTTGTCTCAGGACTCTGCTGGAATCTCTCACTTCCCACCTGCCACACACAGTTGCTGTCTGGTCAGCTCTCTAGGTAAGAGGGCTCTGCTGTTTTTTCCCTTTGGTCCACTCCCATGTAGAAACTGTATGTGCTTAGAGAGAGTGAAACAGCCCCTCTGCCAAATGCAGGGCCATGCATCCCTGGGGTGGCAGCAGGGCGTGTCAGATCAGAACAACTTGTAATTACTGACCATGCAATGAGCCCAGAAGTAGGAGTCCCAAGTCTCCTTCTAAACTTGTTCTTCATTTCTGACACAGCAACTTCAGTGTTAACAAATCTCCCCTGTATTTCATTCATGATAACTAGTTGAAATGTTGATTATTTTTTCCCTTGCCAGGCTGCCATTGCACTTTCATGCCTTGGGACATTTGAAACACAACAAAATATTTATTATAGTATGTGCAATATTGCAGAGAAAATAACGGGGACTGAAACTATGCAAGCAATAGATAAGGCTAACCTGGAAACATTTTGTGTTTCCCAAGTCTCCCTGTCTCCATCAGCATACTCATTCATCCCCTAAACATCCTGTATTTTGCAAAACCACAAGTGGAAGAGCTGGAGTGCTGGGTGAACTGTCTGCCGTCCATGATGCACAGCCGTACTAACACTATGGCTGCTCCTGTGCACGTGAGCCACAGCCGGGCTCTTCCCCGCTCCTGCAAACTGCACTGCCTCTGCTGTTAACCTTTAATGCTGGATCTAACAGATGAGCTGCAGGGCAGTCAAGTTATTAATGTGCTGACTTTGACCAATACAGTTAAATTTTCATATTGCATCAACTAGGACACTCAAGGCTACTTGCTAGTCAGAGACCCTGTCAACTCTTGGGTTCAACCAGGACCCTCTGGCAGTGACTGTGAGTTTTGTTTGTATTTAAAGTGTATATATGTGTGTGTATCTCTATGAAAAAAGTAAAGGGGAGATAGGGTGCAGGAGAAAGAAATTGTACATTATTGCTGCCTTATTTTTAATCACTTCAAAATGCCTGTTTTCTTTTTGAGATAGAAACCACTGCAAGATAGAGAGCAGCATGTGGAGCGAGCATGATCCTTTGTTGAGAAAATCTGCTGAGCAGTTGTCAATGATTTTTTTGTACTGTAGGTAACATCTGCTGTACAAGAGAAGGATACTAGGCAAAACTGAGAAGGCATTTACACTTCAGTTTTGTAACTTCAGTACAAAGTCAGTGTAGCTTCAGTACTTTCATATTTCAGTTGTTTAACTTTGTATTATGCAACACAGCTCGCAGTTGTTTCTTCGTGTTGTGGATGGCCTAGACACAGTTCTCAGGGATTTCTGCAAAAACGCATAATCGTTCTTCAGGAGCAAGCACAACACTTCACAGTTTGATTCAAGGGCTATGATTTTCTTGCCTTACCTTTACCTTGTAATAGAAAGACTCCTTACCTTTTCTGTGTAGGAACAACAGTGAGTACCTCAAACAAATGTGTACACTGTGGTCTTAAAATGTTTTGAGATGTATAAAGCCACTTGCCAATCTGTACAAAATCAAACAAACCCCAAGCCACAATCAAAACCAACATTACTACTTCAAAGTTAAATATGTAGGTTTGCTTTGTGATACCAGGCTACGTTCTTAGACCAAGTGCATTGCCAGGTGTGTGCTTTGTAGATTAAGCAGACTCACTTATCTATCTTCCCTGTTTATTACTAAGCTCTGGCTGAAGCCAAGGTGAATAAAGGTAGAGTGTCAACTAGCAGATGAAATTTTGTCTTGCTTTTGTTCTTGCTATTTCAAACTAGAACTGTGGCTTGTCTGTACCTGCATCGTAAGAAGTCCTTCAGAGGAAAGGCTCAAGAAGCACAGCAGCAGAAAATGAAGTACCAATGTGCCTAGAGAGAGAACTTTGCCAGTCTGTGAAAAATCAGTGTCTGTCCTGTTCCTCAGAAGGAAGATGCTTTACATCCTGTTCTGTTACCTTTTGTGATTATGGCTGTGTTTAATTATCCACATTTGTAATAGAGACGCAGGGGAAAAATTCTCAAGCAGAACAGTTCAGATCTCTTACAATTTCTTCTCTTTCATGCTTCTGGTCAAGATATATCTCTTGTATTTCAGGTTAAGGCTTGACCGGTTTTAACGGTAGTTTTCCTTGGTATGAGAGCAAGTTTTCTGGGCTAATGATTCATGACAAGCAGTCATGAACAAGAAGAAATCTTTACCACCTTTATCATTACAAACCATTTCTCAAATTGGCATGCCTCATGGCAGATTAACATGTAGATTCAATACCTGTGGAAGTCTGGGGCAAAAATCTTGCTGAATTTGAAGAGGTGGTAAAAGGCAAAGCTCCTGCTTACCATTTCTAAGTCCTCTGTGCTATATATAAGTAGCAGAGCCTGGTACATTCTGATTCAGGTTAGTGTAATTGTCAAGATTTTAAATAGTTCAAACCTGTGGTTAACAGCAGTCTTTCATAAAATTTTGTCCATTTTCCCTGTAAAAATGGTGACGGTCATAAAGAGATTATTACTCTTGCATTTAGCTCAGATGAACTGTTAGCTTTAAGGGCTATTAATAACAATCATTAGCTTCTCACTTATCCTTCACTAGGAATAGCTTCATACATACCTGATTTAAGGGAGAGTCAGTTTGTGAGATGCTACAACCCCCCCGCCCCTGTTTGGTGGGTAACACGCTGGCAGTGGTGTTTCCTAACGTATCCAAAATCTAACAGGTCTCAGAATTCAGACTGGAAATGAGGAACCGACACTGGAAGGTGTTTGAGGTGTTGCTCTGGTTTTGTTTTGTTTCAGCATTGCCTATTTGAGGACTTTGTGCCTTGCTTACCAAAGTGGACTGATGTGTAACACAAGTTCTTAGTAAACGTTACTGCAGTGAGTGAAGCTCCCTGAGCAATAACTTTTACACTGCTCTTCTAAAAATGTGTGACTAACTTCCCAACTGTGGCCTCCTGTGCTATGATCTCTGCAGATCTCATAAGCGGATCAGGGATGGACAGGATCAGTGTTTGAATGAGAGATCATGAGATGGTGCAAGTCATTTTGGGTGCGCAGTACTCTTTCTTCTCGATGGCCTGGACCTGGGAAGTAATGCTAGGTTGTCATCAAAGATCATGTGGCATTTATCCCAGAAGCAGATGAATGTTCTAGTCAAATTTCAAGTTGCTTAATTCTGCTTGATAACCAAAACTCCCTTCTGTCCTCTGCTGTAGAGGAATTATCTTCTTGTCTTCCAAGTGCTATGTAGTATTATTGATTGCTATGATCATCTCAAATGTCTCTGGGTGCTTCTCAAAGCCGTCATCTTGGAGATGCTGTGCCTACCTAATTTGTCTGGATGAAATTATGGCGAGAGACATATATTGTACTGCATTTTGCTAAATTTCTTCCACCTTCTTAATGATCTCTTTCATCCTATTATAGGAAAGGAACTATGGCCTATTGATTTAAATAAGCCAGGACTTACTTGAAGAAGGAAAAAAAAGGCAATAGATGCATTTGCAAGAAATTTTAATCATAGATCAGTAGCATAATATAAAGGTCCATGCTTTACATTGTTGAATCCAGCGTGACACTTAGAGCTATTTGTTTTTAAGGTACACAAGCACTCTGTGACATTTTCCATTCACTTCTTGGACTTCGAGCTGTGAATGTGGGCTCCGACTGGCTGAACTTGATCCAAATACTCAGGCATTTGTAAGGCTGTGTGTGTGTGTTTGGTTTTGCTTGCCCATTGAACCAAATCATTCATTAAGCAGCCAGGCTACAAATCCTTTGAGAATTTCACCCCTTATTATTTTTATACTGAGGTTTGTGTGTCTATGTGTAGCTATGTCATATATTAGCACTGGGCCTGGCATTTCTCCTTTATTAAATTTGTGTTCTATGGAAACTGGTTAACTATGGAACAATTTTTGTCTGAGTATCCTTTAACTCTTCCATGGGAAGCAGAATGTGTCTCCTGCTGTACTGCTTATAGGCTTAGCCTCAACATCGGACTTGCAAAGTCCTTTCCTGACAATTCGAACCTTGGCTTTTACTTAGCGTGTTTTTCAAAGGATCATAATGCATTTCTCAGAAAAAGTTTATGTTGCACTTCCCACTTTTTGAAAAGTAGCAGTTAGAGGTTTTTTTGACAGAGAAGACAACCTGTGATAGAAGCACCCCTGAAGAGCTGCAGTGAAAATGCTTTCTTTTCTGCGGTCTGGGAGAAGGTAGGAATATTTCCCAGACCTTGTTATTTGAGAATATGCCAGATGACTGAGACAGTTGTAACATCCTTCCAAATTGTATCCCTGCAGGGATGCGGTCATGCTGAGAGCGTGGTATTTCTATGACTGATTTTTATGTTAAATAAATTTTACTAGATCATCTTTACATGTCTGTATAGATGCAGGTGCCCGAATGTACTCCCACTGCAGTTACCTTTAGCAGGTAAACAGTGTAGTGAGGAGCACTTAGTAAACAGGAAAATTGCTTGAGAAACTGCTACACACTAAATGCTTCTCTTTTCTCCATGGTTGCATTTGTACACACTTGAACACTACCCTGCCAGTCATCTCTCCTTTTGGTTATTAGGACAGTTGCTCTTGTGCTTGTCAAGACAGCTTAACTGCTACTTGCATCAAACCCTTCCTGCGCATAGCACGTTGCAGTTGGTTGCCCCAGTGAATGTGCTCTCGCTGGGTATTGCCTGTTTCTTTACTCCTATAAAGGTTGTCTGGCAGTGGTGTGAGTTTCTTTGCTCCTGTAAAGGCTGTCTGGCAGTGGTGTGAGTGCCAGAGGTGCTCCTTTTGCACTTGCCTGCCTGCCTTCTCCCCACGGGCAGTTGCCACCATTCCCACCCCATCTGTGAAAGAGCACTAGCACTGCTGACTAGCCTTGTAAAGGGCTTCAGGTGTACAGATAAAAGCAGAGCAGCTGGAAGCATTTGTCACTAGATCCTTTGAGATGACTGCTTTGCTATAATCCTGCTCTGCAGCCAGGTCTGCTGAGCTGGCCCAAAGCTCTGCTGCAGAGCATGGTGGATATGGGGTGTGTAGAGAGCAGAGCAGTCTACCTCCAGTAGGTAGGTATCACTTGATCACGGTTGTGGAAAATGGGCAAAGTGCTGTGGCCTTCCCAAATTCTGCTCTTTTTGTGTCTGTGTGCAGGATGAGAAGCTGGTACTCTTAAGCCCTGCTCTTGAAAGCTAGAGCACGCTGCTTCCCAGGAAACCCAGTGAAGGGGGAAGAGAGGAGGCAGGAAGCGGGAGGGAGGGAGCTTCTCCTGTTCCAGCAGTCCTAACAAAAAAAAGTCAGATCATGCTGTTTGATTCTGCATTGTGTTTGTCTTGGAGTGTGTACAGCGTGTGTGTGTGAGGAAAGGAGCAGATGGCTTCTGAGTGGAGATGAATTACGAAAGGCAAACTGTGGGAAGTGGGTTCTGAAAGGGATTTGAAGAGGAGGAGAAAACCCTTTCTTTTAAAAATTCAGTAAACATTATGGAAAATAACAGCAGTTGATACAGTCACAGAGTATTTTTTTTATGTAGTAATGCTTCAGACATGAAACTTTGAAAGTTTCACATTTTGCTGTTTGCTTATAATCAGACACAATCTCTGTTTTGGCCTGCTTATTGCATGTGAGCTTCTTGCCTTGGTGTCTCAAGGCCAGAAACTTAGAGTTAATTATTATGATCTGTAGCTGTTGCATTAACCTGAATTCTTAAACCACTTCTCTGATGTTAACACAAACTTTGTCTAGCTTTCACTAGTAGTTCACTTGAACAAGCTGAGAATCATTCTTAAAAAAAAAAAAAAAAAAAGAATTTAAAAAAAGTGCAGTGTTTAATTATGTGACAGCCAAGTATGTTTTAGTGGTAGTGTTTTGTAGGTCTGTTGGTGTTTCTGGTGTATGTTAATGTGTAACAACTTTCAACAAAGGGACCCCTGGATCTCAGTTACTGATCTTAAGAGGTTTTTTTTTTTTCTTCCCTGGAAAAAACATGCTTCCTCGTTTGCTTTCACATGAAAACTGTGTGTCAGCCATGATCCCATCGTGAGTTGTATGTGCATATAAATATCTGTGTCGGTACAGAGTGCCTCTGAAATCATCACAGCTCTACAAAAACATGGGTCACGATTCTACTCATACATTGCAGTGATTTTCATCATCCAGTAGCTATACTAGGTTTTTTTTGTTTTGTTTTGTTTTTTAAAGTGATGCTGTCAAGTTCCTGCAAACTGATTTTTAAAGTTCTTTGTTTATTAAGGGTAATTTCTGTAAATAAGAACCAGGACTACATTAGAACTACAGGGGTTTTTTTCCTCCTATAGAATGTTTTGACTCATGCGTTAATGCTTAGTGAGTGACTGTTGGTTTGCTCTTTCAGACAGGTATGTTTCTTTACCTGGTGAAATACTTAAAGAAGGTTGGGGTTTGGGTTATTTGGGGCTTTTTCTGGTTTTGTGTAGGGTTTTAGGTTTTTTTGAGAAGAACAAAGACTAACAATTCTGCTAGGGAGGCGCGCTGTGGTGCGGTACCCTCGAAGTACTTGAACTTCAGGGGTTTTAAAATGGTGTCCAGTTTTCAAGCTGCTGATTTCCCTTTAAACCCTGTACCCCGAGGGTTTAGAGGTTTAACTTCTGAGAAGTTTATATATAGCCTTAAATTTGATCTGCTTGGCCTTTATGCCATTTATGAAGCATTCTTGATGGGGGTGGGGGAAATTTATTCTTTAGAAATTGCTCCTCTGTGCTTTGCTGAAATCTAAACTCTTAGGAGTACAGCCTTTTGAGTCAATAGTCCTCACACCTAGAAACAAAATCCACCTTTGGGACCCATTCAGTGCCTCTTGGTCCCAAAAGTGATGGTCTCTCCGCTGCTAAACATGATTCTCTTTGGCAGCAGATGTTGCTCCTGATTTAGGTAGTTGCTTATGGAGATTTTTCATCACAGCCACAAGTTAAAGTATGCTTTTATCACTGAGCAAGGCCAAATGTGTGTTCTGTGAGGTCAGTGGCTGAAATTCAGAACTTCATTTTCTAGGAGTCAAGAACTGAATTTTGACATCTTCAAAGACAGAGGGAAGACTGGGATTACCTGTTTGTGGAGGTTTAAGTTTATTTGCAAGCCAATTCCCTCTTCTTGCAAATAAGAACTACTTTGATGTCAATACAAATGAGTAAAAGTGGCATGTTTATAATTTTTTCATATGCTTGAATGTAGACTGCATCTGATTCCTTCTGGACCTGACAACAGGTGGCTGTTTGGCTCGGGGAGAGGATTGACCTCACATCTGCAGCATTGGCTTCACCCCTGTGCATGCTGTGTGCTCCCACCATGTTCTCTGAGTGCAGCATCTATGGTGTTCTTGAAGGCAAGAGTCTGGGACCTTGCCACTAAATGCTTTGCACACACATTATGCATCTGTCAGTGTAACTGCAAGTGTGCATGTTTAGCACAGGTGTTCATATACTCAGGTTTACTGAGCGTGGAAACAGTTTTTGATGTAGTTTTAACATAAGATACAAACCTATTACTGAAAATATTCTAATCGTTAGGTTTTTCAGGGATCTTACAGTAAGGAAATCAGACGTACAGCTCAATGTTTTTTGTGTAACCTACTTGAGTCTATATCAAAGCTGGATTTGGAGACACAGATTTCCAGTGTGCCTCACTGCCTTGAAGGATAATTGCATTTTCTACTCTTCAGTACTTTTACCTTGAAAATCACTACTCATAGACATAGAAGTATTTATGACTATCTCCAAAAAATCAGTCAGACTTTTTTCTAACTCTCAAGTCAAATTCACTCTGTGGTAACTGGAACTAGTGTGTGGTTGTGTTCATTTAGTTAAGTATATTGTACTTAATATCTCAATGAACCCGTGGGGTTTTTGGAAGAATTTTTGGCTCCATTTTTATTTTTAAAGTATACTCTAAATTGCTTGTGGTGTGAAAAATTACTTGCTGCTTGATGTTCTTGAATTAGCTTATAAGCAAACATTCATAGTTGTTACCTTAGAGATCTACAATATCATCATACAAAAGCCAAAAGACTTCTTTTGCCTTTGCTTTCACCGTCAAGCCCATTCTTCAAGTTAAGAAGAAAAAAAAAAAAAGGAAAATTGTATGCGTTCTGTTCCTCACTTAATGGCTTTTTAGCACGTTGTGCCAAATGTTTTACCTTTAGATAATATGCAGAGATTATTATCCAGTTTCCCGAGCATATGACTGAGGGTTGTTTTCGTTGTGATTCTGTTGTGGTTTTGTAATCTTTCCATATCACATTGTGACTGCAAACAAATACAGAGATCTGGTCAATGAGGAGGGAATTATCAGAACCATGTATTTTGAGTCTTTCAATTCATTCATTCTTCTGACTGCAGTTCTAACTCTTACTACAGAGGTCATAATCTAGGTTTATGCCTTACTAGCAACTGTCTTCGTGCAGGATTTTCTGTGTGAGATAAACATTTCGGTCTTTCCACATAGGATACAAGTTTATGTGTGGTGTCAGTTAACTTCAGTCATTGTTACTGTATTTATGTAAGGTTGTCTGTAACACCTACTGTGTTAACCCTTCTTGGACAAGCTTCGGTATGCCCAGGAAGTGAGGCAACAGTATATAACCACATAATTAAACACCATCACCCACACATATACACTTGATTCAAGAGATTGTCTACCACCCTTTCTTCCGTACTTTGTCACTAGGGAAACAACAAATGAGTTAGAAGAATGGCATCCCATGCTGTCCCTTCTTATTTTCATGCTCTTTCAGGACAGCTTTTAAGCCAGTACCAGGATTCATTTCAGAGGTGGCTATCAAGTTTGAGCTATTGTGAAGCATCTCCAATGCTAGATTTGTGCTGCTTTGTGAAAAAGATGCTAGCTAGAAACAAGAGGCAGATCTCTGTATCCTCTAGAGTTCGGGAATTGGCTGTATACAACAGAAAGCTATAGTTCCGTAGTTCAGTGCTGTCTTTCTAGGGCATATCTCTGAGTCCCCTGAGGCCCTAGAGGGATAGATGTCGCACAAAAAACTGTGTCCTATCACCTCTGCAGGGTATGTTGATGTCAGACTTTACCAGAGAGACCATGGAAATGACTAGTCTACAATATATATATATTTTTTTCTTCCTTATCTTTTCTCTTTCCATACTGTATTTAAATCCCACAACCACATGTGGATCAGAATTATGGAGATTATTCTTTTTCTAGGATTTAGAGAGAGAAGCCTAAAAAAGACAGTTTAGAAGTTGTAGGGTCTGCTTCTGGCTTTTTTTGAATACCAACTAATCAGTTGAGTTTTATTTTTCCTTTGAAGTGGTCAAGGAACAGCCTAGTAACACATATTGGTAGCTTTTCCTGTTCTGAAACTTTCCATTCAGGAAATGTTTTAGTCAGCTCTGACTGGATGCACAAACCCCATGCCAGTTGTAAAGTTTTTTCTGGTAATCATCTGCCTGTCTATTTCCTAGTAACTGTTCACAAGCAGTAGATGCCAGAGGAGGTGCGTTCTGGATTGTTCCATTTGAAATATCACTGTACATTTCCCTCAGCAAATGCCTTGCGAGATTTTTTTTTTTGCTTGTTTTTATGTATAACAACAGTGAAGACATTTGATTTATGCCAGAGAATAGGAAAGAGTTGTTTGTTGAGGTTTTTTGTTGTTTTTTTCCCCCACCCCCTGCAGTCGTCTTTAGTTATGTTTACTGTAATGCAGATGGCTGAAAGCACATTATTTGGGTGAAGATTGCAAGGCAGGCTCCTATGCAACCAAGTGAAATATTCAGTAATTTTTGGATCTTCATTTCTCTGAGCTGGTTAACGTAACAGCAGTTAAACAGCCTCATTCCACGGGAAATGCTGCAGTGTGACTTCCCCTTTGGCTGCTGACAAGCATCAGGTACTCCAGAGACACTGGTTACTGAAACATCCACAGGCAGAAGTGTAGAAGTGACCTCTAAATAGGATGTTTCTGTTTTCAGACACCTGAGGTTGGGACATCTGGGAAAAGGGAAACGCAGCTACTGCATACCTGTAAACTTTAAACCATAGCTATTTAAAGTTAAGCACTCGAAAGGGAAGCGCTAGGGTACTTAATGGAAACATTTGCAAATTAATATAAGATACCCTCCCCTCTTACAGCTGGAAATAGAACTGAACTGGTTCTCTTCTGTGATTAATATGAAAACCTTGACTATTGGGCTTATCTTGCTTCAAATCACCAAGTAAAGAATCTGCATCATCATAAAATGATGAAGTTCATGCAAAAGAGAGAAAGGCATATTGTAGTATAAATTAAATTTAAAAAAAAAAAAAACCACAACAAAAACCCACCACCACCAACAATAGAACCCCAGCTATTTTCTATGTGACTTTTTTAATATGCAAAGCAGAACATAAGTATCTAAAATAAGTATATATTAATGTATTTCTAAGCACTAGTAATAAAGGGCTGATTGTCCTGGTTCCTAACTGAAGTCAGCAGTACAACTGCAGCGCCTCCAAAACCCTTTCCCATCAGTATGGTTGAGAATGGTTTGGTTTATTTTAATGACTCCTTTGAAGTTTGTGCTCTTGAAGGCCAGCAGGGATGGCTACATCTGACTTGTAATGACCTGTGTTACAGGGGTAACTAGATGCAACGTATATTGAAGACATAACTCATAGTATTTGGAAGAGACACTTTAGCTTCCAGCCTTGACTTTAAGATGAAGGTTAAATCTATCTTACTTGGTAATTTGTTTCCATGTCAACCACCATCACAGTTTACAAAACCCACACCCAACTTTTATTTTTTAATTCTGAGTTTTTCTGGTTTCAGCTGCCAGCTGCTGCTTGTTGGTGAGTCTTTCTCCATTAATTGAAATAGACTCCTAAATTCTGCTTCCGAACCTATCAGTGTGTTACAAACAAGTCAGGTCATCTACTTTTTAGATAAACTTTCAGATAAAATTCTTGAATCTCTAGCAGTTTGAGATTCAGGGTGTTTCCTGCTGGGATACCTGAAAATGTTTGGGGTAAGTGAGGGATGGAAAGAGATCCTTTTCAGCCCCCTCTCCTGTTTGAAAGATTGAGACACTGGAGGTGCAAGTGTCTTAATTAAAAGGCAAGCTGTGCTGCTCTTGCTTTTCGGGTTTTGGTGTTGTTTCAGTTGTAGTCCTCCCTCAGTTCTCCAGCTTGTACCTTGGCAGTGATGGACTTTAGAGGGAAAACGGATCTGTACTTGCTATAATGCAGGAGTGAATGGTGACCCTGTCCTCAAACACCATTCAGGTTCTCATCTCCAGCTGTCACTTCACTGCAACTTCCTAAATATTACTGTACTCCTTTATAGACTGAAGCCTGTATAACTTGCAGTTACAGCCTGTGTCACTTGGAATTGGTGAAAATAAACCACAGTTTGAGGACAGGTTTTTTTCCCCCCAAATGAATTTCGGATGCTCAGTGGATGTGAAGCGGCTGTAAGCCTCATCATTTTTACCACCCTGCTATGCTTTGTGTCACCTGTAAATGTAACTGGCGATGTCTTTCCTGTTTTATTTTTTAAATTAATTTCCAGATTATTATTGAAAGTATTGACTAATACCTGACTTAACACTGATCTTGTGGAACCAGCGGGAAGATCTTAATTTGATTCTCTGATAAGGCCAACTTCAGATCTGCCAGAAGTCAGGTCTTCACCATGTAACATATTTCCTACTGATATAATTCCATTTTTAGATGGAAATAGTTGGGAAAAGACATAAAAGGGAACACTCCACCGTATCAGACACAGTAAAGATAGGAGTTCTGGTGAGCTAAAACAGACTACTAGGGAAACGTTAATAGGAGACAATAGGCTGAAAAAAATAAACCAAAAAAAACCAAACAAAAACCCAGATGGGGTGAGCATGTCTGCAGGATGACACTCTTTCTGCAAGTCACATCCTGAGCTCAGCTGGTGTGAGGGGTGTTTCTTCTGCAAGAGCTAGCAGGGAGAATTTTGTGAGTGGGTAACATGTCCAGGTATTAGGGCCGCCTTTTACACCCTTTGTACTGTGTGTTTTGGAGCCTGGATAAATAATGCTGTTTTCAAAGATGCTTTCTAATGGTGACTAGAATGAACTGACTCAAGTATAGGAGCTTGCAGTTTCCATGGGAAACTGGGCCTTTCCCACAAATGTAGGTAGGGAGAAAGAGAGACAACCTGCGTGGCTGGGCTGCGTTGTCCCCCTCAGAGCTTCGGTTCCCACTGTATCGTGTCCATACCACACTGTTTTGTTCTATTTTTTTTTCTCTTATCATCTATAAACCTCTGCTTCCTTTTGCATGTAGATACAGCAGAGAGCACAGCTGCTACTCCTAGGCTTATGAGCATTTTGACTTCCCTCCGCCCCCCAGTCCACCCAGTCTCACACCAAGTAGGACTGCTTATCTCCTGAAAGCGTTCTTGGGTTTAACCTTTGCCTGGCCCCACTGCTCTGCCTCCAAACTGCCAGGAATCCTCCTGCTGCCCTCAGGAGAGACCGGGAATATGTGTTCAATGTGCTAGACATCATTTGCAGATGCAAATATTTGCTTTCAGAAGTTCTGATATCTGGGTCTAAATGCTCTAGCAAGTTGGTTGGTTTTAGTCTGATGTTTGTGACACAAGCCCACCTGTAAAGCAGCTAGCAGGTTGCTACTCCTTACAAGAGCCCTGCAGTTCCTTAAAGAATTCTCGGTCCTCTCCCAGCCTCTTGTGCTACAGCTACTGATTTAAAGGAACTACTTTAAACATGCCATTCCCTACTACCTCATCCAGCAAACCCCAAGTATCTTTCCTCTGGCCCCCTCTGAAATGCACTTTCATGATTTATCCTCTTCCAGAAAATGTCTGCAGTGTTCTCTCTGCTCACGCCCCCACCACCAGCAATTCGGCAGCAGGAGCTGTTGCAAGAAGTAGATGGTTGAAGTCTTTCTTTAACACTGACTTCTGTCTGGCTAACTGTAGTAAACCTAGCTGAGGTATACACAAGTCTCAATGGATTAGAGAGTGAAGGAAGGTAGATAAGATCAACCCATTTTTATGGTCCTGCTCTTTTTCAGTTCAGTCATAAAGATAAAAATTACTGTAAAGTCTGAGGGCCTGGCTTATAATGAGAATTTTTGGGGTGTTTAATGCAGAGCCCTTATTCCCACATCTGTTGCACCCTTTCTGGTCAATTCTTCTTGTGCAATATTTAGGTGGCTTTTAGCTGTCACAAAGTTGGAATCTGATGGGTTTTTTCTTTTTTTTCTTTTTTTTTTTGATAAACTTCTGAGGAAGTTCTTACAGTTCGTCTTTTTAACAAAGTTCTGGTTTTTGCTTTTTTTTTTTTCCTCAGATTTCTCAAATGTTTGTGAAAGTGTCTTAACTAGTTCCTGCATATACAGTTTTGTTGGGTAGAACTTGGGTACTGTCCACTATTCTGAACTTGGCTATATATTCTGAGGCCAAAAAGCAGAACAAAGGGCCAAAATTGTAGATGTGAGGGGAAATAAAACCTTTTAGGAAGTTCAAGATGCCCCTTAGTTGCTTGGCCTTTTCATTTCATGTTCAATCACCCAATTTTCTCTAGTCTGAAGTGCTTTTTGTGGATTTGGTTTGTGGTTTTTGGTGTTGGTTTTGTTTTGGTTTTTTCTGCAATCAATATTTTAATGCTTTTTGGAAAAATTCTTCAGACCACTCCTGTAGGTACATTAGCAACATGCACAGTACTTGGGTAAGGACCATTCTATTGCGTCACAGCATTGTGAATTTACTGTTGCAGTGACAAGTATTTGAATTAAGCACAGGCAGCAACCTAAGGTCCTACCCACACGTAGTGCTATTTTTCTGCCTATTCCATGGAGGCATCAGATGTTATGTGGTATTTATTAATGTTTGGTACAGAGTTTTTAATTTTTAATTTCATTAAAATTTCACTTAATTTCACTAAAAATAGATATGAAATCTTCACTACTTCTTTTCCACTGTGAAATTCACATAGGCTCAGAGAAACATCTGCTGGAGCACAGTTTGTTAGCTCCTTCAGTGTGTTCCTGATTGCTGAAACTACCTCCAGCCTTGTTTGTTTGGAAAAAGTTTGGTGTAACATTGGATCTGTGCAGCCTGAAGCATTTCACAAGCCAGAGAGCAGCAGTGCAACACTTGCACAAGCACGATTGTGCGAATTCACAGACAGGAAATGCTGCTTGGTATTTAACATTTCCTCATCCCCTCTTTCGCCCATTATGCTTTTGCCATCCAAATTGATTCTTCCTTCCCTCCACCCTCATTTGCGGTTAGACTTGAAATGTCAATCAGCTGTTTCCAGGCAGTACTGACCAAGATGGTAGCAAACAAGGTGCTGGACATGCAGAAACTTGTGAGAGACTATAACAAGCTAAAATCGTGCAATAAATTGTCCCTGGATTGTGACCATCCTTTCCTAACATGTGGCTAGGGAGGACCATAAGTGCTTGTCCCACTGAGGGTGTATCTGCTGCTTTGAGATGTGTTGTAGAGAAATGACCTGCTTTGTTATCATTACTTTACTGGTCAGGGGATAACTAACCTTTTTGTACTGCAGGTTTCAGTTCAGAATAGTTGGGGTTTTTTTCACACAGACATCAAAGAAGTTCTGATTGGCAGCTCGGAAATTTGCGTAAGGTCTGAAAGGAGGATTTATAGGAAACGAGCAGATGGCCTACTAGAGAATTTCCCCAGGAGATTGCAGTTATTTAAAAATGGGAGAAACTAAATAGACTGTACAAAATTTGACTGTAAAATTAACTGGCCAGCCAGTAGCTAAATACTTAACCAAAATGATTCAGCTTGGCCCCTAGCATAAGCATGTAATGAAGTGCTGTGTCTGTGAGCTGACGCCACACACGTTATTTCAAGTTTCACCTAATAAGTGTGCATGAATGAAAGATGATTTTTTCTAGACACAGTTCTTGCTGTGGTGAAGCCTCTCCTGCACCTCTTCCTTTTACAGGAGCAACATGATTGTTCAGGCATGTAGGAGAATGCTACAAAATGCTGTTCATTTTAAATGCAATATAAAACTGTTCGGTGGAATGCCTTTAATTTTTAAACTGTTCTTTTTAGCCTCATAAACATAAGAATCAACATATTGGTTAAATTCCAATATTTTATTAAATAAACAAATATTTAATATTTGAGGGGGGAAAAAAGCCAACAAATTGCTTGATTTTCAGGATGCCAGACTCAAGAATACGTTAACCCTAAGTAGTCAAATCATGTCACTTGAAGAAAAGCCCTGTGAAGTCAGGTCATTTTGGAGTTGTTTGCCTTGTGGCTTTAGACTCTCAATATCCCTGTTTCCAATGTGTTGGTTGGTTGGTTGGTTTGTTTGTTTTTCTGAAGCTGTGATACATAGAAATTGGGGGATTAGTGTATGGATGGCTGTTTTTAAATAAACAATCAGATTTTTAGTGCAAATCCCATCATTTCAGATGCTACAATTTTAAAAATCACAAACTTGGTACACCACATTAAATGAACAGATGGATTCAGAAACTAATAGAGTTCGTTATTCTTAAAAAAGCTAGGAAAACACTTTTTTAAATTTAAATTCCTATGAAGGACGCTTTTTAGAAGGCAGATAGGCTTTAATTCTCTCATGTTATGTTTTAAATTGAATACCCAGAGGAGAGAACTGTCTGAAACAATAAAAACCATTTAATTATTCTCACACTCATCTCTTTGTGTTCTGGTTTGCTTCTCCCAGAAATTTACTCATAACACCTGGTGTCACGGGAGTAGTCCCGTGGGCCACGTGCAGACATAGCTCTGCTGGGAGTCCATTGGCGTAATGCTGGTGCAGAATGGATTTCTCTTCCAGCTTGCTGTGTTTGCATAATTCTTTGTAATGGTGGTAATACACCTATTGAATTTGGAAAGCAACCTTCATAACCTTTGACCTAACCTCCTAAAGTATGAAGGGGAAGAGGGTGAATATCCAAAGGGATATATGATATTCTTAACTGAGCCTAGATATGTACTTCTCTGTATATCATAGAATAAAGCCTTACAAATGTGTGTTTATGGCAGATTTTCCTCCTGTCCTTCAGTGATTTGTTCCGTTAGCCTCAAAGTTAGAGCCTCTGGAATAAAAATAATTCTCGGAAGTCAGCACTGTCTTCCAGATATTAATGATAACATCTGGAGAGTGAATTCATCGCAGTGCAGTTGCCCAGGTTGAGCTAAAGCAGAAATTTTGTTTGCAAAGTGCTTGTGTGCTCTAGTCCTGTATGAAGCAAAACCAGGCACCGCTCTGAAGGTGTTTCAGAGTCTGCAAGGCTGACACGGAGAGGGATGAGGATTCTGTTATTTAACAAAAACTCATCTGGTATGAAAATACTGAGATGAGTTTTGAACCCTACCATTGATAGAGCTAATCTTGCAACTTCTTTTTTACTCTTTGCTGGGGTTTCTGAAATTGAGTCAGTTATGTAGAAATTAACGTAACATACCATGTTTCAAAACTCTTAATTGTGTTGCACCCTAAATGATTCATTTCAGATGTTTAACATGCCACTGCTTGTTTACAGTGTAGAATCTGAGTATGCCATATGATTATGCCTAACATGATGTAGTCCTTTTGGCTTTCTTTGCAGAAACAGAAGATCTCTCTATAAAGTAGTTCTCCTGCACCTGTCATGTTCAGCCCAATTGCTTACCTTGGTGTACAAGGCTGGGTTCATACAGAGCCCCTGCCTTCTCACTTTGAGCAGCCCTGCTAATTTTCTGGAAGCTTCTTGGTTCCCATTTTTTTAAATCATGATGGAGGAGCTGGAGGAAGACGTTAAGGCCCTGTTTTTTAAATGTTAAGAACCTATGCCTCCTTGAGCTTTATTCATAGGAAATTGATAGGTATTTCCATAGCCTTTTTTTGTGGATATAATTTGTGCGGATTTGATTTTGTATTGGACTTTTCTTTTTTTAAAAGGAATATTCAGTCGAGGGGGAGGGAGAAACAGTGAGTTATGCAGAGTGCTCAGGACATGGGACCAGCTGTAGTGGGTGAGACAAAAGGTCCATGTAGCTCAGGGTATTGTCCTCGACCTTGAGTGAGAGAGAGAATATGAGAAACAAAGTATATACAGAGTAGTCCTGGCTGCAAAATTTGTAACATGTAATTTTGTGGTAGAACTGAATTTTGAATGGGGTGCAGTCATCTGATAACCTCAGTTTAAAAGTGGATGTGGCAGGGAACTTATGAGGGTGGAGCTGGTCTAGAAAAAAGCGTGGTTGAAGGGAAAGGAAATCCTCTCCCCTGCCTTGTGGTGTGTATAGCATTCCCAGGGCCAGTAGGTGTCCCAGGAAAAGCATGACAATGAATGCAGCTATCTGGATAATGTCATCTGGAAAGTCCTATGGTTAGCTCAGATCCTTGTAGGAGGATGACCCTTAGCAGAGGTGGAAGAGGAGTCTTTCAAAGTAACCACCAGTCACGACTGAGCAGTAAGTCACTCTACTGTGTTGAGAATCCCCTTCTCTCCAGTCTCTCTTAGCTGTCTCTACCTTTTCTCTCTCTTTTTTTGTGCAAGTCACCTGAGATGGATGTAGACAGCAGGACTGGCTCTGACTTTTGATGTGACCTGAGAAATGCAACCTCAGAGATGTCTAGAGAGTTATGGCCAAACTGAAGACCCACGATTCAGGGTTTAGGAAGGTGCATGTGCTCTCTCACTGTAAATGATACATCAAAGCCACGTTTGCTTTATAGGAAACTAATGGCTTGTGAGCGTCTTGTCAGTTGTTTTTGGACCGTTATGTCACTTGGATTGCAGCAAGTAACTGATAAAGAGATGCCAAATAATTTGCTGTGTATCTAATAACGAAATCAAAGCAAAACAATTCTGAGAAATAGAACTGAATCCACAAGTGGTGTGTATTGACATTTGCCTATTGCAGTAATTGCACTTGCAAATTAGTCCTGTGTTTGTTCACTCTTTGGAAGAATATCTGAAAGTGATTTTTGTAGTTAGCTTGCAAGGTTATACTGACATAATGGAATTTGTTGCTCAAGAGAAGCAGCAGGTGAATTTATCCCCCATATTCTTCCACCCACTAAGTTCTCCTAAGCAATCTCTCTTCTGTGTAAACAGTCAACTGAACTTGCCAGTTACAGCAAGCAGCTGGGTTGGTTTTTTTCCACCTTCTTTGTGCTGTATTATTTTCTGGTCTGTCACATTCTTTCTTTGTCTTTGGTGTTCATCTTTATACAGCTTCTCTTGCATAACTGCCTTTAAGAATAAAAAAAATAGTAATTACTAAGCAACTGAATTTACTAGTATTGTGTAGTCCAGAGAGATGGCTCTGTGCTTACCATACTTCCTTTGACTTCTAGCTGCATGGATATATATCTTTTTAAAAATAAAAAAATAAAAAATAATCAGTAGATCTACTGGTTTGACTAATGAGTAGAGGAAAGAAAATGGACCTGGGAGGGGCATTCTCCTTGCTCTTTGGACATTGGGAAAATTTTTATGCTTCACAGCACAAAAATTGCTAGGGATTGCTGTCTGGAAGGGAGGAGAGAGGTGGTCATCAGCTGCTGCAAGGACTGGGGCATATTCATAGGAGCTCTCATGCATTATTCATCACAAGCTCTTTTCACTGGCATCAGCTGGAGGAAGTAGTTAGTCTAGTTTGAGCTACACTAGTATTATATTTAGGGGGCTTAAACAAGCCTAGGCAAGTACAGCACCAACTCTCTTCATCTGCAGGCAAATGTAGGGCAGTCAGCAGCTCTGCTTACACAGCTCCATCTCTTTAGTCTGGATAACAGGAGTCATGCAACCAGGGGAAGCTACGCTGAGGATACATGCATGCATTCATGCTGGAAAATGAAGCTTCAGGTAGGAGAATGCCTTGTCAGTGGAGTATCTTGGCTTTACAGTTCATTGTAGGGATGCTGTTAAGCCCTGCAAAATAAATATGTACATCAGGGCAGCCTGTCAGGAGAGACTACTGTAGAGGCTACTCGTTAGAGTCCTACATGAACGATCCCTTTCAGCGTGGTACTTCGTTCAGTTCTAATTATGAAGCTGCTCTTTTTTTTTTCTTTTCTTTTTTTTTAAGCACCTTTCCTTCATTCACCCTAACATTCTTCTGAAGGTGCTAGGGATTAAAAGCAAAGAGACAACTTGCTGGATTTTTAAAAATTTGTGTTTTCTTTAAGCTGGTTTTTAAATTGTATTGCTATTAGCACTTTTATTTGGGGGAGGTAACCATAAAAGATTCTGTTAAAACGCAGCTGGGTGTGATAAGCCTTCAGCTCCGATTGTGTCCTTTCAGAGTGTGTGCTTTTGAATGGCTGCAGTATTTACTAGTACTTTTTCAATTTTCTGAATAAAGATGCTTGTGAATTGGTGCTTCTGTTCTCAAAAGCTTGTCTGTATTTTCTAATGTTATCAGTTGTTCTAAAAGAAATCCATATTCCTTCTCTGTACAAGCGTTGTATGTTTAGATCATCAGGGCTCGAGCAACACTATTCAGTTTCAGACAAAGAAGGGGATTTTGCAAAACCTTATGGAACAATAACAAAGGGTCTTTGTTCTGTTCTGTGAGCATTATTTGCTGTGTAACATGTAGGTTTCTGCATGTGTGAGAGAGGGAGGTATACAAACACATAATCTCATTTAGCAAGAACGTTCAAATGTTATTTGCTTTGCGTGTCTTATGTATGTATGCTGCTCCTGGCTGCTAATCGCACTGGTGCGTGTGTGTCCTACCTGCCTTCCTGGCTCGGGGGGCTGTTTGGGTTTGAGCATGATTCTATTTATTTATTTAGGCAGGCTGTTAAATACCTTAAACTTGAAAGTGCGAAAATCAAGAGTCCCTACTAGACAGCTGGAACAAAACAGTGCTTTTCTGTGCAGACAAGTTGTTTTCTTTTCAAAACGATAGCTTGAAGTCCAGTCCAGGGTTTAGTAAATAAGCGTTACCGGTGGAAGCAGAAATTGTCAGCTTTATGTGAAATCCCCCAGGAGGAGATTAATGATCACGTGCTTTTGATGAAGCTTAAATGTACGCTGCTTGCCAGTATGTTGTCTTCCAAGATGACTTGATCACCTAATAGAATTTGCATGTACACAAGAACATATTTAGTGACATTTCTTTTTTTCTTTTGTGAATAATTGGGAGTGACAGTATTTTGTCAGCCTGTGGCTTTGGGGAGAGGGGCACATCAGTACTTTGGGGAGTCCTAAATAACTTGAAATATTGACTTAAAGAGCTCCTTTGACATCACACGTTAAAGTTCTTGAAATTTATATGCTGTACATACTGTGAGAATTGATCTGCTGCTTGAATTTTGCAGATGCTTCAATATTTGTATGACCTTTCAATGCACAAAATCCTTGTTTCGTGGAAGGTCGCTAGCAGGATTCTTTATCTGATTTTATTAGACTTGGGAAGTCCCATGCATTCAGTTACTTGATGGGTCAATGGAATTAAGAGATGGATTTGGGATTATGTGATTTAAACTTCAAGTTTTGGGGCTTTTTTTTTAAACATTCAAGTGTATTTTACTGCTTTACTACTAAATTACACCTGGAGTCCAGAATTGTGTTGTCCAGTCAGCAGGGTATAGGGAAGGAAAAGCTATTTCTGCACTGGCATGTTTAATATACTGGGCAGATGTGTTGATAGTTTAAAATGAAGTTTTCTAAAAGCATGTCTGTGTTGTTCTTTTTCAACTCTCCACATTCAGATTTTGTCTACACTCAGCTCCTCTGCCACCCTCTCACCTGATTTATTTTTTTAATAATCAAGTAAGATTTAATACTGTCACTGTAACACAAAGCTACAATTACAGCCTTATTGGCACAGAGTGGTCTCAAGCATGTTCACCTCCAGCTTAAACCAATTTGGGCCCAGATAAGAGCGTCATATTTGACGGGCCATCTGAAAGTCCTTAGACTTATGCCCATACTTCAGAAATTCCTCAAAATCCTCATGCAGCTGAAGCGTAAGAAACCTGGATGGACTATGATGCTGTAGATGATAAAATATTACTCTTGAGGAGAGAAGTTTTATTCTGGTGTTTATGATTTTTTTTAAATACTGGTTGTTATTGTTATTATTATTAAAATAGGAAAATGTTCTGGATCAAAATATCTAAAAAGTTACCAAAGATTTGCTCCATCGGCTAAAAGCGAGGAAAATATTTGGCCTGAACAGAGCACTTCAGGCATTACTTACAGATTCAGAAAGGGGAGAATGCGCACTGAACAAAAAATCCAGCTAATAAATAAGAGAAAAAAGGCACAAATCCAATTCTTGGTTATTTTTCTGCAGATCACTGTGAAGAGCTGGAATCAAACCAGGACAGGAAACATGATACTCTGTGTGCAGTCAGTGGCGGGGAGCAGGACTGACACTTAACTGATAAAACTCCTTACCGGTTTTATCTCCTATCTCAGTGTCTCTTTGTAATGGAATATAAAGGTTCCTAATGGCAGAGTCAGAAATACAATTAAAATGTTCATTATTTGTCCACAGCAAGAAATGACACAAACTGAAATGAAGAGTAGTCTTATGTTGGTATTGAAGAAGCGAATGAAAGAGGAGTTATTAGCTAGTTCTGTGATATAAAGGCAGCATCGTATTGTAACAGCATTTAAATGAAATGGTTGCAGCTGTCATGTCCTTGGGAAAAGAAGTAAAAAACAAGGAAGGCTAAGCATGGTGACCATTTTGTAGGACCTATCAAATAGTGGATAATCTTTGGGGTATTTTATTTCTCAGCTGACAAGGAATTTCAAAGGTAGGTCTTCTGTTGAGAAAAGATGTAAGTTTGCATTTGGGGGGGAGGGTACTTAAAAAGTAACTGAAGAATAAATTCAGTTTGAAAATCAATTTGTCAGTAGTGCAAAATGAACACATGTTCAGTCCGTGGCCTTCTGCCACTAGGCTATCTCCCAGAAAGCTTAATGGTGGGCAGTGTTCTGGCGCCATGATGGGGCTGCAACCAAAATGCTTGTGATGACAAATGATGTAAAATTTATTTGGAGTGTATATTACTGTGCATTCACAATATCAGTTTTGCAGCCAGCCTTATACCATCTAGCCTTTTCTCAGTGTCAGCCAGCTTCCTTATGGCTTTGCCGCTGCCTCTTCCCCCAGAGAGGGGTGGCCCTCTGTCTCCCTCCATCCTTTGCCAGTAGCAGGAGGGAGAGTGTCGGGCTTCCTCCCGTGGATATGACTGGGGGGGAAAACAACAGTGGGGCTGCAGGAGGGAGGGTCCTCTGCACTTCCTTGAAGAAATGCAACATGCAAGGCTGGAGATCTCTGCACCTCCTCCTTCAGCCTCAACACTGCAATGGATTTGACTGCTTCATCACGGGCATGTTTTGGCCATTTGTGACAAGTGAGGGTTAGTAAGAGAAGGGACAGAGATTGGGGAGATGTGGCTGGGGGGAAACAAACCTCTGTGTCTCATTGTCCAAAAGGCACAGAACGTGCCGATACCTGATCAGGAACAATTGAAACTGTGTTGTCCATCCTTTCCTCCCTCCTGGGAATGACTGCAGGGCAGGCAGAAATACAAAGCTTCTACTAGAGATGTGACTCTGTGTAAGATTTGGTGGGACAGAGGGATATTGGCAACCACGTGCATCTTCATGGATTCACTGCAAGCCAAGTAAGTCAGGACTTGACTGCTGATACAGACAAACCCAATCCAAAAGCTGTGTGAGCATGTTAGTGAGGAGATGTGCCAGCCCACACACTGCCTCTCTCTGAGCCAGTCTTGAGCAAAGGGCTCACTGACGTGCTACCTTGGCTATACAGCTCTAGTTTGGTCTGGTTTATTTGTGTATTTGTATTAACGTAACAGCAAATGAACAGGTTGGCAGTAAAGTAGTAGTTTGATGTTTTGCAAATTTTTGTGTACAATAAATGGTAGTGTGTCATTGTGGTTGTGCTTTGGAGTCCCCCGGTCCTGTATTTGCCTTTATGCAATGTTTGGAGAACAATCTTGAAGTGAAATGACTGCAGACACACATAACCAAGCTTAAAGCTAACAGAAAGACGTTTCAACACAGTTTGTAAATGTTGGCGTACAGGTGCTAATGACCTTGGGTTTAGATACAAAAATCATGAGCACAGATAGGCCAGTTAGACCACTCCAAGTCAGACCACCTACATGTTGAACTCCACAGAGAGCTTTAGCCATTGCGCCTTTCCTGTGCTTCTGGAGGAATTTGTGTGAAGCTAGTGAAGGCTGGCAGCTTGAAAGCATTGAGAAAATGGAGGTCAGGAAGAAACTGACAGCAGCTGCTGCAATCTGGGATTTGGGGAATTTGTTTTTGTTTTGTCATCTTGTAGAGGGGACTCTTTATAGAGTCATCCTAGAGTAGTTTCATCTGACTGTGTCCCTTCACTATAGGTATCTGAAGTGCAGGTAGCATCTCTTTTCATTCCCTGCTCCCTTCCTGTCATGCGTTGTTGTTTTTCTGATTTGTCCATTTTTTACTAAGATCTAAATTCTATGTGAGTATGAAATAATGGTTTTTGTGAACCCTTCAGCACTAAATGTATCTCCCATAAATGATGATTATTCTAGAGAACCGACTCAAAGACCCAAACAGTGCCTTATACTCATGATAACAGGAATGCTAAAGTTGTCAACAAATTCAAGATCATAGCTAGAGTTGAGAACAAAAGAACTGCTGTACCAGGTGGACCAAAGCACTTTGTGGCAGTGTGCAACAGGAGATGCTTAGGGACTACTGTAAAACCAGGCATGTAATTATGTAATATGTCTAAAAGTAGGCATATCATCAACCATATAATGATGCCTCCCTAGAAAGCTCTCCCAGACTTCATTGATTTATAGCTCAAGGACTCTTCTATATTTGTATTTAATAGTTCTCAACAGATTCCTGTTCCACTAATCTCTCCAATAGCTTTTTCTGAACTCAAATAAAACTTTGAGCATCCAAAACCACTTGAGGCAGAGTGCCCCAGCATTAACTATGGACTATGCAAAAACTAGTCTCTCTTTTGTTCTGAAACGCTCATTTCATTGGATGTTCCCTTTTTCTTTTATTGGAGAGACAGGAGATTTTTTCCTAGGTATTTTCTCTGTGACTACTGTGATTCTGCTATCTCTTTTCCCTCTTGAAGAGCCCCAGTCTGTTTAGTAATGCATGAAAATCACTCATACGTTCAGTCACCTCATGTACCTTTTTGCATCCTTTTCAGTCTTACTAATTCTTGTTTGATTTCTGTGGGGTGAGAACTGTGCACAGTATTTAAAATAGCAGTTCTGGGTTTATAGATGGTAGTGGTTTCCTGGTTTATTCTGTACTTTCCTTAATATTTATAAACAGTTTGGGGGGTTTATTCCACTGTCAAGTGCTGGACTGATATTTCTGTAAGATTACTTTAAAACCTGAAGGCTGTATTCCTAAGTACTTGGACCCCAGCCTTGAATATGTAAAATTCGGGCTATCACCTGCCATTTATCCAGCTTGCAGTTTTAAGCAAGAGGTGATGATTCATGGTGATTAACTGAATTATATTCCATCAATTCTTAGCTTTGGGACCCAACTGCTTTTAGAGTGTAATAGAATTTAGGATTTAAAACCCTGATACTACTGATTTTAGAAATATCTTCTTGACCAAACATCTCTGTGCAGATAGATATAGCAATCAAGTATTCACTTAAAGCTAAAATGATACGCCTGGCAATTATTTTAGACTTAGTTTACTTGTCTTAAAAAAAAAAACAAACAAACAAAAAAAAACCCCCACACCAAACAAAAAACCACCAAACCTCCCCCCTCCCAAACAGAACAGAAAATGATCGTGCTAAATTTTTGGTAACTTCATGTATCAATACTTCCTTTGGAAATATCTTGATTTTTTTCTGTTGGGTTTTTGTTTGTTTTTCTTAGACTAGCCTTTCTCAGACGTGGTTCAAAGATAAGCTTAAGTAACAAGATTGTTGAAGTTTTCTTGTTTATTCTCCCATGACGAAGATGGAAGAATTCAAATGAAAATGAGTATAGCCAGAGTGGCAGGTTTTTTTTTAAAAAGAACAACTTATATTTAGTAAATTTTTTTTAAAATTCCATTTGAAATTTATTTCCTCCTTAAAATGTCTTTAGTAAAAGTTCTGATCCTAAGTCAGAAAATGTTTGGTGTCTGATTCAGAATATGGTTGGATTGTTTTGTTTTGTCTTTTCTACGCGGATGCAAATAGATCTACAAGTCTGGTCTATCAAACAGCTGTGAAAACAATATGACCTGAACTTAGTATATAAAGATGTCACGAGAAAATTCAACTCTAATTGAAAATGAAGTAGCTTTCCTACCCTGCTGCCCCAAAAACTCTAGCCTGACAAACCATCTCAGCAGGAGGGTAACACAGTCTTTAAGTATGTCAGAGAATGAGAGGTTAATAGAATTTTTTAACTTTGCTGATTGCAGGAGTCGCGTTTGCCTCTTACAATCTCTTTCCAATAAAATGAGGAGTCAGGGATGCAGGCTTAAGAGAGATTCTAACAGTACAAAACTTT
Source organism: Psophia crepitans (assembly GCA_013399095.1). NCBI lineage: Eukaryota > Metazoa > Chordata > Aves > Gruiformes > Psophiidae > Psophia > Psophia crepitans. Next base: position 5,464 of record VWZZ01006001.1, on the reverse strand, counting down.
CCTTTTCTGTATGAGTGCCTTCCCTTCTTAAACTAAGGTTGGTTTCGTTGGGGTATCACTGTAAAGCTGTCTGACACTATGCTTCTTTCACAAGGTTAAACCTTGGCAGCAGTCACGGCAAGGGAATTCTTAGTACTATTGATTTGTTCAGAAATATTTTTTATCCTCTAAGTTTTACACTCTTACACATATTCTTTTGGACTTCTGGCAGCTGAGATCAGGTCTTGGTGTGTTGATTTCTGAATGGTGTCCATGGGTTTTAACTGCACCTGTTAAAGGCAGCCTGGCCCTAACTAGCAGTGGTGATTCTGATTAGCACAATTTGTCATATCTTCATGAAAATTACTAAACTTTACTGTTGTTTCACCACCCTTTCCTGCTTTCGAGAGATAAATGTGTCCCCATGGCTTTCAGTAAAGGTGTCTGATAGTAACTTTTTAGATGATGATGCAAATTGCTAAAGCTTTTGCAGCAAGAGTGATTTGACAGACAATTGTGTCTGTCATATGCAGCGTGGTCACAAGTGTTATAGCCACCAATACATACTGTCTGTATTTGTTAATAATGTTTTGCACACCACATAGACTCCTTCACCATGAGCCATGTCAAAGGACTACAAAGGTTTTGAAAGAGCAAGAGTCCTGTCAGCTGCAACAGAAATGAGTCAGCCTCAATGGGAAAACCCTGCTGCTGCATGACAACGTTGAAAGAGCAGTTGGAGAAGGGCAAAAATAGGCAATTGTCAGTAGACAATTCAGTCAGAGCCATAGAGCAGACATAAACTTTGCTAAGTTATTATTACATTGAGTTGCTGAGAAAAGCAAGACACACACACAAAAAAAAAAGATGAGAAACCTTTTCTATCTGTATCTTTAACAATCATAAATCTGTAAAGAACAGAGAGAATTTCAGATTATGCTGTTCTTTTCACCTCCTCTCCTTTTTGATGTCTTTTTGTGGCTTGCATTCCTTCCCTTTCGTGTCTCTTCTTGAAGTGTTTTTGACATCAGAATTTAATTTTTGTTAAGCATCATTTTTTCTGGATATGTTGTTTTTACTTACAGATTCTCTCCCCTTGTTGCTAAAGCTACGAGTTTCTTTCTTATGGTTGCATTTGCTAAAAATAGTTTTTTGTAATGTGTCTCAGAATCCATACGTTTGTTTGTTAGCAACATTCATTTCTCATCTGTCTGCTGTATATGGATGAAAGACAAAGACTATGATTAGGGTTTTTCCTGGCACTACTTTATTATCTTGACTTCAAGCTCACCAAATAACTAGTGCTGCTAAATGTGTTTGCTTGGTGGCTGTTACAGGTGTCTGGGAACCTTCCATGAAAGTTTCTTAAACCAAGATGATCAAGAATAGTCAAGCAATCAATGCCTTTGCCAATCATCTCAGAAACTAGGCTTTAATGTTTCAGACTGGCTGAAGAAAAGTAGGGCCCTGAAGACCTACATTGTAAAGTTTCTCTGCCTCTCCTAGGAGCAAAACTTCTATGCTGGTTGAAGTGATTTAGCTTCTCACAAGAGCAATTCCACAATGGGTTTGAAGGAGGTAGCAGTTGTCTCTCTTAGCATGGCTTCACAGGCTCTGTAAAGTTTGATTGGGGGCTGCCCTTCTTGAAATGAGTTAAAATACCCTTGTCCTGAATTTTGCCTCCTGCTTGGTAGGGAATAATATTTTATACATTTGAATTAATTAAATTAATGTGCTTTCTTTATGAGGCTAGCCATGAGGAAATCAGAAGGGCCCAACTCAAGCCTTTCATCATATGGCTGGACAGAGCATATCCGCAGATACTGTTTCTTCCAAGTTATTTTATTTTGTTATCTGCAGACACCAGAAGGGTACTGTAAAGCTGTGCAGAAATGCCTAAAGACATAGGATGTGCTCCAAAGAGCTTATTGTCTCGGGGAAGGTGAGGTAATGTAGGAAAGCGTTATGAAAGAGTCATTTTAAGCAGTTCAGGGCTAAAAGACTACACAGATTATTCCCCCACCCTGTTGTCTCATGCCTTGTTTCTCCATTTTTGCCTTGTGGCAAAGGATGGAATGACTTCAGCCTGTTGGCTGGGTGGTAACCTCAAACAGCCTTGCCTCTGTGAATGGCAGCCTCATTTGGTGATAAACACACCTGAATTTCAGTCCCAGTGAAGAAAAAAACCCAACCAACATAAAAAAAAAGAACCTATCCCCAGCCCCCCCCC
>VWZZ01006000.1:65750-126246 GCA_013399095.1 Psophia crepitans | reverse complement strand
GGGCACTGGAACAGGATCCCCAGGGAAGTGGTCACTGCACCGAGCTTGTCTGAGTTCAAGAAGCATCTGGACAACGCTCCCAGTCATCTACTCTGATTAGGCCGGTCCTGTGTGGAACCAGGAGTTGGGCTTGATGATCCTTATGGGTCCCTTCCAACTGGGGATATTCTATGACTCTATGATTTTATGAACTATTGTGTTGCTACACATACACTTGATTAATTTCTCTAGGCTAGGCAAAAACAGTCCTCCATACAGGATATGGGAGAGGGACAGTTTACAAGGGCATGTAGTTATAGGACAAGGGGTAAGGTCTTTAAACTAAAAGAGGGTAGATTTAGATCAGATATTAGGAAGAAATTCTTTACTATGAGGGTGGTGAGGCACTGGAACAGGCTGCCCAGAGAAGCTGTGGAGGCCCCATCCCTGGAAGTGTTCAAGGTCAGGTTGGATGACGCTTGGGCAACCTGGTCTAGCAGAAGGTGTCCCTGGCCATGGCAGGGGGTGTTGGAACTAGATAATCTTTGAGGACCCTTTCAACACTAACCATTCTATGATTCTATGATTCTATATATAAAATGCACAGGCGTAATAGTCAGTGTCGTAGAGTACAATACACCTGATCTTCCTCTAGTCAAGACTCACCTTTAAATGGACTATTTCAAAATTTTTCTACACATAACATGTCCATTCATAATTTGGGGCTTCTCATCTTTTGACTATCCAACCAGCAAAATAGTGAACTTTTTGCACTGATGTATTTTACTACTTCATTAGAATATAAGAAATAGTAGTCATACAGCCAGAGGTGGTAAAATTGAAAATTGCCTTTAATTAGCTTTTGTTGAAGTGAAGAACTCAAAGAGATTCGCTCAAGAGATTCGCTTTCATATACTTTAAATGCATTCATTTCCAAGATGACTGTCAATATGCACCCGTTTCAGAGGTTTTAAGCCAAAAATGAAGTTTTACTTTGGAATCCAGTTCTCAGTCACAAGAAGGTTTCAGAGATAATTATTTGCATTTGCTGTCAGTATCGTACTAGGATATATGAAGAAAAAGGCTAATTTTAGTTGTGGTTACTGAAATATGGTATAAGTAACATCAAATGCATACAAATATGTAAATAATAATGTTGATGAAACTATCTGAGTTATAATCTAACAGCTTGCTTTCCCCAATGTGAATTGTTTTACATATGTTTCCTCCTTTAAAGGTGTTTTGTTATGTGAATGGCAGGGGTCTCCTACTCGTACTGTTTCTTTATAATCTCTAAACTTGCATGGATCAGTGTACCTTAAGAAATGAAGGGAGATCATTCTAACTCATTAACTTTTGAATTTAGACTGTCAGGAGGGTGTATTCAGAGACAAATTCCATTATATTTTCAATAAAGCAGTTTGTGACTTATGGGTTAGGTATTAAGAACTTTGTGCTGGATGAGTTTAAGTTCACTAGGAAGTAATTTAAGTTTCCAAAGTTTCTCACAAAGTTTTGAAAAACAGAGCAGTAGCCCAACAACTTGTCATCTGTTACTTTTCAAACTCTTTGCCCGAATACCCTAATGTATGGGGTTTTAATTTTTTTTTTTATTTAAGATACTTTGGTTGCTGAACAAGAGCACAGTAAATGGCTCTAGTGTACATATTCATTTTTCTTCTTTGACATCTGAAATACAAAGCAGGACACACTAATTAATCAAACCTTTTAGCATACTGGGTGGGTTTTGCCTTCTTTCTTTTGAAATATCTTATTTCTCTCCTTTCTCAGTAACTGCTCCTGATGTTCACTGCTCTGGCAATGTGGCATGTAATTTACATTCTTTGAGCTACAAATCTGATTAGAAAATCATATTAGTCATCTTCTCTTAAAGGACAAGTACAGACAAAGAGACTGAAAGTCTGAAATCCCTATAAAGTGAAGTCCAGAAAGTTTGTATTTGCCTTGATTAACTAAGAAGGTTGCTGATATATATTGAATTACAGCTAATTTTAGTAATGAATTTGTATTAAATCAGTACAACCACGAAGAGGAGGATTAGAGTCTATGGCATGTGTATTTATCCACCTAATAAAACTGTTCATTTGATGAAGTTATTAAAATTTCAAAACAACTACCATGTTCTGGATAGATTATATTACAATGACTTAACACAGTGGCAACTAACTGTAGGTCTTCATGACAGAAAAAAAGGAAACACACAGACACACACAAATGCATACAAACATAAAATAAATTTTAATCAGTTATCTGTCTGTCTACCAGGGAGAAGTCCAGTGGGACATACAATTGTGCACTACCTTGACAAATAGAAGAAAGAGCTTTTAGGAAAGAATGGAACCATGTTACTTAGTGTGACTTTTTTTTTTTTTTGTAACAAAGAGCCTTAAATTTGTGGAAACTTAGCCATCTGCTTTTCATACATGTCTGGTTTCTCACACACAGTTCAATTTTTTGTGAGAGTACTGCTAGCAAAAAACATACAGAAATTACATGTCCTCGACTTATTGGTACCCACACAATATCTTACACCCTCTGTATTCTTTTCCAGATAAAAAGAATAATCCATTCAAAATAAAGACAAGACCATTGTGAAACATACTTTGGCAATGTAGTTTCTCTTAAAATGGACTTCAAAGACAGTTGCAGTCAGAAGGGCTGCTTTTTTCTCTACTTGCTGTTGTATCTTACTTAATTCCCAGTAATCTGAGAGAAATCCACTAATACTTTGCAATTAATTCAATTGTTAGTCCATGATTAAACCTTGCATTATTTTCTTAATATTTCGCAATTACAGGAAGTTCTATTCTAAATAATGTGATTATAATGCAATGTTAACATTGAGAGTTCAATAGTCCTAGAAATTTCCTATTTCCAGAAACACATTTTTAGCTTGCTTTCTATAGCTAGAACTTTAAAACAAACAAACAAATCAGCAAACAAACTCAAAAAATCCCAGACACCCAGACCAAGGAAGAATACCTCATTTCATAAATATTTGGACATTTATCATTACTTTAATCTGTGTAAATGTTTAAAATAATTTATAAATTCCAATTGCTACATACTTTTTTTCTATAATACATCATTTAAAACCAAGGCCTTATCACATACTCCATCCTGATCCATGTGCAATTATACTTCTCTGCTTTGTTTTCTGAGAAAGCTAATAAGATATTTTTGGGTACGATTCCTATGTTTCTTCAAATACTGTTCTTCAAGAGTTTTTCCTTTAAAATTCTGCTCCTCAGAAGTGTTCATATATTCTTGTGGAAGTTATCCTGTACATTGGTTTGGTTTGTTGGGCTTTTTTTGGGGTGATTTTTGTTTGTTTATTTGTTTTGTTTTTTTTCCAAGGCTCATATGTTAGTGGTGATGATATGTATGAGGCCACCAGACAAAGCTCTTGAGGGGATGGTGTAAATTCCTTTTGGGTTCCCCAAAACAGTGTGTTGGACTTTTAGCTACAGTGCTGAGCAAGGTGATGCGGAATCATAGCATGTGCAGAAGATTTCCAGAGAAATTTTTGCGACTCCAGGACCATTTCTACTGCTTTGACTAGATAAAAGCTAATCTGCCCCTTTGATACTTTGTCAGCTAGAGATTTAATGAATTGCTCAGTGTCTTCCTAAGACATCTAGTAACCAGCGCTAAACCTCTTTTAGGACTACGGATGCTTGTAAGGAGTTAATACAGAAAGTGCCAGTAGATGGTGCTCAAGGCTACTTAGCAGAAACCGTGGCTGTGTAGGACAGAAAAACCATTGTGCGCTTCAAAGTGCTTCCCTCGACAGCCTTCATCTCAAGTTCTTAACAAATCAGGTTCCTTTTCAGATGCTGGAATCTGATGCCCCGAAATTTTTGAACCACTTCGCTTTCTGGAGTTGAATCTCAGCTACAAATAGCTCATTAAGTTCAGAACACCATTTTCATCCAGATCTCCACCTTAGTGGCTTATGTAGGTCTTAGTGATGTAAGGTTAATTCTTCATTGATTCATGAGATGTTAATATTTTTCTTGTGCTACTTAATCATCTTCTTTGACAGTGGTACGTGATCCTGTCACATGCCTCACCTCTGGAAAAGTCCATGTTGTGGAAATGAAGATTAGGTGTTAAGTTTCAAGAGTACAAACAGGAGCTGGAAGGATGAGGAATACAAGCTGCTTCTTTACTGAGGAAAAAGTCACCAAAATCAGAAATCAGAGTTAAAAGTTCCTGGCTATAAGCTACTATGGTTATAATGAGATGGCTGTGAAAAGAGGAGGAAAAAATGAAGCCATCACATAGGAACATAAAAAGAGTAAGCCCAAGGGTATACAAAGGTCCTTCTGTGCTGGCCTGGTGTTTCTGACAGCTGCTAATACCAGATCTTTAAAAGGTGCACAAGATCAGAGCAAGTGCATAGTCCTTCTGCCCAGGAGTATCTTCTCTTCATCCATTTGTTGCTCGGGAACTTTTAAAGCGAATCTTTCAATTGTTTTACATCTTAAATCAGGAGACAGGCAACTAGAGGGCAGGCTTGGAAGTATGATCATTATAAACTTTGAGAAAACAGTATCTCACTCAATGGTTGTATTTTTTTACAGTAAAACACAAGATCATCTGATCTAATACCATTTAAGGGAGATTTGGAACTCAGATTTCCATGTTGTGGTTTACATCATTGCAACTGATCTCTGCCTGGCTGAATCCCCTAGCAGTGTGAGAGCTCATCACCTACAGCTATATACAATTTAATCCTTCTGTTTCCTTCTCCTCTCCCCCTCCTTCCCTCTCTTTCAATGGCTGATGGCATTAATCTTAATGGGCCTGAACATTTCAGCTGAAGTAACTCATTCCTTTACCGCCTACTCTTGTTTTTGCATCTCTTTTTATAAGCTTGGTATTCCTGAACTGTTTGTTATCCTCTATGAACATTGGAGGTTTTATAGGAAAATCCTTACCGAGTCTAAATATTTTATTTATTTATTTATTTTATCTGTGTCTGGATGAGTCAGAGAAAAATGCATTATCACCAAACTATTAAGTTTAAACAGTTGGAGCCACATGACATGCCTGGATTTACAGTTTTTGGGGTGGGGGTGTGTGAGAAGGTTGTTTGTTTGTGTTTTGTTTGCTTGGTTGGTTGGTTGGTTTGTTTTGTTTGGTTTTATTTCTATATTTACCTCTTCAGATAGGTACACATTTATTCCTGATATAAACAAGGAATCACTCCTGTGGGAGTGATTGTGTGGCCTTGCCCTTGGTGACATACCTTGATAACCATTTGTTAAGGTAGGAATGTGAATGTGAACAATGTGAGTACGTAGGGGAACCAACACTACCAGGAAAAGTTGTATATGCTTGTGACCCATGTGTCCTAGGGAGGTGAGGTGTGTATGTGACTGTGTGCATGCATCTCTGCATCTGTGTGGTTAGAACTTTGGATTAGTAACAGAAGGCTGGTTAGGTATATTCTATTCTATTCTATATTTAGTAATTTATTAACATTTTGTGAGCACCCAGTATTGTTGTTCGTTTGCAGTGTTGCCGCTACATATCCAAAATGTATAGCTCAGTTTGTTACGCATTGCTAATGCATTAATAAAACATTTTGATCCTGATTTCTTTTTCACACGACTGAACAGTTTCTCCCTGTGACAACTCCCACTACTGTCATTCCAGTTTTGTCTCTGGTAGTTGATATTGGTTTATGAAGTTCACAATTTGAAAAGTCCTTTGACTCTTGTCACTCAATACTAGTAGAAGCCATTTAGTTTCAAGTAACTATTGAAAAAATTTGTTATATGGGCTGATAGCTTCTGAATTCTAGTGGAGGGACCGCAGCATCATTGGTAAAAATGAGAGGAGGTGAAGTCCCCATTTTAGTCAGCAACTCAATATACAGTGAGGTTGCAGAGGAAGATCTGCTTGCTTCTTTGATATGAGAAATGCACAAATTAACTATTGTAGATTAATTTCTAGTGTTCCTACCTTACATGAAAGAATGCACTACCTCAAATGCTATGTAAAGGAGAACTGTCCCAACCTGCTGAAATAAAATATATTTTTTGTATGCTACAGAATTAGACAATGACACACATTACTATTTAATATCAAAGCCAAGATCTGTGCTATATCCAGCAATTCAATGTGCGTATATATAGATAAGAAGAGTTATAATTAGAGAGCACTAAAGAACAAGATTTGCAAGGGAAATAAAATCTCATGACCAGGACATGTCTTAAGTCAGAGATTTGGCAAAGATTACACTAGGGAAGATGATACTCTGCCTTTGTAAGGTCTTTTGCACTTTTCTGTGAATCATCTAATACTTTCAACTGTGGAAGACTGATAAGCATACTACAGAAATAATGGCTTTGATTAGAAGTGGCATGTCCTATTACAAGAAAAATAAAGGAGATTTAAATAAAGAGAGGAAGTAAACGTGACCAAGACAAGATCTTAAGTGAGTCTCTCTGATTTAAAGAAAAATATTAAACAGTTATTTCTCAAGTGTTAAGGAGGAAAATACCATTACACAATTTCTTTTCATTTTCATTTCATAAAAAAATGAATCCAAATACAAACTTTTAAAGTGTTGACTAATCGCATTAAGGAAGGTACAGTGACCAGAAGTCACCTTCAATAAAAGAAACATCCACTAAGGGTATAAATAGTATAACTTTCTTATTGCCTTCTATTTACATATTATAGATGCTTGTTTGCTTGATGTTAATACATAGCATCTTGACTTTTACCTTCTGGTTGAAATACGTTGTCTAATTAATAATTAATTCACTTTTTTTCTGAATGGATATGAACACAGAGAACTATCTAACTTGACTGTGGGAGATTTTAATTCTTTTTACTTATGCATACATTTCACAATTCCAGAAAGGAATAAGTCCTACAAAGTTGGAAATATTTTTTCTTCCCATTGTAAAAAAAAGATCACTTATTTTAGACTCTACTGTAACACAGGAAGATATTATGATGGTTCCAGGCAAACCTGTATAGTGTAGAATACACTGATTTTTCTGCACCTGTTAAGTCTCCAGTCACCCACTTTTCTTGAGTTCCTGGAAGCCCAGGCATGGGAAATGTTATCAGGCACCTATGAGTTAAGTCCTAAATTTCCAATGACTGTAGCATAAGCTTAGAAATCTAGTTTACAAGATTTCTTTACAAGATTTCTTACGCAAAGAGAAATTTTAGATTATATGTGTATCTTAACCTGGAGCTGAATCTCACCCTTTGTTTGTGATAACCTTCAGCCTTCTAATTAGTTTAAGTATTATTTGAGCTATATATTTTCCATAAAGTCTCTCAGTAACTTTATTGCTTTGTGTATGTGTATGCTTTCATCTTTATTATATTGATTTTTCAAGTTCACACAAAAACATTTCTGAAATTTATCATTCTCTTGCTACAAAATGAAGAATATAATATTATAAAACAAGGGTAGGAGCACTTAAAAATTCTACAGTGACGTGAACATAACCACTGCAATACCTTCACAGCCATATATAATTGTATGACATCATGAAGAATACTGTGCTTGGGAAAATGTGCAGTATAAAACATATTTATCCCTTTATTGATAGACTATGTGTATATATTTCTGCAAATAAACTTTGCTTTCAGTGAGGTGCATTTAGCAGGTCCTCAGTTAGTTCTTATTAACATTATTCCATAGCAAGGATGTTATAAAATGTCATTTTCTGTAAGAAAAATATGACCAAAAAAAAGAAGAAAAAAATTGTGTAAAATTTCATATAGCAAATGTATCAACACAGGACATTGTATCCGAATCCATTGGAATATAAGATAACTGAAAAATTGTATTTCATTGGGTTATTATGAAAGAGAAGTAGTAGGTACTCAGATAAGGACCTCTTTTCACAATGGCATTTGGTCCCTGGCCCCAGGTCCCCTGGGCCTACTTCCCATCAGTAGAAGTTAGGAAAATAAATATGCTTAAGGGCCTATCTGAGGACCCAGCTACACTGCCACAGTGCAGAGCAGTATTACAGACGCCTAACGTATTTGTGGGCCCAACACAGTGCAAAGCCATATAGAAATAATAGCTCGAGTCCCAGAAGAATAATAGATATATTATTTCCATTTGTGGACCTCACAGGTATCCCAGGACATGTCTGTATGATTTAGACTTATTGCGAATATTATTCTGAACTGAGCCTGGATAAGTGATTTTTCAGCATCTCGGTTTCTCCATCTGTTTAAATTGTGATCACGATATTTATGTGTGACTCAAAAGAGATTGGGAGACCTAAATCACTGAAGTGTAAAACACTTTAAGAACTGTAGCTAAGACTCATATATAATTATCTAGTAATTCCAAGGAAAATGGATTAAAAATTATAAGGTATGAGAATAGTAAGGGAAATAAAAATAGGCATGAATAAGAAGGTTGCTTCAATTTTTATTAGAAGAGATTTTTTAATAAATAATTTGAGAGTTTTGATAGTCAGGGAGCTCTCAGTTCCACCTTAATTAAAAATGGCTGCAGGCAGTTACAAAGTTAATATTCAACTCCATTTTGATGTTTGCTTCTCTTTAGATTTACTATCTCTGTTTTCACAGAAGTTTAGACCTTTGTAGCAATTACAATGTATTATAATTTAGTATCTTCTACCTGGAAGTTGTAGCATTTCTGTAGTGAAATAACTCATGAGAAAAGGCTAATTTAGTGAGTTTTGAAAGAGAATAGAAATAGCAATACTGACATAACATTTCAGGATAGGTTTTCCACAGAAAGCGAAACGGCCTGCTTACAACTTGCCACTGAATGATGCCTTTGGGGCCTTGTTAATATTCACTGTGCAAAAAGCCAAAGCAGATTGGAAAACCATACAGGAGTGCAGGGAACAGCGTATGAAGAAGTGACACCTGTGAGTTAACAAGCTTATGGTTTCCGACTGGGATGCGATTGAGATGGATCAACCAGCAGGAGAAGTGACAATCCAGAACTGCTCAGAAATGCAGGATTGGTCAGACACAGAGACCTTAGATATAGGCATCAATCAAGAACACAAACCATTATAAACGTTGGAGTTAGGCATTCTGACATTGCACAGATGTGTTAAGAGTAGGAGAGATCAGTTAGGTCACTGAGCTCAGTCCCCCACAATCAGTAAAAACATTTAATTCAGATAAGTCTAGAGAACTTTTAAGTTTTATGAAAATCACACACCTTGTTTGAGACCCTTACTGTTGTACAGCTAGGTTTTTTTGTGTCTTTCTACTTCTAATGTTTGGCAAAGGGTTGTTTTTATTCCAAATAGTTCGCCAACCTAGACAGGAGTCACCGGTGACTACTGTACTGATAAAAGGCATGGATGTAGCCACAGAGACTTCCTATCATAAGAACTATTTTCCTGCAAGTTGATCTTTTAAGAGAGGTGATGGAACCTCTGACACTTGAGATATTTAAAACTGCACTGAACAAAATGCAAAGGACAATATTGAAAAGAGCAATACCATACTAATAGGTAAATGGAGCAGGTGACCTATTACATCTTTTTAAGTTTCACTGCCATTTGATAGCTTTTTAAAAGAAAATTTTGAACTTCCAAGTTCCAGTTGAAAGAAACATTGGATTGGAAAAGATCTCTTGAATTGTTGAATCTAGTTTCCTGCTCTTGCAGTCAGCGATGTGAAATAAATCCCATCAATAGTTGTCTATTGCAGGAAAAACGTTAACTTACCAGGGAAGAATATTGTTGCCAGATTTCTACCCTGCCTGAAGGCAGTAATGTTTATAACAAAAATTTTTTAGAATAGTATTGTCAAACCAATTTAATACGTTTTTGATCTTGAAAACCTTCATAAAAAGCTTCATACAGACTTCTGCAGTATCAGTGTTCATTAGTGTCTACTTCTACCAAGTTGTATAGAGGAAAAAAATTAGTTGGGAAAATGTAGAACACAGGTAAATGCTGAGCTCTTACTGTTCAAAGTTTATCCAAGGCTACAGCAACTGTTATTTAGGAACTATAAATAAATGGCTTTATTTCATCGAAGAACATAGGTTTTCCTTCACACATCAAATATACTGACCAGCACTTCAAAATGGTAACATGATCATTTAATTCTCCACACTTGCTGAGGATGACCTTACTAAGGAGATATTGGTACATAATTCTCAATGAGTACATCAGCAGAATATCACTAAATGTATTGGAAGCTCACACTCAAAACTGTTTTCCAAGCCACCTTTTCGAATCATAGCATCATTTATGTTGGAAAACACCATTAATATCATTGAGTCCTACAGTAAACCTAATACTGCCAACTTCATCACAAAACCATGTCCCTGAGCACCACATCTACACCTCTTTTAAATACCCTCAGGTGACTCAACCACTTCCCTGGGCAGCCTGTTCCAACGCTTGATAACCCTTTCGGTGAAGAAAATTTTCCTGATATCCAGTCTAAACCATCCCTGGTGCCACTTGAGGCCATTTCCTCTTGTCTTAGCACTTGCTACTTGGGAAAAGGTAGTTATAGAGAGTGATAAGGTCTCTCCTCAGCCTCCTTTTCCCCAGGCTAAACAGCCCCAGTTCCCTCAGCTACTCTTCGTAAGACTTGTGCTCTAGACCCTTCACCACCTTTGTTGCTCTTCTTTGGACACATCAGCACCTCAATGTCTTTCTTGTAGGGAGGGGCCAAAAAATGAACAAAATATTCAAGGTGAGGCCTCACCAGTGCTGAGTACAGGGAGACAATCTGCTCCCTGATGGGAGCATCTGTCATACAAAGACAGGCTGAGATAGTTCAGCCTGGAGAAAAGAAACTTGAGGGATGATCTTATCAATGTGAGTAATATTTGGAGAGAGGGAGGGAAATAGAAACAACAGCCAGGCTCTTTTCAGTGGTGTCCAGTGACAGGATAACAGGCAACAGTCACAGCCTGAAATAAATTTCATTTAAGTATATGAAAAAAAAAAAAAAGATGTTAAGAGTGTTTGAACCCTGGAACAGGTTACTTGGTAAGATTATGAACTCTCCATCCTTGGAGTTATTCAAAACCAAACTGGACATGGCCCTGAGCAACCTGCTGAAGCTGACCATACTCCGAGCAAATTGGCTGGACAAGACTTTTCTCCAATTCCCTTATTTTGCAAAATCTAAAAATTCCCTCAGTATATATTTAGAAAAAAATCCAAGCTTTCATAGAAATATTAGTCATCACTACATACAGCAGAGATGTTGTTACTGATCTTACTTGTCTTAAAAAATTGGTTCTTTATGTATACTTGTGTGTATTCTGTTTGGAATATATTTCTTTCTACAGAGAGTATAAAAACTGAAGAAGTGTAACATGCTGATTTTAGTATCCAATGATATTTTTTGTTTGAGTGCAGTATCTAAACATTATGTACAAGTCTGCTGAACACAGATGTGAGAACAAATATTGCTATAGTAGACATGCTCTCCTTTGCAGTGATGAGGGAATGGAAGATTGTTACCTTTTCTTTGGGCAACATTCAAACCTGTAACCACAGAGTATGTCCAGACCTTTAGAGAGCACAGCCTTAAGTATAAGTCAGTGTGAACTTACACTGCAAAATGCCTGCAATTCCTTCCATTCTTCCACACAGGAAAAGGTGTCAAACTAACATAAAAACTTTTGCCAGTATGTGTACAATTTAGGGCTTGGTGCCTGCTATAATCTCCTGATTTTCTTCTTGGAGTCACTTAACCCATAAGTAAGCAACTTCATGAAACGTATTCACCAGCCAGTTGAAGGGGGTAGAATTCAATAAAAATACAGGCAGACTGGACTTCTAATTTGTAGGAATAAGGGAGGTTGGTGGGGTACACTACACTGGGTCCTAGCTTGGGATCATGAGGCAACGTAAACCAAATAGGAGAAAAAAGAGGATGAACAGCACATTTTCTACTTCACATCTCAGTAGAGCTATCACATAAACTAGGATTGGGAACAATTATTGCCACTAGTATCCCCAGCTGCTATTGCCAGGTTTTTGTGAGCTAAATAAATCTGGGCATAAGCAACACATATGTAAAATATACATAATTTAGTAACTTTTGTTCTTTCCAAAACGTTCTAGGATCATGTTAGGTCAGTTATGCTGGTTGTTTTAGATGTAGATATTGCTATGACTTCTTATATTCATCTCCACTTTAAAAAAAACACACACTGTCTTTGGACTCAAAAGAATGAAGAGACAATTTAAACCCACACTCTCTGTTCTTTGCCCATGCAACAGCCAACTAGTGACCCCAATAGATTTCAAACAAGAACCAAACTCTTTCCACTGAATCTTCAACTTTTTTTAGAGTCATAATTCTGGTCTCTCTAGAGGCATACAAGGAGCTGAGTAAAACCCAAGCAATCCAAAATGTCATAGGGGAGATTATTATACATATGCAATCTGCATATTTCTTATGAGCTAAAGAGTACTTCTTACTACTTATTCAAAAAGAGGTTCAGGCATTATTCCTTTGATTCTTTCTGAATATTTTTCACAAGCAAACCTATTTTAATTCATAGCACTGCAGACAAAGCTGTAAAACCTTGTTTTACTTCCATCGTTTCCTTGCTTCCTAAGGTATCTGTGGAAGTCAGTCCTTTCACAGTAACATAAATACTACCACTAATGCAAAGTCAGTACTTCATTGATGTCTAAAGATAATAGTTATAAAAACTGTATTCCATGTACGTTCCTTGCTTTCTTGCTTATAAAATTGTTTATGTTCTAGCATCATATGTTCCAGCCTAAATGTTACCGTCATGGTATTGTTACCACCACACATTAGTGTATTCATGTTCAATGCATTAACACAAAGAAAGTTTTTTGCTTTTTTTCTGGCAGCCACAGTATATGCATGGAAATGTCAGCCAGGTTCTAATCTGCTCCATATATCATTAAATAGATAATGAAAATACCTTGTTTTTATAAAATAAACCACTATTTATTCTCATTTTTTTTTTAAATTAAAATAATGAGTAAATGCCAGTTGCAGAACATTTAGGTTTGACTGTGACCTAAGACACAAAACAAATCAAGAATTATTTTAGTCCAAGTCTAAGATGATAACATTCAAAAAAAGAGGAAATAGATTAGCTTAATTGAATTGGTAGCACCTGAAATAGAACAAATACACTAACTTCAGTCAGGTACTTGTCTCTTTTCTGATAAAAAAATGCCTTATGCAGAAAATCTAGCTTGAAATACATTTGCTGTTTCACTTGATGGATATATAGGATGAATGAGTATACTTTGTGTCTTTCTTTTCTGTTATAGCTTTTCTTTATTCTGCTACAGCCTTTTTTTTCTTATTTTTCTTTCACACTGTATTTATTATTGCTACTTCCACCAGAGCCAAAAGCAACAGACATTCATGCATTAGTTGTTACACTTATTAAAAAAAAAGTCTCCTAAGCATATACATTTTGGCAGATTTCCTTGTATGCTCAACTCATCATTAGGGGATCATTTATATCCTATGAATTTTGAATCTGTTCTGGGTGACTCTTTCAGCAGATTTGAGTTTGGGATGCAGCTGAATAGAACAGGATTATTATGAATCAAATGAAAAATTTTGAAGTGTTAAAATATATTGGCTTCTGAAACCTATTGAGAATTACTTAATTTATGGATTTAATACCTAGTTAGGTATTAGGTGTTAAATGGCGTAAAAAAAAGATCTCAGTAATAATCTGGTTACCTTTTAGTACCCAATTATTGCCACACAGCAGACTAGGCTAAACAGTGAAGGAGTACAATGCCTAATAGATTTCAGAAATATTTTTGTTTGTTTGTTTGTTTTGGGATTTTTCGTTCGTTTTCTTTTGCTTTATTTTTCTTTCCAACCCCTTTTTTTTTGCTACAGATAGTGATATTATTATTCTAACAAATATCACAAAGTATTTAAAAAGAACATGAAAAATATGGATATAGAAAAGAGGTATAAGAGGACAAGGAGCAGATGTTTAATTCTTTATCACTTAACTGGACTGTCGCTCAGAAGTGAGATCATCATCTCTGAATTATTTTCTTAAAACTGGATCAGAATAGAGAGCACAATCACTAAGAAATGCAGCCATAAGGCAGGTTTTTAAAGACTCATGATTCTATGATTTTAGAGACTACGTGTGAACTGTTACAATAGTGGATAATCCACTTAGCATATTTAAAAAATAAAGCTGTGTATTTGTCTACACAATAAGGCTCAGACAACAACATACTAGCACTGCACGCATTTTGGGTTGACGGATTTTGCCCCAGCATTTATGTGACGCTTAGTGTAGTTTACAGTGTCAACATTAATCACGGCACCTCTTTAGGTATCTTGATTTTGAACAGTCTTAAACATGAATTAAATGTTTGATCCTGTGAAAACTATAACACTTTTGAAAATGAGCAGAAGCACTTCCATCGATAGACAGTCTGAGAACTTCAAGGGGGTAAATAGACTTTCAAGGTACTTAGAGTAGAAGGTCCAAGAACCTGAGCTATGGAATTTAGGTACCTGATTTATTTCTTGAATCTAACATTTCCGTGCGTAATAAGGGTCTGGTGTCAGCAATGAAACCAGACATAGTGCACGATAGTACTATGCAAGACCACATAGTACCACCAATACCTGTTCATCTAACTTACACTTATTCCAAGGCTGTTTTCTTTAAGCAGGCCACAAAACAAAAACCCTGAATTATAGCAAAATGATTGGCAGCTGGCAGACAGTAATGGTATCACTGGCTAGAAGCACCAGCTGAATATTCACATCCATTCCATATACCACATTGGGAAACTGAAAAGTCAGAACATTAGATAAATGCATATTTAATGCCCTCTTTGAAGTTATAACAGGTAAAAAGTTGACAAACATATTCCAGCACAAATATGCTTCAGCTTCAAAATTTAATATTCAACATTTGGTTTGAAAAAGACCTGCTAAAATGTTGAAATGAGTGGTTTTGCTGTGCAGAGGTTGTAAGTATTTAGCAAATCACCTGGGAAAAATAGTCTGCATTTTCATTTCTCATGGGGTCTCCATTAACTTTCTGGATGGGTTATGAAGTCAGACAAAAAGACAGAGATCTGAAGCTGCCATTCTATATGTAGGTATAAGAAAAATAAATCATGTCACACATCCCTTTTCCTGTGCCATTGCATAAAACTTGTCATAGCATGATATAATCATAGTTCGTGCTTGACAGTTAAAATGCGAATGGATAAGTTAAAAAAATCTGGATTTGTGAACTTCGGCTTTAGTTGTGGGTAGAAGCTAAAAAAGAATATTCCACAGTTCTGCTGTGATCTGTTGTGATGGTAGCTCAGCTGTTGTTGCTAATTGCAAAAATAGTCTATGAGGCAACCGTAATACTTGGTTAGAAGGACAGAATCCTCACGAGGAAAGAGTCAAAACCCTGCCTTGAGCATAATTTTGGCTCACAACTTTATGGTGATTTCCCAGCTACTGGTTTTAATGTTAGTTTTCAGCACTGTACCCGAAAACAAAAGTTGTTTTTATTTTTAACTGCTTTTCCCATGGTGGAAATATTAATAAAATGCTGACCTGGAGAAAGGGCCTGGTTGTAGAAACATTAAACTTCTGACCAGACAAAGTCAATAGGGACTGGGAATTCAGCTCTCTCAAACAAAAATCATAGAGGTGAAATTTTGACCCCTGTGAACATAAAACTTCAAGAGACTTCAATGAAACCAGGATTTCATGCTAAATCTCAGAAAGTAGGTACCCAAGATGAAAAGTGCCCAAACTAAGAGGCCCCTTTGGAACATCAGCTTTTGAATGACATACTAGAATTCACATAAGGAGTCATTGTCAGAACTGAGATGAACTCATGATTTCCTGGCTCTTACTGATTGAAATTACTTCTTAGAACTGGCCAGCATAGCAATAAAAGCAAATTTTGTACTGCAATCATTTCTGATACTGTGTTCGACTTTATAAAATACGTTCCTTGGGGGTGAAATTAATGAGCAACACATAAAGACTGCTTATTCACACTTTATGCAGCTGTGCTTACGAGAGGATTGGGAAAGATGAAATCTGGCCTCAATACAAGGCTGTGATGTGATGTGGCCAAACTTCAGGGGGTTGTGGCTTTCATTTAATCTTATAAACCAGAGTAATAGTTGTTGAATCTCTGTGTGTTCTTCATAAGAATTCCAAGTGACTTAATCTTGATCTCACATTTTGCAGTCCTTTTTCAAGCCTATTCTTAAATGCTTTGCCACAATGCTCTTCCAAGCAGAATGAGGCCTTCTTCCATGGCTTTCATACAGGAGGAATACATTCCTTCTTCTCACAATTCCCTTTTATGAGTGTCTGTGTAGGATCTACTTATTGTGCTTCTGTAGAGTTGATGACTTCAGATAAATTATTGGCAACCCACAGAAAACAGCTTTAAAAAATTTCCTCTGGCATTACCTGTGTTATATGGATAATACCGAGCTTTCGTACAGTGTTGTGTCCTGTCACTCACAGCCCAGACACTAACATAGGTAAGGCTTATCAGTTAAAAGTGAGCTGTGGAGAGCAACCAAGTATCAAGGAAGAGTGGCATACAGACATGGTTTTCTGCCCTGTTTTCACACTGTAGGCTCTGTGTTGTACCTCCTTTAGACAGGCAGTCTCAATTTTTAGCAAAGAAAGTGGAGGAGGGGAGAAATTACATCGTAAGAATCTTTATGGAGAAGGGGATAGGAATAAAATGAGACCTAATAACGTCCTTCTCATCTCTGATTATGCCCTTTTCACCATGCAGATGAGGGGGTATGTTGCATGATAAATCATATCAGTGATTCTCAAATTATTTGAATTTTGTTAATATTAATTTGTTTCAGATACTGTCCTCTGTCTTGTGTAAGACACACAATTCCTTTCATCAGGAGTCTGTCTTCTTAGGTCTAAATATTATCAACTTTGTTAAATCAAAATTTCTCCTAAATGCCAATAGGGACTGCAGAAAGACTTGAAATGAACTACAGGGCTTGGCTATAAGCTAGAAGGCCTGGATCATATATACTCACTAAGGTACAGTAACACTAGTAAAAAATGCTTTCAATCTAAAATTTGCCATGCCATTCTCAAATTGAGTACTCTGTTATTCATGAGCAAGACTTTTCTATATTTTTAACTAGTCTTCTCTGATGAATATTGTGGCAGGATTCCTGTGTTTTTACCGCATATCTACATGATATTTTGCAGCTGATGGGAGTTCAGTATGACCCTGCTTGCAGTTAGCTCGACGTCATATGAACGGGGATAGCTCATCCCTAAGACCAGGCTAATATTTGTGTTAGCCCATCTCCGGCACGGCTACCTGAGTTCAGTACCATAGTAATTACAGTAATCGTATGACTTCAAGTACAAGAGGCATTTGGAGATGGAGAACAGTGTTCTATCTACTGTGTTTAACAGTAGTCTCTCATGGTAGTACAAAAAAGAGGAACCATTTTTGACTTCACAAGTTAATCCATTGCAAAATAATCCTGTTGAAAAGGAATGGCTGACATACTTAAAAAAAAATATTCCTTCAGTAAGATGCTCAACTAGAATTTCCTGTGCTTGATTACTCCTAAGACTAATCCTCTATCACCTGCATTTATATAAATATTCACAAAACACTTCAGTTGTAACAACTATTCTTGCTGTTGGTCTGTTCATTTAAATATGTGCCCTTATTGCTTTGTTATAAAGATTAATATGTCTTTTGTTTTGATGATTTATCAGGAACAAACAGAAACAGTCCCCTCCCCCTAAAAATTTTTGTATCAAAGGTAGCCTTCAAAAAATCAGCAAACCAAACCAGATCATGACACACAAAAAAAGATGAAATTCCTGAATGCTTAGAAGAGAGCTGCTTAAATAGTTTGTTTAGACTTTTTCTTATTGTCAACTTTCATAAAAATCAGGTGAAATAATTTTCCTTCTTTTCTGGCAGTTGCATTTTTATTCCACATTTATTTCACTTTTAATCAGCAGGCATTTTCTTTACACTGAATTTTGTGGACCCTCAGAGCATATGTCACGCCACTGGTTTTGGAAGGTAGATGTCCCATTCAGGGTTGAGGCCCACAGGTGAAAAGGAATGAAAATATTTTATTATAGTTCTTATACAGTTTTAGTGTATCTTGAAATTTACTGTTGTACATGTTATTTTTTTGGTAACTGCTATCTCTTGTCAATACTTAATTTAATAAAAAATGAAATAATTCATATTAAGATATCAGATTTTGTGGCAGACATTATCTCTGGCTACATCAGAATAAAATTTATGTGCTTGTTTGGATTATTTACTTGATTAAAATGGTGACTTTCTTCTCTATTCTGAAGATATGAAAGGGATCAAATTCATTTGATTACTTCTGAAAATAATTATGTTTTCTTCCTGGAAACATAAATATAGTAAACTAATATAAGAAGGCTCCAGAAGAATGCTTATACACTATTTCCTACTGGAAGGAAAATAAAGACCTGCACTGAACATTTAATGTTATAAGGAAATTTTGAACTCTCCCTTCTGTCTGCAAAACAGACTATATTATCCCTTTCCAATTTAAAAATATGCAGTATTTCATAGCCTCTTAAATATTTTCAAGTATTGTTATTGTGCATAATCTTTTGTATCATTAAATATGTAAGTACTCCTAAGACAGTGAGGTTGCCTAATTGCAAACTGCAGAACACGGTGGTTTTCAAAACTTGGTGGTAATATATATGGCGATGTTTGTGTAACGGGCAATACTGAAGTTGTAGCAATACTAAGACAAGCTGAAAGGAAAAGAATGTTGGTAATGAAAGGTGGAAGAAGAAACCGCAGAGCAATTTGAACTTTGCATAAAACTACCAGCCAAATTTCCATTGCTTCTCAGTATCCTGGTTTTGTTGCATGACATGGTAAAGAAGGACTAGTAGAGGACTGATTTATGGCTGTTGTGAGTGGTGCTCTTAGGTTTCATTACACTAATAAGGAATGGGGTTGTAATGCTGATTCAAATCCTAGAGGTCTTTGATTACATCCATAAATGAGCAAACCTCCATTCATGTTTTAGTAGCTCAGAACTTCACCCTGTACAGGCAAGTGGACTCAACATCTTATGTGACACTACCTAGCAATAACTTCTCTAAACCCTTTATGGGGGTCACAGGACCGCATATTTAGTTAGTCTATATAATAAAAGTTCTCATGTTTATCAGTATGTGACTCTTCCTTCTGCATGGTATGCATCCTTAACACTCACTGACAACTGAGAGTTTAGAGTTTAGAATGGATTTGATTAAGTACAAAGAGATTATAGATCATTAAAGAAAAAATAAAAATCTTTGTGTTTGGCAAATCTTTGCTCCTACCCTTGAGAGATCCTCTGCTGCAAGTTACATAAAGAAAGGAGACAAATAACTCATCTAAACATCTATTCCACTACCAGTATGATTTATTCTTAGTTGGTCTGAAGAGACAAAGTTTATTAAATTTAACAATGCAAAGTCACCTCCAGAATATGTCTTTTACTTCAGTGGGATTATGGTCTCAGAAAATGGGAAAAGCCAACAGAATAGTAGCAAGATTTTCCTTTTAATTATATTTTAGCTTTACCTCTGGGCAACTCGGGTGAGCAGAATCTATACGTATTCTTTTCCATTGTTAGTATTGGATAGAGTACTTCTCTTAATTGAAAAGGAATGATAAATCCTTAGAATTTATTGTTAGGACTAAAATTTTCCAGTCCATCATCAAAGTTCTAAAATATTTTAAGTAATTTCCTTTCTTCAAAATAGATCTTGAAACATCAAATGCAAGCCAGGGAGAGAGAACGGTGGCAGATTTTTATTCATAGCTATCTTTTCAAGAACTGAATTGCATTTTCAGTGTGAGTTTCAGTGTTTCATTTTCTGTCTTGTTTATCTGGTTTTCTTTCTGCATAGCTTCTGAAGAAAGATATGTACAAATGGCATGGAAATATTTGTGTTATTCAGCTCACTGAAAAGAAACAGTAGGAACTGCATGTAATCTTAAAGCTAATTTCATGTTTTACATGTGGGGAGAACAACCTTTTCAGAGGTTACTTTACAATCTGACCTTTTTGTGTCTCACAAATTTTTAATTAGATTTTGAATCTGAGTAGATCTTAAAAAAAAAAAAAAAGAATGATTGAGACAGAAATAAGCAGAGAAATAAGGTTGAGGTCTCACATGATCCCATATCCAAAGATTTAATTCATGGAAATGTGTAAACAGAATAAGTTCAAAGGTGTTTCAGATTGGAAAACAGAGACCAATTTAACTAATGGTGGTGTAGTTTTATTTATTTATTGATTATATTGATTTTTCTTGTCATCAACTGTGAAACAGTGTTCCTGAGTCAGCTTCCCCAGCAACACCCCACGCAAAATAACAATTTCATTAGATTATGTATTTACAACAAAGAAAGTACTTACAGCATACTATAATTCTATTAGACACACTTGGGAGATGACTATATATTATATTTCCTTCTGACGGTGAAAACTGTCTAACAATGATAACTCAAGGTGTTGAAAAGAAGTAAAACAGAAACGCTTTTTCCTTTGCTTTCCTGCCTTTCTAGAAGACAGAAGACTTAACAAAGAATACGTTCAAATTGTGGGGATCCAATCCTATTTTTGCTGACTGTAGGGTCTTCTACCTTCTGAAAAGTTGATGAGACTTTACAAAGTATAAGTATGAAAAAAATACAGAATTCAGATTGTAAATTCTCCTTGTAAGGACTCCCGATGTACAAATTTCACAAGTGGGCCTTCATCACAGCTGAGACTGTTACAGTACCAATGTTATTCTGAACAGACGCAAATACAATGGGTTATTATTTGTATTTATAACATACCAGTACAATTTGGTGGCTTTGGACCCAAAAGATCTTAACATGTTAATTCCCAGAATAATCATATACAGTAATATTGGCAATCCTTTTCTGCATATTCTTTTTTGATTCTATGATTCTATGATTCTTTTCTGCACATTCATTTTTCCAGGTGTTTCTACTGTGTTCTCCATAGTAGTCTCTAGTTTCTGAAGAACTTTTGTGTTGCTTGGACAACTGTCATGACACACCCAAGCAGACTGTGTAATATGAATGCAGAAGATTGTTTATAGGCATCTCATAAAGGATTGAAATCTTTGGTGATTGCTCTTTCTGTAAGAATTTTGGCTGTTATCAAGAAATGTCTTTTCATAGATGACTGTTGCCAGTCTAAACGACATCACTGTTAAATAAGTTTTTTCTGTTACACATCTGAATTTACTGAGGTTATCCAAATACATGTTTATATTCCACGCTGCACAAAACCTTAATGCTCCAGAACCTGCATTTTCATTACAAATCATGACAGTTCTTTACCCTTATGGCTACAAAATTAAACTTTGAATTATGAATCAAACACATTTTACACAGCACTGTGGTGTATTTGCACCATTTTGCTAAAGAGGTTTTCTTTGCAATGTTCTTTTTCTCTATGGAGAGATGAATTAGAAGTGACAGGGAATCTATAGAAAAGAATATGTCATGTAGCACAGTAGACTATATTTTATCAGAATAAATGTTAAGATCTTGTCTTATAAACGTCCATCCATGATCATCAGACGTTATGAATGAATATAGTAATTTCAGTATATTTTTAATTAAATATAATCCTTATGGTATTGAAAATATAAATTCCAAGATCTTTGGTGACTTTTTCAGAAAAATTGAATATTTTTCATCACAATCAGGCTTAACAGAATAAGCAATTGTTCTCTGCCTTTTGTGTTTCTACCCTTCAAATGCTTACAAAAAGTAACTGTACATCCATGGCTGTTACTTATCTAAGATAATCGTATACCCATAGTTTTTTGTTTAGATTAGACAAGCCAAACTTTAGTTCTTTTTTAGGCCTTGGTGGGTTGGTTTTTTTTTGACCGTTTGTTTGGGGTTTTTTTTTACATAAGCCCGATTTTCCATCACCTTACTCATTCCTATTGCTCTACTACTGGTTCCTCCTGATTTTTCTTTAACTGTTTAGAGTAGTTAAAACTGAACAAAGCAGGAAAGATTCAATTTAACAGAAGCATATAGAAATGGACTATAAGCCTTCAGAATATATAATGAGAAGGAGACAAAACCACCTCTTGCCAACACTCAGGATTCCAATGCACTACAGAGAGTTGTGTAAAAAGCTAGCTTTCTGATTTACTGCGTGTATGCCCTTTACTGGGTGCAATAAAAGAATCTAGTCATTAGTACCATGGAGCCTGATACAGACCATATACTGTCCGCGATCCATTGCTGAAATGTCTTGCAGAAGATTAAAATGTTTCATGCAAATGTCAAGGTGCCTATGTTCCCAATGGTTTGCCCAGTAAGTAGCAGAATAAAATAGGGTAATTACTGTTAGCCTTCACTGAGTACAGTTGCCCTTAATAATGACCTGAAATAAGTCCTGCCACTTTTCAACAAAATAAAATCCATATAATAATAGAAAGCTGGAAAACTAAATCTTCAGAGTTTCATTGGGCTAGGGCTTTAGCATAAATAGGTGTTGCTTCATTTAATAGAGTTAACTTTGGTAAATTGCTGTATCTCCAGAAATGAAATTCCAACTAGAGAAGGTGGACATTAACCTTGGGCTGGCCTGCTAAATTTACATTAATTGTGTCCTTTATGGGTAATTGTGGCTGATCAGATATATGTGTACAAGAGTTGTAAGAATAATGCAAACTTTGTAAGGAATAAGTTCTTGATATGTAGATAGCAGTCCTTCAATATCAGCAGTTTATTTCATTTAAGAAATACGGGCACATCTTGCTCACTGTGGAACGTGGACACAGCAGCCAGTAAAAGACATACTGCTGAGTAAAGGGTGAGATGTCAGATCAAGAGAGAATGGGCAGTAGCAGTAGTAGATTTGGTATAAGAAATGTAAGGTATTAAGTTTATTATCCAGAAAGGTTCATTTTATTGTCTCAGTTTAATTTTAGTGAGGACAATTGTTCCAGCCTCTGCCACGTCAAGTAGAGAAGAATAACTAGCCAAGCAACACTTGTGGTTTCAGTGACACAATACATATTTCCTAGGTGTTATTTCCTACCTCTTGTTTTTCACAGTGTTAGAAAATTCTTGCACTCTGCTGCAGGGAGAAATGCACTTCAGAAATTCCTTCCTTCACGAATAACTACCTAACCCTGTCTGTAGCTGTAGACATTATTATATATGTCAGAGAAAGATGAAAAAACTCTTCTTATTAAATGATTGTGAACCATTTTGTAGCATTTGAAGTGCACATTAAAAATATCTGCACTTCAAGAACCCAAGACCGATACTGCCTTTCAATTTCCTAGGAGGGATTGGTACTCTGCAAAGCTTTTTAACTTGTTATGTCACCTACCTGTATTCTCATGTAGATCAGAATCATGAACCAATTCATCTATCAGAAGCTGGACTTGCCTGTTAGTGATTACTTTACATACTAGAGTATGAGAGTGGTATTTTTAAAAATATACCTCACCTTTGAAATGTTACATTTCTCTGAAGCTGGATCACATCTGGCAGAAACCAACTGACTGTATAACTCACTATTATTTCTGTCGAATTAAGAAACCAAGGTCCTGGTAAGAAGCATTGTGCAAACAAAAAGTAGAAATTCTTCATTTAAATGACAGGAACATATATATTCTCACCAAAACCAAAAACAAACAAAAAAAATCATGTTAACACAAGACATCACATAGAATTTAAGAAGAATTCTCTCAGCTTCTTTGCACGTGTTCTCTGCACCTCGCCTAATGAATATTGCCATTACTGAGTACTATATCACTGAGTTCCTTCAGTGGTTTAAATACTATGTCAGAAATACATTTTAATGTCTTGCTTCTTAATTTCACTGGCAGGTTCTTTCTCCTTTACATAAAAGAAAAATGGGAAGAACTGGTTTATGCTTTTCACACCATCACCAAGACTATGTTGAGTGTTGAACTTCAGTGATATCTCAGGATGGTTGGAGAAACAGCCCAGTGTACACAGTTTGAGTCATCCTGTAGAAAAAAATTGATCACTGTAACAAAGCTGATGAAAATCTCTCATCTTCCTCTTTCTCTCCGTCTCACACACATTTAAAATTTGATCTTTGTTTCTTTTTACATAGACCATTTTACATAGAAAGTTTTACAGCTACAGAAAATTTTATAGCTACAATTTTACATAGCAAATAGACAAACATTCTTTAGATTTTTTCTAAATTTGAAGCTCAGACTTCATGATGACATAGTGAAGTCTACCATTTACACATTACATAGAGAAAAACTATTTACACAGAGAAAAACTATGTTCGTTTTAGGTTTTACCATTGTTCAGTTCATCACATGTCCTCTTTCCATTAGTTACAGGAAAAGGGAAAAAAATTCAAATGTCCATATCTCTAAATACTGCTTTTCATTTTAATTGTCTTAGCTGCTTACTAAACCTGGTCTGACTTTTTTTGTTTGTTTACAAATAAGTATTTTTCAGTGATTATTTTTCCTGCCAGTGTACCTTTGACCATGTCAGAGACTGTTCAGAGACTGTTGCAAAATCCCAAGTACCCTCCTTTGTCTCAAGCAACTCAGGGCTGGCGGTTGCCTCACTGGGAAGGTGAAAGACAGTACAATCACCGCAGGGGTGGGGCAGTAAGCAACTCAGGTGAGAAAAAACACAAGCACCACAGAAGCAGGGTGAAGAGGCTGCGCACCACACTGTGGTTCTAGTGACTTTCCAGCAGTTGCTTCGAGCATGTGCCAGAGACCTTGGACCACCAGAAGACACTGCCCACCCACCACCCCCTTCCTCCCAACTCCTGAACTCTCTGGAACATCGAATTGCACACGCACGAACCCTCTGAACTCTCAGGAACCACAGACTGTGCAGGCACAGCCCATCTGCATGTTGCAAAAGGCCATCTGCATGTTGCGCAAGCTCATCTGCATGTTACCACCCAAGGGGTGATCCTGGAGGGTCAGACCAGTATAAAAGGTGGGCATGCACACCACACTGGAGTGGCAACCCACCACCTGCAGAGAGGGCAGTTCACCACCTGCCTGCAGACCAAGACCTCCAGACCAGGTGATCCACAACCTGCAGCCCAGGCGATCCATGACTTGTTGACCAGATGATCCACAACCTGTCGACTAGAAGCAACCCACCGCTTGGAGACCAGGACCTGTGGACCAAGGCAGACCTCCTGACCAGGACCCACCACCTGTGGACCAAGGCCTGTGGACCAAAGCCTGCGGACTAAGACTCCAGCTCTGTGACGTCTCCGTGGGATCCAAAGGAGTGATACCTATCCTATCCTCTCCTTTCATACCTATTCCATCCTCTCTTTCTCTTCCTTTCTTTCCTATCCTTCTCTTCCTCTCCTTTCCTCTTAACACATTATGAAAAACCAGTTGTCGCTTTTGAGTTCATTGCACCAGTCGTTTGTGGCAAGTGTTTCAACCTATCCTCTCCTCTCTTTCTTCTCTTTTCTCCCTATCCTTCTTTTCTCTTAATGCCCTATAAAACCAGTGGTTGTTTTTGAGTTCCTTGCACCATTTGTTGCTGTTCGTGGCCAGTGTTTTATCCATTATCTGCACAGTTGCCAGTTATTGACACTCAGCCTGTAGATTGTTAACAAAACTTTGATATGTTTTTCCCCTGAGTCATTGTCATGGCTCATTCAATTCGTGGTTCCGCCAAACGGAACTCACACCACTGGGAGATCGAAAGATTCACCTCACTTACAACCCACTGAGTGGGATGAGACAGACCACATTATCATTAACATGGTGTGGCGCTCATTTCTCAGTCAGGATCATCTTCACACAAAGCGAAAAAATCAGTGACCAACAGTCTTGCTCAAGTTTTTGTGTTTTCATCAGACCACATTCCTTCTGTTTTCAAATCTGTCAAGACTTCAGGTAATGGACTCGTGACCTGTACATAAAGTAATATTCACACCTGTATTATAGTCTTGAAAACAAATGTGAACTGTGAGAGAGAGGCAATTGGATCATCAGTGCTTTCATTCTCAGGTGGAAAATATCTTCTATTATTTGGCAACTGACAGTGAAATGAATGCTTAATGTGAAGTGTGGTTTATGCCCTATCAAAACGGCTAATTCAGTTTCAGGGGGAAAAAAAAAGAGAAGTCTTTAATTGGGAGGCTAGAAAGCAACTGTTCTAATATATTTCTGTAACCTTTGCAACAGCAGAGAAAACATTCAAGTATAGGTTACCTCAGAGCACAGCCCCATGGAAATAAATGTTTGTTCACGTACTTTAATAAGGTTCAAAAAGACATTGATTTATTAAATGATGGATCATTAGTTGTGGAGGCAAAGGCTAAACAAACTCACATGGAAAGAGCTCTAAAAGATGACACTGTAACTCTTGTTATCACTAGCATATGTAAATCAATTTAAACTGAATTACTGAAAATTTGACGGTACTTAAGATATGCAATTTTGTACATTATTTCTCCTTTAATGTGTTTATAGTTAATATAAATTGGCATGATTCCATTCTTTCCAACAGAACTCTGTTGATTTACTCCACCCTAAGATCTTGCTCATTAACAGCAGTTATCCTCCATTTGTTATAATAATATTAATACATGCCTGTTAGGAATTCCTTTTTTTAAAGATGAATATTTAGAGAGTCATTGATACCATGCTTCTCATAATGCCTATGGATATCTAGGTTGTCTAGATATAAACACACTCTGAAAATGACATTAATTATCCAGCTGGAGAGAAACTGCAATTGGTAATAATGCCTTTTACCTGCCTAAAAATTTTTAAAAAGGAATGAAATGTTATGCTAAGAAAACAATAATTTAGACTATATCACCAAGTATATTGCTTATATCTTGAATACATTTAATTTACTTCATATCATGTGCTTTCACAAAAATTGTGTTTGCATTGGTTTTGTTTGTACCTAGCTATGATCTACCTAGAAAGTACATTAGGTCCCTCTTCAAGTAGAAGCATAAGTTATTTTTCAGAGGTACCACTTTCCATAAGGGAAATAAGCCCATTTGTTAAGAAACATCTTGGTGGTGGAAAGAGGAACAAAATCCAAGAGGAAGGCCAGTTGATAGTTTCTTAAGTTTACTCCTACATGCTTCTATACAAATACATTCACGTTACATAAATTAATTTTATTGTTCTGAAAACATGCCATGTTATTTTATGGATGATGCAATTACTAGTTTTGAATTGATAATACTGGACCGTAAGTACTGTAGTAGCTAATTAAACTGAGTAGCAAAGAAGCAAGCGAAAAATAAAATGTATCTAAAATAAGAGTTATAACATATGTAAAGAGTAATATAAAATGGGTATACAGAAAGGGGAGTTTTGATAAAAAGCATTCCGCAATGTAGTTTTATACTGTGACATCAATTTTTGCTACTATTTGAAAGGGAAAGGCATTTAATATTATTCCCCTCTGTTTATGCATTAATATAATATTCATACTTCATGCTGATAAAATTCATCTTGAGTGAATACATATATGTAAGTTATAAAAAGAATGGGTTTGAAAAATGCACAACCATTTTTTATTTAAATACTGGCTGCAAACTTAATTGATGTACTATGAAACTGTGACTCATTTAGTGTACCCAAAAGATTAAAGTAATACTGTATAAAGGACAATACATTCAAGTATGTTTAAAATACATATTATAAGAGTTGAATGTACTCCACATACATCTTTAAGTCAGTGGGAACATTTAAAACTTTAAAGGGCAAAAATACGTTACCAATTTGCCAGCAACTCTACATCAGAGAAGATCACAGCAGCTCACCATAATGGGTGCAGAAGGAATATCAAATGAAAGGAGAGGATGAGGAGAAATCAGCAGTACGGTCAAACCTCATACAACTATTACTCAAAATTTTTACATTTTCAGTCAGTTGCATGGTGTTACACTTGAACAGAGATCCTTTTCATCCGGAATGCTGTTAATTTAGGGAAACGGCAAGAGTCTGAAACGTTCTGTTGTGTTGCGGCTTCTACATCCCTCTTCCTCACTGCTAGACCTGAGAGACCATCTGACATCAGAGTTTGAGAAGCTTTTTGTTTGTTTGTTTTCTTGTGCAAAACCACGTCGGGGTACTTCCCAATTAGTGGAGTAGTACTACGTCCCACTGCAGAGGTAATCAGCAGTGATCCATCACAACTGTTACATCTGGCCTTGTACTATACTTTTCAATATATTTCAGATGTTTTTAATGTATGCCTTACACGTCAACATAAACATGCTTTGAATTTTATGAACCTAATAAATTTAACTAATTAACTCAGCCTATAAAAACATAACAAAAGCACAAATAAGTATTTAGAAATAATTAGGTCACCTCGTGTGTGAATGTAGTAATAGTCTATTTCCACTTCCATTACATTTATTGTACGCTTTTAACATGCTACCTACAGTATTTCTGAATGTCTCTTAGTCTGAATCTTGCTTAAACACAGTTGCTAAAGATAGCATGAAAAGTTCCTGTGTTGTATCTCAGTTTTTCTTGGCCCTGCTAGGCACAGCACGAAAGCAAGAAGTATTTGGCTCTGTGTATCTAAGTTGTCATGTGGAAATTTCAGGGTTTGGTTTCTTTCCTGCATGCTGAGGTATAATTTAAACCATGTCAACCACTTTGAGCAATGATGTCATATCCCTCTGTGATAGCACTCTGAAGTTCTCTGAATTTTCCAGTGAGCTAGTGCCATTCTCTCCTCTCTTAAATGTTGAACAAGTGCAATAAAGAAAAATCTAGCACTTGCTCATGGAGCAAACTTTGTAATCTATAGGCCAAATGCTAGAGCCAATGTTTAATCTTACAGTAACATAGAATGAAAAATAATTTAAAAGGCTTCCAAAATTTCATTTTACCTCAGTTTAGTCATATAATCATTATGGTTGTTCTGACTTCAGGCTTTCACTTCCATTTATAGGAAATTCTATTTCTTGATTTACAATGGCAGATATTGTGGTTCCTGATCTACTCATGTCAACTTTCAAAGTTTTCCTGCATTCATGGTGGGAAAAAAGACTTTCCATGTTTTATCCTTTTCCCTTTCTGGAACTGGATTACTCTTTTTGCACTGCAGAACTGTGTGCAGCACAGCTTCAAATGACTGATTAAATGGCTTCCATCACCACTTATGATTGAACAGATGTAATGACATATGTAAACTTTGATTTTTAAATGTGGTAGGAATTGTATTCTGAACTTTCACTCAAAGGACCCATTAATACTGAAACCCAAACAGAGTAAGAGAACCATCTGTATCTACTTGATATTTCAATCCTGTATCTACAGGAATCATTCTGATTTATAGTCTGATGCAGATGATAGGACAAGAAAGAAGAAGGAACAGAGTGGGGACATACTGTGGTGGTGGAGTAGGGACTGGTGTGGTTCAGAAGAGAACAACAAATTGACCAAATTATATCAGCTATATGGCACACAGAACCAAGTTTTGCAAGTCTTCCATTAGATACAATTTCTGTATGTTAGCAGTCTCTAGGAACTTCTTTTCATTGGGAAAAATGAGATTAAAGGGTTAAAATATACATTATAAGTTACTTTTATGGATGGTACAAAAAAATGAACATATCTTAAGAAAAGGGGGAAGAACTGATTTCTGGATAAATTTTGTTTTATATTAACTCTAAAGAGAGCTTACAATGTAGCAACGACCAACTCTGTGATGGGTAGAGTTAGGTGAAATGCTGGCTTAAGCAGCCAATGCCCATACTGACCATGTACTGCTAGATTTTAACTGTGTTCAAAAACTGTTACACCCTCCAAGTTTCAGATGTCTAGAAAATTTGAAAATATTTTGGGGCATCTTTTATGTCATCATGATTGTGTAAAAAACTCCCACAACCTATGTTAAATACTGCGTAAATACTTTGTGATGTTATGCATTGAATAAATGTGTTGGATTTGAGGCAGAAGAAATCCTTGTGCTAACATGACAAACTGGTAAACTAGTAAGTAACATTGATGAAATGTGGATTTATATGTTTTATTTTCTCTATAAGTAACAAGGCTAAATCAATTGTTATAGACCATTTTAGACAAGTCTGTCAACACTAAGACTCTTCTATGGCAGAAAAGAAATACTCTGTCCTTTTTCGTAGCATTTAAAAAAACTTTCTTACAGGTATGCCACTGAAAATTTGTATATATTGTCTTTGTTTCTGCTTGAAAAGCAATTGTTCTTTGTGTAGATTATTTTGCCTTATTCTTTCTTGAATGGAGATTTCTGCATATGAAATGACAGGTGCTAGAAATATTGTTTATGTCTTTCACTTGAGAAGCATACATTGGGGATGATTTTGCTTTGTTTTGGTTTTTTTTGTGTTTTGTTTTGTTTTTTTCTTCTTGTGCTATTGTATATATTACTTACCCTGGAGAAAATAGTTGCATTTGTGCATCACTATTACTTTTTTAATTGTTGTTGTTGTTATGATTGTTTTTTATTATTATTATTATTATTATTATTATTATTATTATTATTATTATTATTATTATTATTATTATTATTATTATTATTATTATTATTATTATCTTCCTTTGTTATCCTAGTAAGCTGTCTTTATCTCAACCCAGGAGATTTTCTTTCCATCCTCCTCCCCATCCCTTGGCAGGGGGGGGGGGAAGTGTGTGGGGAGAGAGGGGAGGGAGAGGCTGCATGGTGCTTAGTTTTTAGCTGGGGTTAAACCACTGCCCCCACCTCCAAAATTTTATTCCTAAGGAAAACAAAAACAAAAACAAAACCCCCTCCATGATTCTTTACAAATCTTTCCTGGTCTGTGAAAATAGTATCTTTTTCACTGTTATGTTTGGTGGCTCTGTTTTGTTGCTAATCTTTGAACGATTGTAAGCTTCTCATCATTAAAAAATAATGTATCTTTCACCATTCTAATTAAATCATGTCTTTTCCATAGAAACAACTCAGAAAGTGTAAGGGTATGGATTTCCTGATTTATGTCTACAACTGTACTAAACAGTTTTGCACTGTCCTAATTTGGATCAGTAAAAACTGCATCAGTATAATTCTGCTGTCAAAAATATTGCAACTTTTTGGTGTGTAAGTCCTTATGCTAATATAAAGCTGTGTACAGTATTTAAGGATAATCCACTGTAAAATGTTCAGATGACTTCAGCCCAATAAAAGAACTCATGAAAGAAGAGTGAAACCCTGTTTCTGAGAACGGAAGGAATGTACATCAAAGGCAGGGAAGTGTTTGTCCTTCCATCCTTGTGCTGTGATGGCAATGGTACTAAGTTATCTTTTGTTTCAGTAAATCTGCTTTTCAAGAGTGGTAAGACTGATGCGAGGATGCTGTTTGTGTATCTGCGTGGCTTTTCTCATTGTGAAACTTGTAAACCCAATAACCAACATGAACCAATTGGACAAATGAAACAGCTGTCACAGATACTAGATGTTTGATAGGATTTGTCTGGTTTGCAGTGTCACATGAAGGAGATCCTATAAGTTTGACCTTACTAAAGAAAAATCTCTTCAGTTCCCCCCAGGCTTCCAACAGAGCCCACACCTACACTGTCAGATGGGTATCTGTCAGCAACTTCTTTTCCTTTCAACCACAGAATCACAGAATGGTTGGGGCTGGAAAAAACCTCTGGAGGTTGTCTTGTCCAAATGCTTGTCCAGGCAAGGTCACCTAGAGCAGGATGCCCAGGACGATGTCCAGGTGGCTTGTGATTATCTCTGAAGATGGAGATACCACAACCTCTCTGGGCAATCAATGCCAGTACTCGATCACCCTCACAGTGAAAATCTGTTTCCTGATGTTCAGATAGAAACAAGACATTGCTTGAGGGTGTTTGTCTAATGTAATTCTCTTGTGTTCAGAGTCCTCTGGTACCAAGTAACCTTTCTATGGCAATCATAATTTAGTATGAATATATAAAAATGCATATGTATAAAAATATAAGCTTTATTGACTCTGTTATTCATGAAATTACTTGTTTCGATGTCTTTTTTTTCCCCTAGTGATATGCTACTTATTGCTTTTTGTGATATTTTAATTAATGTTCACAAATGTTATCAGATGAAAGGGAATAAATAAGGAGAAAATATTTTTGCTATTAAATAGTGGTTTGCAGAAGTAATAACATCAAGCTGCCAACTAGTCTTTAATATGTATCTCTATTTTCCATATTAATTTGTTTACATCCAAATGCAGAATATCTATAACTTTAGTAAGTTCCCTTTTCTCTGCTGGAAATCTTTTCTACTTCATCATGTAAATGGAAACATTTTCACATCCTCCCCCAAATATTTAATGCTGCATGCATGGCAGGATATTGACTCTGTACAACATATCTCCCAGAACAGTTAACAGGCTCTGCCTGGGAATATGTGTATGCCCAGTATGCCATGAAAAAAAGAATAGAGATCTCAGAAACAAAGATTTCTTTATCTGTTGTTGTTTTTTTTCAGGACAGTAGCAATGCTATTAGAGAGACTTAAAACTTATTAACATTCCAAACAACATTCGTGAAAATGTAAAAACATTTACTTTCTGTATTGGTAGCCATTCATCATCTTTTTAATTGGATTTCTGACAAATCAACAAGAAAAAACCCAACTTCTTCTCCTAATAGATCATTCATATTCTAACAAAGAAGAGACTGTATAAATCGTTCATTATATCATCAAATGTTAATACCAACTGTAATGAAGTGGATCCATTTACATTCCACCTACATAAAAAGAATAACAGTCAAATGTAATATTTCACGTCCTGCTTACTATCTATTAACATCTAAAATTATGTTAATCCTTTTTTAAAGGAGTTATTGACTTTTATTTATTTTAGAAGGATCTAAAAACCAAGGAAAAACAAGGAAGAAAAGGAACAGAGTATCTTCTAGTTTCATTGTCTAGGTAGCAGGAAGTCTTTGAGAACAAAGAGATCTAGCTGTCAGTGAAGACAGTACCTAGCAGAATGAGGCACCTGTCCCAAACTGCACAGTAGTTTTCTCTGTTACTTTGTTTTCATGATTTGTTTCTCATTTCTGTCTTGTTTGTTTTCCTCATTTGTTTGCTTTTACTCTTTAAGTGAAAATGCAGTCTAATTTGACTAATTTGCATGTCAGGGATGGGGCGCCCTATACCAACGCATCATCACAGCTGAGGAAACAACAAGTAACACGTCTCTTATTGTATAATCTAGAAAACAAAGTTGAAAGGAAATCTTTAGTGCTCTGTTTTTCGGTCTTCCTGCTGTGCAGTCTCAAATCCCTTTTAATAGACTCCAAAATATCACTCAAGCAGGCGATGCAGGAGATTGAAATCTATTAAGCCAGGTAACGCTTCATTTTCCACAGACCTCAAGATGAGAAGAGGTCATTTAAAAAAAAAAGAAAAAGATACTTTTAGTCACGTAACATTTGAACGTTAAATGAAAAATGCTGCCTCTTCTAGTCAGCACTGCTGACTTCAAAGTGCAGATTGTTTTTAAGGAAAAAGCTGTAACACTAATATTCTAATGTACACAGAGTCCTTTAGTTTCACATAAGGACTGATTAGCATGCTGTCCCAGTTGTTAGTGGATGAGCTGTGCAACATGAACAGTGTTTGGCATTACAGGAACAGGCCAAGAGACCCCCCATGTACTTCAACAAGAAGTGAAGATAGAAAGACTCCATGTGACTGTCCTACAAGCCTTGGTGGAGAAGTTGAATATGGCTCACCAGAGCATTTTTGCAGTGATAAAGACTAACCATACTCCTGGGGCTGCATCAGCCAGAGGGTAGGACACAAATTGAGGATTGTGCTTGCTCTCCTCTACTCCCCACTTCCAATCTTGCATCCTGAATAGTTTGCAAAGTTTTGGGCCCTCTCTACAACAGAAACGTCAACAAACTGGAGACAGTTTAGTGCCTGGCCACCAAGATGGTTACGGAGCTGCAATACATGATCTAGATAAGAGAAAAAATTGGCTGAATTTATTTGGCTTGGATGAGAAAAGGCTAAAAACTATAGGTAATAGTAATGCTTCTATAAAGCTAATAGCAGCTACTTAAAAGGGCAGTTACAGAAAACATAGAGTCAGACTCATTTTAGGTGCTTAATAAGAGGATAGAGTAGAGTGATCACAAGTTCCAGGACCAGAAACACAACTGGGCAGAAGGAAAAAATTCTTCCTCTTGTCAGTGGTTGAGCACTGGAACAGGTTGCTTAGATCAGCTGTAAGGTCACCATTCCTGAAAACTTTCAACATTAGCTGGTCAAAGCTTTATGGTGTCTGGTCTAACTTCGAAGCTAGCCTTGCTCTGAGAAAAGGTTTGCAGCAGACGAATTCCAGTGAATGACCTCTTCCAATCTATTTTTTTTCTTTTATTCTGTGTTTAAGAGTTTAAAATTTTATTTCAGAAGATTCTTTTGGAGGGTTCTTTCTTTTTTGGCCTTTGCAATGGTCAACATGATCCAGAATTGCCTTGTTTTGCCTTAAAAAAATGAGCTCACAAAAATGTGGGGTAAATACAGAGCTCCGTTCAAAACTGGATTTCAGAGTATCTTTGGTTTAGCTAACATCTGATATTAGCAAATCTATCCTGCATTTCCACAATCACCTCAAATAATTCGAACACTGGAATTTTAGCTACGATCTCCTGCTTGATTAGAGAGGATAAACAGGAAATACTTAATAACATTGCTCTGAAGACAAGGCATTATGTTAAGCTTGTCTATATATTTTCAGATGGTTTTCATCAATGTTACCACGTAAACATCTCAGAGTCCTCTGCTGGATTGAAAATTCACTGATCATAGGAACTGCTTTGCAAAAGAAGGTAAAAAAGAAGAGTAATTTTCTGTATTTCAGACTGCCATATTTATAAGACTTGCTACACTTCCCCTCATCTGTCTTCCCCTTTCTCCCTTACCATTACTTTTATGGTCCTATGTCTTTTGTCTCTCTCCGGGGTAGAATTTCACAATTCTCCTAGCCATCAGTTACCACAGCTTATGAATTAAATACTGCCTGAGCACACGCATCTGTTGTATTTCTCTTTTAGAATTTGAGATCAGAAAGTATAAAAAAGTAATTTCTTAAGCAAAAATAATATTTATTTGAAAGAGGAGAAAGCAAAGAAATAAAACAGGAAAGTCTATGAGAGTGTCTGTCTCCTGGTAACGTGAGCACTCTGAACTTTTGAGTCATATGTTAATGAACCTATCTCTTTCCTCAGGTTGGATTCAATTATTTCAGAGCTTTAACAAGCTCTTCTTTGGTCTATCTGCATTAGCTGAGCAACTGCTGTTTCTGGGCTATTCCTTCCCTCCTTAGATCTTTAATCATACAGCTTCCATTTAAAATAAACCGATATATACTGATACAATAAGTGTCTCAACGAGTTACAAAACATATAGTGCACATAAGCTGTTATCAGCAGCTTCCAATTTCTCTCACAGTCCAATAGTAAGTGGCTATCTCCTGGGACCAAGATGAAACCATGATAAAACAGCCGGTTTTCAGTCACCATGCCTGGAGCTGCTCCAATTTGCACACTACCTTCAGCCTGTGGGTGTGTTAAGTTTTATTAGCTGAAGTCAGCAGGCCAAACAAATGCTGAGGACAGTTCAGATAAGTTTCCAAACTTTCGAATTTTAACTGAGTTAGCCAGGAACTGATAAACTGCCAGGATGTACAAGTGAATGTTAGGTTCAGATGGGGGTGTGTGTGTGTGTGTGTGGAATATTCCCTGTCAAAACGAAAGAAAATAACATCAGGATTTAGGATGATTAACATTTTTCTTTATGCTCCTCTGTGAAGTGACAGTTATTGCACAAAAAACGTGATGTTTGCATAAAACTTGCTTTAAGTAATTTGACGATAAATAGAGGATAATTACTTCAGATAGTAAGGAGGTCTGAAAGCATTTCAAGAATGTTTGTGGAAATCATGTATTCCTCATAAATTTTTGTGCCTCCTCATGTTTGTTATAAAGACTTGTGAAGCTGGTAGAGTTAACAATGAGATAATCCAAATCACTTATGTGGTTAATTAGTGGTCAAGAAAACCAAGATGGAACTACTCCAAGACAGGTAGTTTGTGCTGTTATCACTGTGAATAGAAATTTAACTTTTTTTTTTTTAATTCTTGTCCATAGGGTGAGTCATTATCTTAATTTTCGAGTCAAAATTTTTCCACAACCTACATTTTTTGTCACACTCATAAACTTTTCTTTTAGGCAAAATTATTCTTGATCTGTTTATTATAAAAATCATATGATATGTCTCTATATTGTATGCAATGTACATATATTACATATGTTATTATATATGATATTATTGTATTATTATATTATATTACCTACTTGTATTTCTTGTAAAAATGTACAAGAAACCAGTGATGTGAAATTGGCTCTGTATGCCTGTTCTATTTAATTTTCAAAGCTGTTGCATTAATATCATTACACATTTGCATGAGTTACATTAAGAGAAGGCATAAATAATACTTTTTATGATAACAATTCTTTGTTTTCTCTTTTAAAATTCCTGATAAATCTGTTTTATTTCTCTCATTACGAGGGTCTATAGTTCAAATATTTTTTTTTCCCAAGTTTATTTAAACTTCATATATTTAGGCTGCTCAGTTGCACAGAGAGGTCTAAACTACAGTATTTGCATCAGGATCAGTCTTTTGGAAAATATTATCATATTTGGTTCAGGATTTTCTGTTCACATCAGTCTTAGTTAATAGTGGCTTTCACCCCCAAAAGAGAACAAACTTCTTTTTCTCCTCATTTTAACTTATAAATACCTTGGATATATGCAAGAGGGTCTTGGCTGTTTACTTCCTCTTGAGGCAGTTTTGTCTCTCGGAAAACACCGTACAAGACAACAATATAGTTTCATGCAAATTGACCTAAACAAAACTGTTACCGTATGAATATATGACTGTACTGTAAGGGCCTTAGTGCTTTTCATGTAGTTAGTTAAGCAGCTGGCACTGGATTTGTACTGATTACTCATCCTGTGGTCTTCCTTTTGAAAGGAAGCAAAGGCAAATAATTTCTTTCATGAACCAGTGCAATCTTATCTTCTAACTCATTCTGCTTTCCACTATTCTGGTCTTTTCTGTTTTGCCTTGTTTTTTTTTTTTTTTTTTTTTTTTTTTTTTTTTTTTTTTTTTTTTTTTTTTTTTTTTTTTTTTTTGTTTAGTTTCATTATAAACTCAAAGACCGTTAGTTGTCTCAAATTGTGCTTATTTTCTCAGAGATCTTGGGAAAATTTTCTTCTAAAATCTTGAAACATGTATTTATACATTTCTCTGGTGTCAGAAATGTGTGAAGTTATTTATTTATTTTTTTAATCTTAATTGCAAATGATATTATTTTTTCATGAAAAAGTAACAGAAGATGAATTTACTCTTACCTCAATAGCTCTTGAAATAACACAGATGTGATCTTTGTGATTGTCATCTAATCAGTTGTCCATGCTTAGTTAAAAGAACTAGTTAACATTCTTCAATGGAGATTAACACTCCCCCACACAAACACAACCCAAGAAAAAAGAAATAAGTAGGAAATTTAAACATTCTAATGGGGAAGAAAGTACAGTATTTGCTCACAGATAATGTAAATTCTCTGATGGTGTGAAAGAAGATGCATGATGCATAAGAAGGTGCATGACCAAGAAAGCGTGATGAAAAGAAAGAAATAGAGGTTGAGAAAGGGTTATATTGCACTGCTCCTATTTTTGCCCTCCTGAATACATTTTTACATGCTTTTTACAAAAGTGAAGGAAGGTATTTTATATTAGATGATAAATGGTTATAAATTGAGCTTAGAGACCTAATCATTTGTCCTGATTTCAGCAGGGATAGAGTTCATTTTTTTCCTAGCAGCTGGTATAGTGCTGTGTTTTGCATTTAGAAGAATAATATTGATAACACATTGATATTTTAGTTGTTGCCAAGCAGTCAAAGACTTTTCAGCTTGTCATACTGGCCTACCAACAAGAAGACTGTGGGAGCCCAAGAAGCTGGAAAGGGACACAGCCAGGATAGTTGACCCAAACTGACCAAAAGGATATTCCATACCGTAGGATGTCATGTTCCATATATAACTGGGGGGTAGGCTGGGAGGTGGGGAAGCTTGGGGACTTACTGAGCGTAAGCTTCAAAAGGTGAGAAATGTGCTGTGCATCACTTCTTTTGCATACTCTTTTGTCACTATTATTGTTGTTGTTGTTGTTGTTGTTGTTGTTATTATTATTATTATTATTATTATTATCATCATCATCATCATCATCATCCTTTTCCTTCCTATTAAACTTTCTTTATCTCAACCCATGAGTTTTACCTTTTTTATTTATTTATTTTTGATTCTCTTCCCCATCCCACTGGGAGGGATGGAGTGAGCAAACGGTTTTGTGGTTGCTTTACCTGCTGGCCGGGTTAAATCGCAACATCATTGGATCAAAGAGTGTGATGAAGCTCCTGTGCCAAAAAGCTTTCACTTGTTTTACAGTTGGGTCAGCTGGTCTAAAGAAAATTGTAACTTTTCTACAGACTTTGCTTTCACTTTCCTTTTTAGATTTTCATTGCTGAAATAAGCTTTATAAACCACATACGTGTGATATGTTTTTATTTAAGAAGCAATTGCTTACTCTATCAGTGAAGCTGTGAGAAATGAGGAGGGTCATAGACTACTTGGACCTTAATTTTCACTTACCCTTAGCCCACTTGATTTGCTCTGGCTGTGTAAAGTGGCTTTAAAGACATTTACCATGTCTTAAAGGCTCCTGATCAGTACCACTGTCAGAGAAAAGGGCTTTAGTGTAAATGAGAATCAGGCCTCCTGAAGAGTGTTTGCGCAGCAGGTTGTCACTAAGGTTATTTAGCTGCAACTGCTTCTGCAGTAGAGGCACATTTAGAAAATTCACTTTTAAATGAAATTCCAACTCTTATTTGCTTTGCACTTCCTAGGACGATCACAAGCCAAGGTATAACACAAGGTATAACACAAAGCTTGTGGACCTGTAAGAAATATCATTTATCCCAGTGACTTTTTTTTTTCCCCCCAAGATGTGGTCCTCTTACTGGTTAACAATCCATCTAAGTGTGTAAGAACAAAATGTAGTGTTGGAATGCTTTTAAATAGCTCACCAGTGCTGACACTTAATTTTGTTATATTCTGTGAAGGTCTAATTTCTGCTCAGTACTACACTTGAAGACAACTAAAGTTAGAGATAGATTTCAATGATTTCATCCATGTTGAAAATTACTGTTTGGTGTTTTTGAGGGGAAAAAA
Organism: Psophia crepitans; assembly: GCA_013399095.1. NCBI lineage: Eukaryota > Metazoa > Chordata > Aves > Gruiformes > Psophiidae > Psophia > Psophia crepitans. The sequence continues at coordinate 86,910 of VWZZ01006000.1, read as the reverse complement.
AAAAAAGAGTTAATTCCACAACCTATTGAAATTTTAATGTGTTATTTGTACAAAAGAGACATAAAATTAAAATAATTAAAAAAATCTCTTTCCTATTCTTTCAGTACAGCTTGCTGATTTTTCTGTGTATAGTTGGAATCTGGAAGGATTGTTCAGTAGGTTACAGTGGCAAATGTAGTATTGCCTGGAAATATCTCTTGACGAGCCTACAAAAGATTTGTTTATAAACTTCGTATACAGTCCTTGGCAGAAGGATGCATTGGGAGTGTGTAACTCCTTTCACACAGGATAATGTTCCGAATCTAGTAGGTTTGCCTTCTGAAAAGTAAACAGCTTTTCATGGCTAACTTAGCAGCTGGATAATAACGTTTTACTCTAGTGGGAAATATTTACTATTCTGTCCAGAAAAGCAATAAATTCATTGTGGGCTGAAAGAACATAGAGGTAGGAGAAGATTAGATTAATTCATGTTGTAACAAAGCAATATTTTTATTTTGTATTCTCATTCAACATTGTATTACTAAAATAGGTTGATATGAGTATATGTTATCTTCGAAGAATACATATATGAACTGTTTCTTCAACACTTGTTTCATTATGTTTTCTTCTGTTTCATTTTTCTTTCCTGTCATTTATCTTATATCTTCCTATCCATCTTTTACTAATTATTGCTTATATTCTTTCTTCATTGGAGACAACTTCATACTTTACAGAAAGCTGTTAACACCTAAATTTCAAGCTCTCTTGCTCTTTTTTGGTAGTGGGAAGGAACAAGCATAGTTAATTGCTTTCAAAAAAATCCTCCTTTTCAGCTTTTCTGAAGGTTCGATCAGTTCACAAGAATCTGTGGAATCATTTGCCCTTGAAAAATTTTTATTGAGTCTTTTGGAGGTAAAGTCAACATTTTAGCATGACAAAATTTCATGTAAAATTGTAGGCTGTTACACATAGAGTTTGATCTTGCAGCCATCTGATCTTAGTACAATTTTACTGGTTTGATCTAAGTGTCTTAAGTAACATCAGTGGCCTGCAACTGCCATTTGGAAAGACTGTGTCTTAATTTCAGAACATTTGTGGCAGATATTTTTCTATCTTATTCTTTACATAAAGCAAACAAAGAACAAATTATTTAAGTAGGTGCTTTGCTGAAATCAAAAGGATGAGCTATGTGGATCTAATATTTCTGGGTTTTTTTAAATAAGTTTTCACATTCTAGTATCATAACAAATCAAAATATATTGTTACGTATTTGAATCTTTGATTAGGTCTAATTGTCCTTCTTGCTACTTCTTTATAGCTCCTAATACCTTTCCACGATTAGTTCCAAGAGATACTCAGGTAAATTGCTGAAGTCAACTGTCTCAGATTTTTATGCCCTTTTTCCCAGGCCAAAGAAATTGATATTTTGAAATATTATGAAGTTTGGGTCAATATGTTTTTACTGTTCATTAACATGTGGGTTTATGCTTATAAGATTATAAGATCTGTTCCTACAAATTATATTTTCTTTCTTATTCTTTCTGTTTTCATTTTCTTAACAAAGCTGAAGCTAGCCTGGGTGATCAAAACATCCTGTCCATCATTCACCAAAAACAAATAATCAGAACAAATCCCAACCTGCCTTTGATTTAAACGTTGAGTTTGACTGAAAATTCTGTCAGTAGCAGAAATATTATGAAGTGAACTGTCATACATGCAAAAGGGATGAGTTACATGCTTGTGCATTTAGTAGTAGAATACTCTCCACTCCAGCTACTGGTTTATTTCCAACCCAGATCTGTAGCAACCACAGTTAAAGTCTAGTTGATGTTGGGTAACTGATCACAATGGACGTGTTTTACAGATAGACAGAAAGGAAATAAAACCAAACAAAAGCAAAAATAAAATAGCAGCAGGACAGAATACTATATATGTATTGAAAAGTATTATTTTAAATATTTGCATATCAGTCCTAAGTATTTGCTCTTTTTGCTGTATCTACACATGCAGAAGCTGTTCACTGAGACTTATCCAACCACTATCTGTTGCTCACTGGCACTTTGAAACAAAGTCCACTGACTGGATGATGAAGTGTTACAGTAGAATTTTATCAATGATTTCCATGGGATAAAAATTTCAACCTTAATTTTTTCAGAAGCTCTTGTAAAACCTTAAACAGCTCATAAGTTCCCCTGTTTATGTAAGGATAGAGAGCGATCAGGTCTCCCCTGAGCCTCCCCTTCTCCAGACTAAATGACCCCAGTTCCCCCAGTCACTCCTCATCAGACTTGTTTTCAAGTCCTTTCACCAGCAGTGAAATTTAGTATCACTGAGTTTTGAGAGGGCTGTTCTCCTCTCAAGGGCCTTTCACCTTACAAACCTTTAACAGATTCTAGGGCAATTAAAAGCTTTGGAAATGTAAAATAATGAAAAGCTAAGGAAGTGAGAGGTCACAGTGATGAAGTAAATAATGTAGCAACCAATGTATTTTATTAGCTGAACTACTTCAAAATTTCAGCCATTTGCTGTAACATGTACTTGTTACATGTACAGCTTAATTGAAAATTAAGACATATATAAAGGAAAAGATAAGAGATTTTGGAGGAAATGGGTATATTTGCCAGCATCTTTACTGTAACAGGAACAGTAACATTAAGAAGTGAAGCAGCAGAGTTCCTTAAGGCACGCTGCTCTGTTCAAATACTAGAAACTGTTTAACACAGACACTTATCTTAAGTATCAGCAAGAAAATACCTCAGCCAACCTGCTTTTTACTTCGTATTTTGTAATATAAAATAAGATAGTCTACAGGGTTTAGAATGATGCATTTTCTCCAGTAGCATTCATAGTAGTACACAAGAAAGGAGACAGCACAATTTTCTTCTTTTTCAGTTGGGAAAGTGGAGAAATGAAAGGTAAAATGCCTTGCTGAATGTGAAGCATCAAGATTTCACCTCAACATTTTTTCCTGTGCAGCCTGCTCTAGGTGATCCTGCTGTAGCAGGAGAGTTGAACTAGATGATCTCTAGAGGTCCCTTCCAACCCCTACCAATCTGTGAATCTGTGAATTTCTTGTATATATTAATCAGTGAAGATCTATGTGCAACTTCAGACACAGTGAGACCCAGCCTCCATTTCCTTTCTGGATTTAAAACACAGTTTAATATTTTATTAAATTCTTTAGTAAATACTAGTTCAAACTTCTTACTTACTCAGCTTTTGCTCTCATCTGAATCGTGCTTGAAAGAAAAAAACAAAATATAAGAAGTAACTGATCTGGTATTTGACATCAAGCTGAAAATATGAAATAGGATAAAAGTTGATGAGAAAACTGGATGACGGAGACTGAGTAATTTTGACTGAAAGCCTGGGTTTCTGTTTTATCAGAATAACTGTCTTGCTACCATAATATCAAACAGGATCATACATTCTGCTTTGCCTCAGTGAGGACTTCTGAAATATGATGGTTATCTTAAATGTTTGTAGAAAGTTGGCTGAAGTTGGTTAAATGCTTGAAAAATTCTGCACATAAAATTTGCAGGTATACTTTTAATGGCTGATTCTGAAAAGCTTAGCCTACAGAATCCATGAGTGGATAGCATGCTATGGACAGTGAATGCAGTGCTATCAGTTTGCTGCTACAGGTAAGTGCATTTTGAAATATGATCTTCCTTTAAAGCTTAAATGAGGAAGAAAATTAAAAAGCTGAAAACAATATGAACATATGTTTTACCTTTCTTTTGGTCCCATACATTCTTTTCTGTTATCATTGAAAGTTTGCCCAAAGGAATAATGCAATATAGTAAAGCACATACTCCTGGTAAAATGGGTTTTTTTAAGTTTCCAAGATCAAATCTTTGCTGTTTAGTCATGATAGAAGTAACCATTTTTCTCCTTGAAATGATCAAGTATTTATTTGATAATTCTTTTTCAGGTATTTATTTGATAGTTCTTTTTTTCTCTATCCTTTTCCCACATCATCTTCCTAGCAATGCAACCATAAATCTTACAGTACAATTATACACAAAGTTGTGGGTTCTTTAGTTTAATTTTTTCATTCCTTATGTTGGAACTTTTTTGTTGTTATTGGTTGGGTTTTTGGTTGGTTCGTTTTGGAGTGCTTTCTTTTTTTTGGTATTATCATTGTTATTAAAAGATCTGCCTTCTTTTTATTTTTCTAGAGCAATTTCTTCACAAAGATGTTCCCAAAGTTTTCTTCCTCTAGCCAGATGTAAATGAACAATTTAGACAGTATTAAAATAAAATTTTCTCAAAGTTTTATAAGAGAGAGTAAAATTGATTTAATTTTAAACTAACATAATAATTCCACAGGTTAATCCATCCAATGCTCTTATGTGTTTTCTCTTAGATTTTGTTAAATGCATCAGATCGGGGAGTTACTTCTATTGAAGAACATCATAAGAACATAGCTAAAGACTGATCAGATGATATGCAATGACTAGATTTCTAATGCATGGTTAGATGAGTATGTGACTCAAGTCTTACTGGTATTGGAAGCAAACAGGAAGGCACAAAAACTTGAAATATACAGGAGGGCTGTACTTCCATTTAAAAAAAAATAAATATATAAATTCCTCAACAAATTGGAACATTTTCTTCTTAGCCTAGAAATGGAAACGTGGAAGTATTCGGTAGGGTAGCAGGGAATGCATAGGTAAGTTGATCCACATCATCGCATATGATGAAATTCAGAGGTTTCCAGATAAGGGAATTGGAAGTATTACTATATGAATACTAGTGACAACAATGTTTTAACTTTTTTTTAAACTTTTAAATATTTCCTATTATATTAAATGAAATCTCTGTTTTACCTCTTAAATAATTCAAGTAAATAAAGTCAAATACTGTGGTAAAGGAGAGTTAACATGGATTTAAGTGATTAAGTATTTGTTCTTCAATGAGCTATCTAGAAACTGAGATTATGTTTACTGTGTTGTAGAAAGAGAACTTTTCTCAAAGCCAGTATTAAGATCCAATTTTTAGGATCTGCCATCAGTAACCTCATTATGTGAAAATGTTTTACTAAGTAATTTGTGGAAAGTGAGAGACCTTTTATAAAACCTCTATGAGGTTAAGATTTGAATTCAAAATAAGCTTTATATCACTGACATTCCAGTATTCCAAGTCCTTACCTCATCAGAACCAGTAGATTAAAATGAACGGATTTATTACAAAGCAACATCTCTATAATATAGTCTTTAAATTTGACAGAAATGTATGTGAGAGTGAAGAAATATTTGTGAATGCACACCTGCATCTTTCATTTGTTTTTCTCACAGTCAATGAGTCTTCCAAAGAGGTGACATAGTTTTGGTATTTAATAATAAATACCATTAGTTAAAAAACACCAGAAACACAGACTAAAATGTGTTTATTTAGAAATTGTTCTGATTAACAATGTATCAGAGCAATAAGGACAGGTTTCTAAACAAATCACCTTTTAATTTGTAGTAAATTGTGTTCCCACAGCACAGAGCTTAGTCTTACCACACCTACTATTCTCATGATTCTATTCCAGCAGAAGGATCCAGGAGTTCAGGTGCTTTCGTCCCTAAGAACTAGCTATTGATCAGACACACTTCCTCTGCAAACCATGTAATACCACATAAAGGTCACCACGGACAGCACAAATTGCTTTTATTGAACAATATAGTGAAGAGGCATTTAAGACAAAAAAGCACCTTTATGTTATTTTGGCAGGCAGTTGATTGTTTGTGACTGTATAGTTCATGGTTTTGAAGTCTGAAATTGTAACACTCTGGCTTGCCTGAATACCTAAGACTATTTATTTTGGGAGTTCAGTATCTCCCAAATGAAACAGGCTGAACAATCTGTTCACAATAGAACAATAAAGGATGAAAAGACTAATGAAATGCATCTACAACATAGTTCCTGAACACCCACACAGGTGAAGGGATTCACTCTTTAGAAGACAAACATACATTTAACTATGTCAGACACTTTATTTCACGTTTTGTTATTTGATTGTTAATAACTGGTATATTTTGCTTCAAACCAAGTGATTTAACTAAAACAGTATTTATAGTCAGTCATAGGTGAGTGTACCAGAAAAAAGCAAACCCCAGCACAACTAGACAAAAAAAAATCCCTGACCATATTGGATTAATTAGGAAAATGAAAAGTTTTGATCCTTCTGAAGCTAATTTGAATTTCATTCCATTTCTTCTTTTGGTAGAAAAGATACTCAACAAAATTGACATTGTTCCTATACACTACTGAAATTGTAGAGGAAAGGTAACATTCTGTTCCAAACAGCATTCCCCAAATTTGAAAAGGAAGAAATGTGTGGTTTGTAAGAGAGCCAATATTTAATGCCGTGTTTCACTGTTGCTACTGAGACTGTTCCACCAGCCTGAAACACCTATTAATGAGCCTGTGAATCTTGCTGTGTGGGGGAAGTCAGTGCCATGTCCTTCTAGCCCAGCTCTACTACTTTGATAACTGACAGAGAATAAGTCATTCAAGGAGATTCCTGGGGGACAATTCACTGGCTGAAGAGCAGCATGTGCATTAAAGCACACTGGAGATAGCGCTCAAATGTAAATGATTCTGAAAAACTGATTCAAAAAAAAAAAAGAAAAAGAACACCATTCAGTAGAAAGATGTGGAAGGATTTTCCTTCTAATATGTATAATCAGGTGAAGAAATATCAGATGGATAATAAACAGCTTTGCAAGAATGTTGTCAGGCATTTGGACAGATTCTGTAGGAAAGCACTGACACTAGTCAGAAATCAAGAAAACATAAATATGAGAAAAGGTTAAGAGTTTTGTTTATATAAAAAGTAACAAAGAGAATGAGGGCTATTTTGTAATGACCTTCAGACAAGTATAAGCCTACTGCAAAGAAGAAACAAATAACATGTTTTCTATCTCCCTAAAGAACAAAAAGTTTTAGTTGTAGCAGTAATATTTCAGATTAAACATTAAGATAAACTTTTCAACTGTGAAAATTATTAACCACCAGCCTATGGAGGCTATAGAATATCCAGCTTTGTAACTCATCAAGGATAGGCTAGTACAGTATCAGCAATGGTCAGAGGTACCATCAACGTTCTTGGCTAGGGCAGTTGACTTCTTCAAGTTCTTCAGTTTTCTGTGCTTTCCTCATGGCTCATTTCTGTTTGTCATACCATTTGAAGGTTATATCTAAGCAGTGTTGAGTCTCAATATTCATTACTGCAGAATCTAATGTGAGACAGTAATCAAATTTTTCTTTATAAGAGAAGTAGAGGCAACTCTGAGTTCACGTGCAGCAATATCCATCGCTATAACTAAAATAGCAATGGTTGTTAGTTTTAAACTTTCTAAAACCAAGTGAATCACCACCTGGGATCTAGAAGATATTTGTCTAACAATATCAAATGGAATATTTAGGTTCGTTAAGGAGAGATTATCCTTTTTTCATGTGTCACTGGTTGCTCTGACAACAGGGTACTATATTAAATAGTATAAGGGTATTATTCTCTTGTGTCACAGTTTCTGTGCTGCTAAATGATATACAGAGAGACTTCTCCAGGTCAGAAGGTGAAAATACATATCCTTCAGAGAAGAAATGGCCATGTGTTTTCAAGTTGTGAAAGCATAACAGTAAATACTTGAAGAGTACAGAATGCCCTGATTCTATGACTCTATGATTTAGTCATTCCTGAGACCATGAAAAAATTGAAGTACTGTGCAAGGAAGAGCCTGTTTTGACAGCAAAGATACAATAGAAGATCTATTGCCAGAGACGGCTATTGTGGCTTATCCCATGAATAGGGATAGTGAAGATGTGTAGAAATGCCCACCGAGAAAGAAAATGAAGCAAAGCAGAGACCCTTGAAGGTAACAGAGGGAGTTGCAGAGAGATGAAAACGGCTGAGTGGCTGGTTAGGGAATAAAACAAGTCCAAAATCACTCTGTCGGAAATCAACTGACAAACCTGGTTAAGTAATTCTGTCATTCAAAAACAAAAGCAGCAAGTGAAGTGTGATTTTCAAGCTTTGCTTTCCTGTCTAGTATATACAGATATGAAATGTGGAGAAACATAGAGATATACATTGCATTTTAACAGCTAATTGAAACCATCTACAATCCAAGTACAGACCTTCACCTCAAACACAAACTGAACTGGTTGTTTTGCTGTTGTTTTTAAGACTGTGGCATCTATAGATGGTAAACATGAACAAGGAGTTTATTTTCCTATTTACACTCAGTCATAACTCTCTTAAGGTCAGCAGCATTAGTATTTCAAAGTAACTCAAAGTTAAGTTTAATTCATACTGCAGTAATCACACATCACAGACAGAAATCTGTATTCTCTGACCTACCTTCAGATAGAGTAAAATACTCTGTTTAGGTTCACATTGTTGAAGACATTTTATTTTGAGTAAATATTTTTCTACATTACATCAAAAAAAGCTTTGCTGTTAATACTTTTCATATCATTTTTTTCCCCCTCTCTATGAGGCCAATCCACTAAAAGCAAAAAAAAATTTAAAAAAAATCAAAAGATAAAAAAATCTCCAAAGTTTAGAGTTCTCCTGCCTAGATGATCATCTGGTAAACACTAAAAAAATCTTTCTGTTTGTGACTATTCCTATTCTATGCTTTCTTAAAACAGCCAAAATGTGAAACAGAAATGTCAAATAAAAATACATATCAAAGTTTCTCATTAATATCACCTGAAATAACATAAAAAACCCTTAAAATTAGCTGTCCAACAAAACCGAGTTCTTTTTTTCACCCAAGTTTGTCCTTTAAGAAATGATTATATATAGACATATAAACAGATGAATGGAGATATAATTAATTAGATTTTAAATCATCCAGTTAGTGAAAAAAAACCACTAAAGTCCTTGACAGGGTTTTGGTTTTGGTATTGACTTCCCAATTTTTAGCAGCAGAAAATCAAATACTCTGATTCACTATGGTATGATTGCAAAGTTTAAACTTCTGAGCAAATATGAAGAACATCACCGTTTGTAACACAACATTGTCCAAAAATCCAAAGGAATAATTTCTGTCAACAGAAGTCTGGGAGAAATACCACTTTAGGAAAGACTGAAAGAGTTACTTGAGTGGAGAGTTTGTTAAGGAACACAAATCATGAACGGTTTCATATATTTTTTTGCCCACTATTTCCACATCCAAATTCTTCACCTGCAATTCAAAGTAAATAATAAGGACACATTTTCTGATAGTTAGTGTTAAATAAATGCTTGTGGAAAAAGTTGGCAGCCTCACTGTTTAGAAACTTTCATCACTGAAATAAATTGTAGCAGCAGCCCAATGCTGGCCTCAAAGACCTTGGTTTTTTTATTCTCCTTCACACAAAGCCACTTTCTGCGCTTGCTTGCTGTGCCTGAATCCTCCTTCTAGCTAGAACAGAGCAGAGAAAGAAAAATCTATTTCAAGACAGCATTTGATATTTCAAAATATTCTTTTCTTTTTCATTCAATCAAATGTCATGTCTATCATTCACCTGTAAAAAAAAAAAGTGTGTGAGTTGGCAGTTCATGTAGTTTTATTACTACAGGATACTAATCTACAAAGTATGAAATCATAAAATTATAGAATCATAGAAAAGTTTGGGTTGGAAAGGACCACAAGGATCATCTAGTTTCAACCCCCCTGCCATGGGCAGGGACACCCTACTCTAGACCAGGTTGCCCAAAGCCCCATCCAGCCTGGCCTTGAACACTGCCAGGGATGGGGCCTCCACAGCTTCTCTGGGCAACGTGTTCCAGTGCCTCACAACCCTCACAGTAAAGAATTTCTTTCTAATGTCCAATCTAAATCTCCCCTCTTTTAGTTTAAACCCATTAAACCCTTGTCCTGTCACTATATTCCCTAATAAACAGCCCCTCGCCAGCTTTCTTGTAGGTCCCCTTTAGGTATTGGAAGGCCATGATTAGGTCTCCCTGGAGCCTTCTCTTCCCCAGGCTGAACAAGCCCAACTCCCTCATCCTGTCCTCATAGGAGAGGTGCTCCAGCCCTCTGAGCAACTTTGTGGCCCTCCTAAGGACTTGCTCCAGCAGCTCCAAGTCTTTCCTGTACTGAGGATTCCAGAGCTGGATGCAGTGCTCCAGGTGGGGTCTCACAAAAGCCTAGTAGAGGGGTAGAATCACCTCCCTCGACCTGCTGGCCACACTGTTTTTGATGCAGCGCAGGATGCTGTTGGGTTTCTGGGCTGCCAGTGCACACTGCCGGCTCACATTGAGTTTTTCATCCACCAGAACTTCCAAGTCGTTCTCCTCAGGGCTGCTGTCAATCCATCCTCCGCCCAGCATGTAGGATTCAGTTTGTTGAAATTCAAGCAAGCGTTTCATCTCCAAATTAAGATGTGGGATTCAATGTAGATGCCCACACATGGATGTGTAGTGCCATTTGAAATATCCTCTGTTGACCTCCAACGATTGTTCCAGAATGACACAGGACTCACCTTGATCTTTTGTCACATCTGCTAATTGGGTGCAGATTTGGATTATATGGGACACCTCAAACACTATTATGCATATATGTAGTGGCAATGAATCAGATGCATAAAAAGGAATTAATTTTGAAGTTAAGATACTTAAATTTAGATGTTTGCATGTGAATCAGGTATGAGAGTTCACAGTGTGGTCTTTGGGGTGCAAGTCAATGCAGTCAGGGATGCGCAGAACACTCTTTAGCTCACTGCAAAGTAGACTTAGCTGAACTGAGCCTCTGGTCTTTAAACAGCACTGGTTACCTTCAAGCAGCTATCTAAACTCACATTTTAATCAGAAGGGATCAGGTCAGCACAGTCAATGGTGTGGAGAGAGGAATTCATCTTATCCTAAAGCAGATGGCTGTACACTTTAGACTCCACTGCCTGTATTAACTTCCATTTACTAAAGTAGAAATCCACAATCCTCTGTCATAAGTAGATGGCTAACCCTGCAGATATCAAAAGTCAGTGGGAGGAATCCCACTTCTACTTTTAAGTCTTGAATCAGGACAGTATTTTCATCATATCATTCTCTATAGAAACACGTGACTGCATGCTTCCTTACGTTGCAAACAAGTTGGTACATCCATGGAAGTCTTCATTCACTTATAGCAGACTTTTTAAAGGAAAGTTTGAAATAAATAGCTCTCAGTCAAGGACTTTATCTTTGTAGAGCCAAAGCATGGCTTTTCAATGAAAGTAACTTTTGATGAAAATCTTTTACTTAGGTCTGTTAATATTTTCCTTCTTTTCACACGTCTGAGTAGGCCTCTTACCGAAGGTATCCAATGAGCTTTCTTCCTTGACATTCCAACAAAAACGTAGAAGTTCTGAAATGCACAGTTTAAAAGCTTTTCCTTCCGAAGATCAAGTCTAAAACTACTGAAGATTCTAAGCCTTTTAGTTGATTAAAACAGACTTTAGGCTGGAGTTTAAACTGGGTAACATTGATGGCTGTTTTGTTTCAGTTTAAGAAAGAGCAATTGCTTCTTTTACTTGGGGGAGGGGAAAAGTATTTTTATATAAAATATTCTATTAAGAGCCATAAAACCAGCATTTTCCCCAAATTAACTGACATATACTTCTATGGTCTTCTGTCATTACCCTTCCAATTTGTTTTATCATTTCCCTGTTGTAGTCAGATATCTACACCAACAATAAAGGCTAGATATGTAAGGCATCTAATTACTTAGTTTTAACAAAGGCTGTATCTTATATGAACAACATTCTTGAAAATGAAATGGAAAAAATATACATATATCTGTGCATGCATATGTATAAGTAAGCAGAATTATATGAATGGTTTTAAACGCATTTCTCACTTAAAGAATAATATTCAAATCTTATTGAAATATAATGGTTCAGAGGAAGATTTCAAGGAAAAAAAACCCCACGACTTCTAGATGTTAGTGACCATTTTCACAACCTGTAATTTCACTACTTGACTTTTAATTGGAGCTTAAACCTTATATGGCCTGAGTACCTTTTAAAATATTCTGCTGTTATAATTAATTTTGACTGGATATAATGGGTTTATGTTGTTCTACAGTAGTATGTATTTTGTGACACATAAAATATTAATATTGCCAATATAATAAAGACCTGGGAAACAGTATGCATGTTTTAGATTGCAAAACATTGTATGGTTTCAAGGAAAAACATATGCAAAATTGTGCTGAAAATATTACAGACAGATATCCCTTGAATCCTATTTTAGATACAGTGGGTCTTTAAAAAGGAAATGTGTCTGGGGAAAGCTGCCTCTGAGCTACTGAATTTGACTCTGAGAAGGTAGTATATCGTGATGAATAGGACAAAAATGTTATTTAGCTATTACTCAAAGGAAGGTTTCCATTATTTTCTTGCATCCTGAAGATGAACCACAGAACAGAGACCTGGAGAATAAGTTATTTCTCTGCATGACACTTGATCATGGTCTAGCTAAGAATTATGAAGACATGATTACCTGCTTCTGTATTGAAATATACTTGACTCTTATTTTTACTAGATCTGACTTAGGGGTTTTTTGTCACAACATCATGCAAAATTAACAATTTTCAGTAATTATATCCTATAGTATGAAATGTCAAATAGTAACTGAAGAAAATGTCATACACAAATAAATGAGTAGCAGGAGACCTCAACTGATGCATTTGTGAGATGATTGTAGAGGTCTTGGGCATGTAATACTGTAGAACATAAGCTAGAATAATTAGTGACACAAAATAAGTGACCTAGTAAAACAGACCTGTGTTTACTTTATAGAACTTCATAACTTGGTCTGTTAATGGACTTTTTTCTCTTTGAGAATTTGGAGAGTAATAGGCCCTGTCCTGGCTAATGCAAACTCACATCCAGTCATTCACACTCCTCATCCTTATTCTTGCATCGATTTATCATTGAAGGAAGATCCTTCCACAGTTAAAAGTTGCCTTATAAGCTTATTGCACTCACCCAGCCTAAACTAACTCTAGTCAAGGCCTCTCCAGATAATGGCAACAGGAAGTAATGAATGGATGTTGTAGAGATATTTCTACCTTTAAATTTTTTTCCTTCTGTTAGAGTTAACCTCATGTTCTTTTTAAATAGCCTTTAAAATTGGGTGATGACTTTTCAGTCTCAGAACATCTGTGTAATGTTCCTCCATCTGTGATAAAAGGCTTCAATGAAGTTCTCTGAACTCTTTCACTGACCTTCTCTTTTGTAACACTTTGGTTGCCTAGGACCAAGCTATCTATAGACAGCCTGAATAAATGGATGGCACATAAGCACTGTACAGGTACTTCTTCAACAGGAAAAAAGTGTGTGTGATAGTGATAAGTTTGTAGCAATACATCTGTTAAACAATGAATATTGAAAATTGCTAAGACAAAGGTAATAATTTCATTAATTTATGCCTTCCATCATGGAGTAATATTTTACTGCCTTAGAACAAGTTGTAAATACATGAAAGAATGATATAGTTGATAGGAAGTCATTAAAAAATTTTGTGAAATAACAAAACAATGCAGAAAATGAAAATTTTCTATGCAGAAAATCTTCATGTACATAGCAAAAACGCACATCGTTTTTAAATATGCCCCAAAGAATACTCTGCAATTTAAAAGAAATTGATCATATCAGTGCAATGGTAACTCAAAATGCAGTAAGCAGAGCTGTGCATCAGAATCTGACAGCTTTTTACAAAGTCAAAACTCAGACATTTTCAATGAAAGCAGTTAGTTAACTTTAAGCTTGGAACTTTTTCATGGATAACTGCTGCATTTATTTCTGCCTTACAGTTCTTGCTCTCATGCTATATTATAATCCAGGAATTAAAGCGATGGAATTTACAGCAACTGAAATAATTCTGAAAAACATACTTTCTGCAGTTTTGACCTATCTTGATACACTGAAGGGAGGGTGATGAAAACTGCAATCTTAATAAATCTCCTGCAGCTAAAGATTTAAAACTCACACTGTTTCAAATTAGCAAGGACAGCAATATTTATTTGCTGTTTAATTCTAGACAGCATGACATTTCAGCAGGAAACACTTTATAAGACTTCAACTTATGACCACAGAAGTTGCAAACTAGTACTTTAACCATGCATAAGTAAGAAGGTTTGTATATTAAAAAAAAAGGCAAGTAAAATTGATTGCCATTTCTGTCTTTTATCTTTCCAGAATCAGAAAGCTACATATTTTTGCAAAATATTGTGCAGTTCACAAAATGGACTACAAGCAAAAGAAGCCTAGAAAGGACAAGAAATAAAGACAGCATGCACATTATTGTCCTTGCATGCTCAGGGGCAGTTGAACAACGTTACAGTCCATCAGATCCAGCACTTTCCAGCAGGATGTCTGTGTAAAATAACAACTAGGAAGATGTGCATCCAGGTGACATCTTTCTTATTTGTTTGTTTGTTTGCTTGCTTGTTTTCTTCCTCAAAAGGGAGTTGGATGACTAGCTAGCAGAAGGAATTGGAGAGTAAAGCTCATCAGTAGAGAAAGCAGTTACAAAGAACAGCCTCAGCCACAGCAAAGGATACTAGCACATCACTGCTAGATTTGTTTATTTCTGAAACCCAGGCCTTACTATGCTGAAGCAGCTTTGCAAACCCAGAATTATGTTGTATGCTCTGCCCTCATGTCCTGATGTTTAGTTGCATGCGGAAGCTAATCTATGCTTTCAAAAGTGCTGATGTGATTGACGCAAATAATTATCTCAATGCTCCCAGTTGTCTTTGAAATCACATTAAAAAGGATGGTTCATGTTCAGTGGACATCCTACTCAAGACACCATAACATTTTCTTTCCATATTGAGTAAGTTCTGTAGCTAAATTAGATGCCTTGGTTGCCACAAACTCACGTTCATATAGACTGCATCATTGACAAAGTGAGAGTATGACAAATAAATTAACGATTCACATCACCCCACTGTTGTCATGGATTTCAATAGTTTAATAAGTTAGTGGTTGCTGGGAAAAAAAGTAGAAAGCTCATCAATGCATTTTCAGTCATGGGAAAGACATTTTTGTATAGGTGAACCACTGCAAT
This sequence comes from Psophia crepitans, assembly GCA_013399095.1. Classification (NCBI taxonomy): domain Eukaryota; kingdom Metazoa; phylum Chordata; class Aves; order Gruiformes; family Psophiidae; genus Psophia; species Psophia crepitans. Next base: position 71,894 of record VWZZ01006000.1, on the reverse strand, counting down.
GCTCAATTTTTGACTGAAAGGTAACAAGTAGCTCACCACCACCTTTTTTAGGTAGAACTACATAATTTAGCTAGTTTGGAATCAGAAGAGGAACCTTTAATGAAAATGAAGGATTAGTGTTACTCTGTCTCAGCTGAAACTGGGACAGTGTCAATCCCTTCTTCTATATCATCTATGTCATGTCCAGGTCCTATATTTCCCAATATATTTCAATTAATTACCATCACTTTTCCTGTCTTTTGATTTGCATGCACACATTTCATTCCCTTAATCTATGGACCATTCCTCTAAAATGTCCACTGAATTCACTTAGTCCGTGACTTTTCGGCTCCATCTGTCATAACAGTCTCTGAGGGCATGGGAGATGGTGTGTTCTGTTGGATCATTGTATGCTGCATCTGAAGCTTGTAGCTGATTTATCTGGTGTGGTCCATGCTCACAGTCTGTGAGCTGAAGATGTTGATCTTGAGGAAGCTGCTGGGTGCTTGTTGCTGAAGCCAGTTCTGGTTTTGTCACCTCCTCACCCTGCTCGGTTTCATCAAAGTGCATTTTTTGTTAGTCTAGGTGATTCCTACTGTAATACCGTTGTTATGACATATAGCAATCATAGTAGTGATGACATGTCGTATTACGTAGCAATCAACATCATGCAATTTAAATAATTGGCTATTCTCACCCGAAATTAAATCTCCTTGAGGTACACATCAGACTGCCCTGCCCTTTCACATTACACACCAAGCACACTGAGATCCTTAAGCAAAAGTAATCCTGCAGATGGGTTTGCTTTGTCCTAGGCAGGAGTAATCCAGACTGTCTTCCTTAACATATTCTTTATATGCATTATTTGGAATTTATCTCCTTGTAGAGTAAGCAAGAATTTTGATTGCTCAGAGCCAGCTCAACTGGTAGATCCCCCAATGTTGACTAACCAGGTGACTTTTGATAATTGTGTATCTCAGTGTTTGAAGATCTCACCACCCATTGCTCTCAGTGTAGTCTTTAGCAGTCCATTGTACTGTTCGATTTTCCCAGAGGCTGGTGCATGGTAAGGGATGTGGTACACCCACTCAATGCCATGCTCTTTGGCCCAGGTGTCTATGAGGTTGTTTCAGAAATGAGTCCAGTTGTCTGACTCAATTCTTTCTGGGTTGTCATGTCACCATAGGTCTTGTTTTTCAAGGCCCAGGATAGTGTTCCAGGCAGTGGCATGGGACACAGGGTATGTTTCCAGCCATTCTGTGGTTGCTTCTACCATTGTAAGTACTTGCCAGGGCAGGTTTGTGGGAGTGTAATATAATCAGTCTGCCAGGCCTCCCCATATTTATATTTCAGCTATTGTCCTCCCACCCAGAGAAGCTTTAACTGGTTGGCTTGCTTGATATCCGCATATGTTTCACTGTTTGGGATAACCTGTGTTATCCCAACCATGATTAATTCCACCCCTTGATCATGAGCCCATCTATATGTTGCATCCCTTCCTTGATGGCCTGAGATGTCATGGGCCCACTAAGCTACAAAGAATTCACCCTTATGGGGCCAGTCCAAATCCACCTGAACCACTTCCATCTCAGCAACCTGATCCTCCTGCTTCTTGTTTAGATGTTCTTCAGTGGCCTGAATCTTCAGTATTTGAGCATCTACGTGATGCACTTTTACAATTAGGTTCTCTAGCTGGGCAGCACTATCTTGCCACAATGGGGCAGCTCAGATGGTTTTGCTTCTGTGCTGCCAGTTGCTCTGCTTCCATTGCTGCAGCCAATCCCACAGGGCATTTGCCGTCATCCATGAGTCAGTGCAGAGCATGAGTCACTTTTCTCACTGAGCAATGTCTAAAGTCAGCTGTATGGTTTCACTTCTGCAAACTGGCTCAATTTAGCTTCTTATCCAGCAGTTCCTGCAACTCATTGTGTAGGACACCATACAGTAGTCTTCCACCTTTGATGTTTTTCCACAATGTAATAGGACCCGTCAGTGAACAGAGCACATTGCTTCTCATTTTCTGGTAGTTTATTATACAGTGTGGTCTCTTCAGCATGTGTCAACTTTCCTCTGGCAATATTCCAAAATCTTTGCCTTCTGGCCAGTCCGTGATCACTTCCAAGATTCCTAGGTGACTGCGGTTTCCTATTGAAGTCTGCTGTGCTATCAATGTGACCCATTTGTGGTGCATCAGTGGTTAACCCTGAGTCTCCCCTGGTGCATTCTCCAGAGACTCCAGGTAGGGCCATTCTCCCAGGCTGCTGTGAAGAATGCATTTTTACCATCTAGCCCTGTCTGGACTGGCCCAAGGGCTACTGTACAAACTGTTTCCTTTTTCAAGTCATTTAAAGGCTTGTCATTGCTCAGGGCCCCATTTGAAATCATTCTTCTTCTGGGTTACCTGATAGAGGGGGGTTACAATCATACCTTAATTTGGAATATACATTCTCCAGAAACCCACAACACCTAAGAAAGCTTGACTTCCCTTTTTGCTAGCCAGTGGAGACACAGTTGCTATTTTGTTGATCACATCCATTGGGATCTGACAACATCCATCTTGCTATCTAATTCCTAATGCAGGTCCCTCAAGCTTAACTTTGTTTTAAGGCAAAAACAGCTTTCAGAAGAATATGGATTAGTTTCTTCCCTGGCACAAAACTTCTTCTGCTGTCTTGCTGCGTTCAATGATGTTGTCAATGTATTGCAGATGTTCTGAAACCTAACCCTGTTCCAGTGCAGTCTGGAGTCCACAGCAAATGGTGGGGGGCTGTTTCCACCCTCGGGGCAGTCGATTCCAGGTGTACTGGATGTTTCTCCAAGTGAAAGCAAACTATGGCCTGCACTCTGCCACCAAAGAAATCAAGAAAAACACATTTCTGATATCAGTTGTGGCGTCCCATTTGGCTGCCCTTGACTCCAGTTCATATTGAAGTTCTAGCATGTCTGGTATGGCAATACTCACTGTCGACATGACTTCATTCAGGCCACGACAGTCTATTGTCAGTCTCCACTCTCCATTAGGCTTTTGCACTGGCCATATAGGACTGATAAAGGGTGAGCAGGTTCTGCTGATCACTTCTTGGCTCTCTAGCTGTCAAATCAGCTTATGTATGGGAATCAGTGAGTCTTGACTGATGCGATATTGCAGTCAATGAACCGTTGTGGTAGCAATTGGCCCCTGTTGTTCTTCAACTCTCAACAACACCACAACAGAAGGGTCCTCCGAGAGATCAGGAAAAAAAACAGAAAGCTGTTTAATTTCCTCTAACTCCAAGGCAGCTGTGTCAAAAGCCCACTAGTACCCCTCTGAGTCTTTGAAATACCCTCTCCTGAGGTAGTCTATGCCAAGGATGCATGGAGCCTCTGGGCCAGTCACAGTGGGGTGCTTTTGTCACTCATTCCCAGCTCACTTGCCTGGGTGAGGTAACATTTTCTTTGAAGGGATACCTTTCTCTCATGCCTGAAAAAAGTTGCCTCCAGAGGCTGAGGGCTCATGTCCCTTTTCCAATCACCTTCTCAATGACTCCTTCCCTGGACAGAGATCCCAGCTGCTTGGCTTCCCTACCCTCTAATTCCAGGTTACCGGCCGCACTATTCCAGCATCAGAACAGCCAGGTGACAAGTTGTTTGCCTAATTGATAACTGAAATCTTTTGCATATCTTGCAGCTCACCCAGCGATAGGGATAGGTGGTTATCTCTGGTTCTATCTCTTCCTGCTGTTCTTATGATGGCCCTGTTTCATCATTCTTTGCTAAACAAGCTGACTTTCATGACCATTTCTTCTTATGTATAGGGGTGACTGATATCAGTAGGGGTTGGTTCTCTGGTTCATCCCTGGTGCCTGTTGCAGAGGTTGGAGTAGCTGCAGTGCCTGTTGTAGGGGTTGGTCTCTGGGTGGTATTCTTAAAGAGTTATTTAACCCTGAACAAGATCTGAAACACATTCAGGAGACCCAGCAATAGAAAAATGTTGGTCTGAACATCCCAAGGATATTGAACATTCTCAAGAACTGTTGTAATTAGCCTGGAGAAGAGGGCAAAGGTAAAGGAAGGTGTCCCTCCCACATACTGTCTCACCAAGTAGAAAAAGTAAAAACTATAATTATTAATAGATTCCAACAGATGGCTGCTGAAGTACAGAGATGAAGTGGCTGCTGTTACTCCACTGCTGCAAAATACAGGGTCAGCCACTGCTGAATACAAATATAAAACTGATCTGACTATCAATGATTTTATCATACCATAAGGCAGTAGTACACTGAACAGTAGAGCAATAACCTTAAACCAACGCAGAGGTGACAAACCACACATAAGGAGTGATAAACAGTATATACCTCAAGTAAGGTGTAACATAACACAGCTCTGAGAACCACTCTGTGAACAAATTAAACAACGTGACCAGCGATGATTAAACTAATATAATAAATAATTTGTTATAACAAATTTGTTTTAACGCACTCTGCTCACATCTGTCATTTTCTCAACCCTTTGTACCCCACATTAGGTGCCAAAAAGGACTGTCATTGCTCAGCATATGTCAAAGTAAAAAACCCAACAATTCAATATCCAGTGTGTTTCCGAGCAGCGACCCCACCTCCCGGCCAGCTTCCCCAGTTACACAAGGAACGTGATGTTCCATGGCAGGGAATATCCCCCTGGCCAGCCTGGGCCAGCTCCCCTGGCTGTGCTCTCCCAGCTCCTGCTGCGCCTGGCCGGGCCTGGGAAGCTGAAAAGTCCCTGACTCAGTGTAGACACTACAATTACCCAGCAACAACTAAAAACATCAGTGTGTTATCGACATTATTGTCATACTAAATACAAAACACAGTGCTATACCAGCTACTAGCAACACAGGTGAATATCGAAATATTAAGATCAATTCAAGCAGTTAGAGACATTGCGCAACAGATGCAACCAAATAAACAGGAAACCATTACAACTTAGAAAATAGTTAGAATAGTTGTAAGATAAGAAGCTTGGGAATAATTTCATTTTAGATGGCTCGGCCTTGGAAGAACAGATGCGCGGAACCATGAAAACAAAAAAGTTACAAGATGATCACAAAACCAGCCTTGAAGGATACAGTATACATGATTCCAGGACTGAGTTTGTGCAGAAGTAAAGGTCAGTGAGCAACACAGTGAAGGAGAGTACGAGCCTTCATCTGAAGACCCCCAATGATCACCCGGAAGCGTCAATAAGGATGCGCGAAGGACATTAACATATGAGAATGAGTTCTCAGAAAATCCATGAATATGGTAAGCTTTACTCAGAAATATAACGAATGTGTATGTTAACATAGTAAAAATACATAGCTGTTCTTGTCTTCAGGTGTGCACGTTAGGTGGAGCTATCCCCTGTACACCCAGCGCTACAATAAAGAATGTCCACTTTCTAAAACTTCAAAATTAAGTCTTAGAGAGTGAATTATTTTGCCACTTTCTGGTAACACTAGAAAGAAAATTAACTCTATCTCAGCCCAAGCCAAGACCAAGAGAAAATCTTATTTCCTTTACATCAATATGATCCAGTCATTTAGGGGTAGAGACACTCCTGGTGAATATCTGCAGTCATTTGAAATTATGTTAACTGAAGATGTCAGGCAACCTAAAATGGTGAAAATACAGCTTATATGAATAAGAATAATCAGAAGTTTTCCAAAGCAACACTTGTTAATAGAAAAATAATTGCAGGAATATGTCGAAAGCTGAACGCTTCTGGCAATATTTTTAAAGATCTTAAAAGGAAACATTTCAACACTTTGTGATTACAATTTCTTTATCACGCAGATATTCCTTTGATATAATAAAAGATAAAAAAAGTCAAAATAAAATACTTCAGTAGGCTGAAGATAATGAAAGACCCAACCCTAAACAATCATGATTTTATATTGTGAAATATTTCTACAGAAAGCTGTGCTGTGTTCTTTTTGACAAAAAAAAAAACAAAAAAGAAAGAAAAAAAAAACAACCCACCAACCCAAAAACATATGACTCAGGAAATGCAAAAACAGTTCAGACCTGTCTTATAAATGAATGAAAAGCACAGGTTATTGTCACAGAATCACAGAATCACAAGGGTTGGAAGGGACCTCGAAAGATCATCTAGTCCACCCCCCCCCGCCAAGGCAGGGCCACCTAGAGTACATCACTCAGGAACACGTCC
>VWZZ01006000.1:0-65368 GCA_013399095.1 Psophia crepitans | reverse complement strand
AACCTGTACTGGCACATGGGATTCTTCTTTCCCAAGTGCAAGACCTTACACTTTGGATGATATATGTTCTAAATTTGGCATGATGGCCATCTTCCTAAATGGATGTCCAAATGGACATTCTGCTTACCTGGTATCCTCTTGCTGTTTTTCTTGTAAGATATATTCTTTGTTACATCCTGTTCTAAAATACTGTTAATGATGCTGTCTTCACAATGCCATTTTTTGCTTTTTTAAAAGCTTTTAAAAATATTTTTTCTATTGAATGCGTTCCTTAAACTACAAAAAATAACAGAAGACCTCTGACACCCAAAAATTACTAATTCTATAGCAACAGACCTACCTGTCTCTTCTGAGCCTTCAGGAATATGAAACAAACTTTGTAAAAAAATCCACATCACCTGTCATGCTAGAAAACTCTGGTTTTGAATAATCTCAGGACCAGCCAAGAGCAAATATGAAATCTAGAGAATTCTTCTTAACTGATACAGCTTGTGTAAAGTTTATGATCAAAGATTAATTTGGACATTTACCACAAAGAGAAGGATTTAATTATTGTGTAAGCTTTCTTTACTAAGGTCTCAAGCATTGGAAATATCAATAATACTATGTAATTATCTAAACAAATAAAAATCTACTGCCTGTATTGATTAGTTCTCCCACCTACCCCCAAACAGTATTTGTACTGGTTATCAGCAGAATTCAAAGGTATAGGAGAAAACTTTTACATAAATTACCTTTATTAAAAGTTTGGAATTGCACTTGGTGAATAGTTCCCTATAGAGCCCTCTCAAAATGCTACTTCATTTCTGAAGTTCTAGGTCCAGGACAGATTCCCTGTACACGTACCTCCACCACTAAAAATTCCATTGGATTTGTTTCCATCTTCATCTTCCAGACAAAACATCCAATGAATGTATGCCCAAGTATCTTTTCTGTTAGGCTTAAATACCTGTTCTGGAAGAAGGAGGACTTTTGTGCCATTCCAGTAGTGTGCAGCTACTGGGATTTCAGTTATTCATATTATCCCGTGAGTTAAATTCTAATAATTAAAGGAGTTACACTTTATTGGTAAGATTTAGAGTTTAGTCATACTGATGGAGAATACCTTGGTAACTGTGAATGGAACAAGTCCTGGCCTATGGGATATTATAAAATAAATATGTAGAAATAAATAAGCAGGCTGTTCTCTAGGCAATGGGCAAAAGTTCTTCTGCAGTAAATAGTGATAAGTGATGTTTTGGTCTTAGGGATGGAGACTTTGAATAGTGTCTCTCCCCCTCCACCTCACCCTCCCCTCCCCTCCCCTCAGCAGATGTTGCTGTCAGGGCTTACCAAATAAGCTATAAAGACAGAGATTTGACTGTTGTTTTTAATAAATGTGAAATCAAAAATGTTTACATGATTCCTAAATTTTGGCATATGCCTTCAGAAAAGGTGTGTCTCCTTCTAGTATGGATTTTAAAAGTGGTATTTAATTTTCATTTTCAGTCTATTTAAAGCAATGTGTTCTCCAAATCTTTGGCATGCCTGGCTTTCATATGATAATCAGACCTGCCATATGTTTAAGAGATTTGCTTCTCACTTAACTGCTTTAACTTGCAGAAATAATCAGCATGACTCAAAGCCAAATTCAATAGCTTGATGAAAAGAACACTCACGAAGCAACTCTCCATCAGTTTTTCATACTGTGACAAAATGGTTTTCATTTTACTGCAATTATTTTGAGCAGTTGTTACGTGTTCACAGGATTCGGTTTTAAACTTCCTTTTGAGAACAGAGCTGAGTCAATTTCAGTGAAATAACTATTGCACTTATGTATACATTTTGCTTACTGCTTAATGGGCATGATAAACAAAACTCAAGTTGCTATTACTAAAATATTAATTTAACACATTTCAAATCAGATATACAGCCAAATTAGAAATATTATAGCACCTGTCCGTGTCACCATGTTGTGGAAGTTAGATTTGTGTCATAAATCAAAACAGTGTGAATATGTTTTGCTGAACGAAAAATCTGACCAGAGGGTGCTTGCCAAATCAAATGTAGCTTCCTTGGGTTCCTGTTTGACTGTTGGTTCAGATTTAAGCAGTGATAAGAAAAAAATGAGTAAAATTTTGGACATGATTTACATACAGTAAGGCAGACATTTAGTGTCTTCATTAGGAAAACCTAGGTAATCCATTTTAGGCTAGAAGGATATATGTTGCGTGCCTGACACAAAACTTACTGAACCTTTAAAATTATTGCATTTGATTAAACCCTAAATGAGCTTCACCTACTGGTACATCTTAGTATAAAATAAAAACTCATGATTTTCTCTAAAAGGTAACTTAATTTCTTATTCTGTTTCCATACAAATTGTAGGAAGGGAAGGCAATAAAGATAACTATTAAATATATTTCTGTTAGTCCTACAATTGTATCTACAATCCTACAATAAACATTTTTATTACAATTGTCAATATTGTGAAATCTGAATATTGCTAATCAGCTGTGATCATAAATTCTATTCAGTATTTTCTAACCAGCTACCTGGAAGTAAAACTACATTGTTTATTCATTAGTATCACAAAAGTCTAGGTTATATCATACCTTTTCATTTTCATCATGTTTTATCAATGCATTTATTTGCACCTACATATTGTACAATTTTTATTTAAACAAGAAAAATTTACAATATTTAAACCTTACTAAACATCTTATCATAAAAATTTCCATAGACTATAGATTCAATATTAAGATCAACATAGAAATATCACAAAAATCTCAAAAAATATACCAATGATTAAGAACTGCTTAAGTTTTCTAGGAAAAGGGAACTAAAAGTTATGTTAGAAAAAATCTATAACAACTACAAAAAATGCTTTGATACATTAATATCTGAATTGTTGCAGTTTGTAACTTATTTCAGTGATTAAGTTTGACTTTCTTTTTTGATTAGATTTTAGCAAGTAACGTAAGTTTGCTTCCTCATATATAAATGTCCTTGTAACCATTAATTAGGCATAAGAATAAAATACCGTCAGCTCAGTTATTTTCTGTTCACACTATTTCATGTCAGAAACCAGGTAGAGCTGATTATGTAGCATATAAGCATATCACATTTTATACATAGATATATAGCATGTATGTAGCTTTGCTTTGCTTATTTTGGTGCACTTTTAAAACAGAATCTTAGGGCACATAAGAGTACAGGAAACTAATTAATGCAAGAGTTGATCACAGTCAATAGATTTAGCGAGAGTGATCAGAGCATAATTACATTTAAATGTTAGATGCTATCAAGAGTTACAGTCACATAAGATTTCAGGAAAAGAGGTTCTGGAAAAATGTGACAGGTCCTAATATTAACATGAAAGGTTGCCGTGTCTTAGAAATAATGTGAATGCTACTTAAGGAAATTATAATATCTTTGCAGGAGAGGCAAAATAATTATCTCACACTGTCCTAGCTCAGTTTTTTTCCACCTTCTGCTGAAGCTGCCAGTGGTGCCTATTTTGACAAGCACATTACTGGACTGCATGAGCAATTGTGTAGCTCTGTATTACGGTGTTGTCATTGCAAGTAATAGGTCATAATGCTTGAAGCTCTGTTGTATTTGGTTTAGCTGTAATAATAATTTCTCCAATTGACCACTTATCTACATCTAATTTGTTTTAATTCTGCTTATCTTTAGATGATACAACTACAGTTTCAGACAACAGTAACAAATGTATTTTCCAGGTAGATTGAGACAATTTCAACTAATACAAAGTAATGTAGAGAAATACAGACCTGGTAAGAACGATGGCACTGCTTTTAAGTGTGATCCCCTTGCTGTCTAGTACACAGTTGAGCCTTGTACCTCCATACCTTGGGTAGTTCATAGAAATGTTCAGTGTCTCAGATGGAGAGTGATCATTGAGGAGGACGTCGCTTAATGCCAAGTAAGGAGCTTGCTCTATACAACTGATGCAATATGTAACTGTCCGGTCAGACTTGGTACTAAAACCAAACCTGTGATCACTCACCTGTATTCAATCAACAGAATTTGGATTAACTTGAATATTTTCCCAAACACCTTCATGATTTTTTATTTTTTTTTCTCTGATCTGGATAATTTTGATTCATTAGAGGAATGGTGTGCTATGGCCTCAATTTTGCTGACAAATGTGTGGTAGTCATGGTGAAGGACAGCCAAGAATTCAACACGTGACTCCAAACTAAGATAATCTAATGACAACGGCTCCCTTTTGCCTAGAAGCAGAACAATTTTTTTGAAAAACATATGATGTATTTATAAGTATATTGGCATGAAGAATTTAAGTGAGAGAGACAGAAAAAGACTTCATTTGAAAATCTTTGTGGAATTTTGGACAGTGTTAGATCCTTAGCTGAGCAGAGTTAAATCTAGCTCTGTTGATACTGAAGCACCACTAAACAAATTCAGAAACAGAATTTCCCAGGAAAACTTAATGCATGAATCCACTTCAGATCAACATGCTTATGTCTTCACTGATTCCAATCCTAAGAGCCCAAGTCCTTTTGCAGTTCTAGTTCCATGCATGCACCTACAGCTTTACATATGTCAACACTTTTAAATATGACCCCAATTTCCTATAAATAAAACTGTCAGGCAACAGAAGAGGCAAATACGTGAAAAGTCAGGATTAATTTATGTTAAACTTTTCTTACATACTACTTTTCTTACATACATTTATTCTCTTTTGTTTCTTAATTTCCACTTTTCAACTGATAAAAATAATTCCACTGTATGCTATAAAAGATAATTTCCAATCCCCTTTTCTGAGAAATTAAAGATCAAAGAAATAAAGGTTATTGTAAAAATAGGTTCAATCTTTTTCAACTGTGTGTGAGATTGCACTTTGAAAAAAGATAATGATAAAAGAGGTAGAGAGACAGCTGCAATAGGAAAAGACATTACAGAACCAGGATGACATTAAGTTTTTTAAGTTCTGTGGGGCTCAGACTGGTTTAACATTACCTGGATGGAGCAAGTTGTTCAGAGATACCTCCCTAGAATGTTTGGAAATTCATGGCTGGAAAAGTGAGTCCAGGAACCAGGAGAAGTGGTGGAGATCTGGTGGGCAATTCCCCACTACCTGGCTTGAGTCTGTAGTTTGTTTTTTTACTTGCGTGAGAACACTGACAATCATTTTCTCTCTTTTTAAAAAGACCAAAGGATCCTTTAGAATTACTTATTGTATTAAAGGAAAGTTCATTTCTTTATCTACCCAAAAAGCAGATTCAGTACTTAAGTTGCTCCTACCATTTGATTCACCTTTTCCTCAACTTCTTTAAATTGGTGTCTGGGTTAAGATAGAACCTGAGGATGTGATAGCATCTTGAGGTGCTTGACTTTCTGCTTTGGCTAACAGCTTGCTTACCACAAAGAACAAAAAATTGAGCATTATCTTTGGGTCATCCTCAAGTGTCTGGATACACGGAAAGCAGAGTCATGCTATAAACCTGACGTCCTTTCAGTTTAATAACTTGTGGAGCAGGAAAAGTACTGTCGGAGTTTTGGAGTGGGCAAATTTCTTCGGAACAATTGTACTTAGACTAGTGACTTTCACCAAAGTCTGAGTTATTATAGTTTTTAGTGATATCAAATTACAGTGTAACTTTTAAGGATGAAAGCTCTAGTGCCTTATAAATACAAAATAAATACAAAAAAGTCTTGATCAGTTGTGGTTTGGATTTTTTTTTTAAAATCTCATTGATTATTTCCTTCTTTCCCCAACATCTTTCTCACAGCAATTAATACAGAATTGCTGTACTACAGAAGGTATATAATATATTGATAAACATACATGAATCAAAGTCTGACTGTTGGAACCTTATTGCCAGCTCCTAGTAATTCAGATTTTATCCCATTTTTTATGTACAAGATTGCATTTTAGACAGCAATTTGAATGTTATTGCCCTGATATTTGCCATGAGAATACATCAGTAACATCATCTGGATAATCAGTATACTTATGTGTTATAATCAGTATACTTATGTGTTAACATAACCATGAAAATATTGCATTTATGTATGTAATACGAAAATTTCATGTTGACATGTTTGAATGCATCTTTCCCAACAAAATGTGCCAGCATTGCAGGAGCTACTGAGAGAAATTTTAGCTATTTCAGATAAAATAACTTTGATGTAACTTCTGTCCCTGAGACAGATATTTCTGTGCACCCAATTAGTTCCCTGAGCTAGTATTAATTGCACATGGCTTTGGCAGAATTGCTTTTTTCTTGAGAATGCAGATGGGAGTTTTCCCTCCTTTTGCCATCCCTCAAACAAATGATCTGGTTTCTTACATGCAATGGATAGATGATGCCCATTGCCTACTACCTAATACACTGTGGAGACCCACATGTAACAGCATGTTACATTCCCTACTACAGCAGAGACCATCGTTCCATTGCAGACACTGAGAGATTTTTAGGTGTACGTTCTTTGCTACATTAGGGTCTTTTAGCTGTGGAGAGAGAGTTTCTGCACCTTATTCCTTCCTGATTTTCTGATATGCTCGTTATTTTGTTTACAGCCTTTCATTTTCACCTGGTCTTACAGTCATCTTTGCAGAGCCCCAAGTGCAGTTTATATAACACCATCTGAGGCAGGAGTGCCTAGTAAGTCACTGACTGATTAAAGAAAAAAAAATTTTACTCAAATAATTTTTTCAAAAAGGTGCATCCACTCCACAGGCATATATGTTGACAAAACCAGCACCAGAGAAAGGGTCAAAAGTCTTGTTAAGACTTCAGGTCCTGTTTACCTTTTTATCAGATGAGAAGCCAACAAAATAAATGAAAAAAAAAAACTATGGAAGAAGAAAGGAAGAAAATAAAAAAGCTCCGAGTCTGGCTAAATATGATAAAGTGGTGTGAATCAAGGACACGGTCTGATTGGTAGTTGAACAATTATCAAGAGGTAGATAAAATGCTGTCTGGCATTCTCAGCTTTGTAAAGAACACTTTCATACCTACCAGGCCCCAAAGGTGTCTGCCAGATGTCTTGATTGAAAACGTACTGCATGGAAGAAAATTTAAAGGGCAAGTCACTAAAATAATTCCCTGAATTCATCTCTAGTATTTTCCTCACAAATGCTTGAACTGTTTTAAAAAATAAAAATAAAAGTATTTAAAAAGCAAAAGATAATTCTATAAGCCTTGCATAAAAATATTGGTTTTGTCCCATACACAATTTTAATCCACAAAGATAAATGTACTTTAAGGCTGAATAAATAGGAAAGTGCTGTTTTAAGAAGATAACATTATAAGCTTGCATAGTGCAAAGTAATTAAAGGACATAATACCCCATTATACAAGATCAATATGCACTTGAGATCAGGGCAGGATCTATTTCTGAAATTATATTGCTCACTGATTTCTATCACATTTTCAGTATTGATCCGATGTGAAGATACTTCACAGCTTGTTGTTTGCAGATGTTTGAAGACTGCCTGTGCCTCCAGAGTGAAATTAAAGTCAAGGCTGTTTGCATGTCTACATAAACTTCTGTTAGCAGGTCTCAGCCACAGGTTCTTCAGTAAACAAGCTGTATATTCATTTGAAATGATCAGTCCCAGCTCTTTTTTAACAATTTCTAAGAAACTAGTTTTCATGAGAAATTCTTTGATGGGAATGGTGAGTGCAAGAAGCATGTAGCTATAGCGTATTACTTTCTCTTACATGTTGTTTGTTCTTTTATGTGTGAAGAAGATCTTTACAGTATTCTGATCAGAAAAATGCTAGTGGGGAAATTTTGGCAATCATTCTCAGTGGGCTTTACTCCAACTACATACAGTTGATATCAGCAATTATTTGAATAAAAATAACTGAAATAAGGGAATGACAAGGAATCATTGCAGCATTGCTTAGAGACAAGACAGCACACAGAAAAGGCCAATCTAATTTTTCTTAGTCTATTAGAAATAGAAAATCCAGAAAGACACCTACAAACTTTCATTTGCACACAGGTCCATGATATCTTTTTCAATTCATCCCAACCCAAACATTTTCTTATTCCTGTCTTACGGGAGGAACAGAAACTTTGGACGGTGGCTGGCAGTACTTACAGTGGGTCGTTGGCAGGGGTTAGAGGTTGGTCTCCAAAACTCCGACTCTCAAAACTACTACTAAGCTTCTGCACAGCATTTCAAGTGTACAGATTCAGGTGACAGTAGTTACTTTTATTCAAACACCAGGAGAAGTTTAAAGCTTTCTTCAAGATGTGACAAGGGAAAATTGACAATATCGAATAATGTAGTTCTTACCTTGTATTTAACCATATTGTGATTTAGAAGATGGATAGAAGTTGTGGCATGTATTTGTACTAAGTAGCTATATGCAAATTTGTTACCAAAAAAAAGAGAAATAGAAGAGAAAAACATGCTGCTCTCTTCTCTCCATGCATATGACATTTCAAAGGTTAAATGTCAGTTTGAGAGAGCTGAGTTCAAGTATGAATTTTTGTATTGGAAATCTTCTGATCATCATAACCACAAGTCATTAAGCTGTTTTGAAGTGGCTCATCCACCATCCTTATAAAGGACTATGGAGCCATTGGGTCAAAGTCACTGGCTTGAGTGCTGATTGCAGCTGTAGAGGTGAAATAGTCACAGAAAAGATTTCCTATAAAACATACGTGCAGACCTCTCAGAGGAAGCAAGGTGTGTGTGTGGGAGGCAGTGGGAGGAATGGTACTAAAAACCGAGACGGAGAGGTAGGCTTTCATTTCTGGGCACTGCGAATCTTGCGTTTTTTGACAAAAAGCAGAACAGCTTCACAAGAGAGTGGGAGTAAGAGCACTCCTTCCCACATCTTTGTGTTCAGCCTGCTGATTAAGACACTCCTGTGGGAGGTGAGATGCAGGTTTTGATGCCCTGGACTCCCACATCCTATGTGAGGTCCCTGATGCTCCAGTATGAAATGAAAGGATCAGACAGATCCTCCTCCAGCTGTCTCTTACAGAAAGCAGTGACTCATGTTCCATTTAGAAAGAGGGCTAAAAGATACTGGTACAGAAAGAAGGTGTGGTGAGCAGAAATGCTTCTCAGTAACACAGAGTTCACCATTCAGCACAACAACCACTTCTTTGGGTCTCTGTGTTGGCTGGATTAAGAAGTTGCTCGTTGAGTAAACTGTTATATATTTTTGGACCCTATTCTGAGCTACCTAATTTTCTTCAGGCTGATGGGAAATCCTTAAGCAATTCGGGCAAAGACTGTAGACTCCGTTATGAGAATCAGGGACCTCAGTTCCTCTTGGTACCTGAGGCTGTAACTGTTACTTTTTTTCCCTTTTAAATTGCTATATTTGTTTTTCCACAAAGGAGTAATGGAATTTCTTGAACTTTAAAAAAAAAGAAATGTTTCTTAAAGGGATAATATTTTGTCTTTTTCTACAAAGAATTACTCACTTCTGTGGTGATACATAACCAATACCTGTATTTTATGCATTACCTGAAGCTTTCTTGTGATGGAAATTCTACTTTTTTTGGTCAGAATCATAATTGGAAAAGAACCTTTCCATTTAGAATCCTCAAAAATCAAAAATGGTTTCAAAGAGGGTAAACAGGTTTTTATTGTAGTTTTGTTTGTTTTGCAGGTCTCGATAGCTTAAACTTGCATTTGGCTTGACTTCCAGGTAGACCTGATTTTAGTTTATCTGTATTGATTATCACTTTCTGATAGGAAGATACACCTTCCATGAAGGGATAGGTTCTTAGATTAGGTAAATCAGTGTAGTTCAGTTCACTTTACCATTATACTGATCTGCACGAACTGAGGATCTGGTCCAAAGCTATTCTTGTTCATTTTATTACCAAGACCTTTTTTTTTTAACTAAAAAGGCTTAGTTATACTTCTAGATTCTTAGCTACGCAAAACAGCTGACATCCAGTGCTTTTAGTGATAATCACTAGGAAGTACTAAAGAAAGTAAAAAAAATAAAATTGTAGCATACCCCCATGCCTCCCTGCATCTTAAATCTACAAGATTAAATGCTTGAATGTTGCAGTCTCTACAGTAACTTAACATTCAACGAACATTTACTCAATTGAATCATTTAAGTGGCTTAAAGAGGTTAATGAAAATGAAAAGAGCCTCAAGGTTGCTAAATAGAAGCTGGAGGGTAATTTTTAAAAAGGTCTTAGATATTTCAAGACAGTGCAAAGCTCCTTTACCCGATCTATTTCACAGTAAAAGAAGAAAGAAAAGATCATCAACCTGTTTTAGCAGTTTGGACTTGTTTACTTACAAAGATTTCATCAAATAGTGGTGGGCATTTTTCTGTATAATAAGTAAGATACACAACATAAAATTTAATACGCACAGAGTCAAATTTATAAAATAAAAATTCTGATTCTTCTTATGTAAGTGAATAGAATAGAATAGAATCATTAAGGTTGGAAGAGACCTAAAGGATCATCCAGTCCAACCATCCCCCCACCACCTATTAACCACTTAACCATGTCCTTCAATACCGTGTCCAACCTTTCCCTAAACACCCGCAGGGACGGTGACTCCACCACCTCCCTGGGCAACCAGTTCCAATGCCCGACCACCCTTTCAGAGAAGAAATTTCTCCTAATCTCCAACCTGAACCTCCCCGGCGCAACTTGCAGCCATTCCCCCAGTCCTGTGCATTGAGATCTAACTGGAAACCAAGGATGGTGTGACCATCACCCTGTTTTATAAAGCTAATTGATGAGTTTCTTCTTGCCTTTTGCTCAGTTGTGAAAGACAGAGACTTGGAAGCAGCCTCTCTGTTGGTATCCCAGCTATGCTGCTATTCTGAATTGCCCTTGCAAAAACGTAAATTTGAGCCTTCATAACACTTCTACAGTGAATTTATTCAAGCAGTCTCCCTGTTCTTTGGCAAACCTGACTATAGATAAAAATTCCTGAAGTATAATGAAGGAATAAGAATGTTTCAGTGGTTTCTCATAGAAACCAACTATGAAACAGAGTTGCTGTCTTTCAACAAATACATGTAGATGAGGTTAAATACAGCCTATTTGTTGACTTAACCGCTATGAGCCACTGCAAAGATCATATAGTAGACCAAAACAACTCTAAATAATGGTGGTATTTTTACTCCTCCTTTAAAAAGTATTCTTATTCTTGGAATTTTTTTGTTCCCAGGCTGAAAAGGTCCTGTCGTCATATTTACCTTGCAATCTGAAGTATTCATATATAGATCTCTGGACACCACAGTAATTTTTTTCCTTTAATCATATTTTCACTTACTATAATGTATAGTTACAAAATAACCATCACACATGCACCACAAAATGTAAATAAATTTAGTAATTTCTTAGATGTAAAACAAAACACCTATCAAGAAACAGTAAGAAAACAGAATTTGCCTAAAGGGTTTTGTGGATGTGCATTTAGTTTGGTATTAGCCAAGATCCCTTAATAAGATGATAGACATTAAGGTTAAGATTGTTTACCTTTTGTGGTAAAAAAAAAAAAGACAAAATGTTTTCTGATTTTGTCCAATATGATTTTGGAATCTCCATATTTAGATATATTTCATCACAGTTTTGAAGATTAAACAGCAATTCAAGAAAATTAAATATTTCTAAACATTTATCAGACAAAGCACTGCTGATGTTATTGCTTTTGCCAAAATTCACCAGGCTAGGTTGTATTCATTAAATTGAAACTCTTACTGAGTCCTTTGGAGAACTGATATATCTGTACTTTACTCTTTTGGCTGTGTGTCTTCCAACTCTCTTACATATTCTAGCTAGACTAACTTAAATTCACAATAATATTCTTTCCTCAGGTGAGGTTACCTCATTTTGCAAACCTCATTATACCCTAGGCAGAAACTAAGCAGGCTACACAGGTGTAACTGTTTTAAAAATACTTAAGTGAACATTTGCCATTTCAGGGTCAGTTTGCATTCAGGATGAATGCTCAGATCTGCTTTTTTTATACTTACTGATTTTCCCAGCCTCCCAATTACTACCTGCTTGGCATCCAGAATCACATCTCACATCTCACCATTTGTACGGATGTTGTATGTCATCACTCCACTCTAATAAACATCTGTGATCCCAACTTCTCTTAATTCTTAGCAACTGTGTAAACAAAAATGCAAAGGATAATCTTGGAGGGAAAAAATAATAAGACAGGGAAATAAACCCTTTCACCTGTGAAACCTCAGTCTGTGCTGCTAGAAAGAAATAGGTTTAGCTTGGCTCCTATTCATTACTTAACTTACATCCCAAAATTGTCATGCATAATTTGATCCAAATGGATTGCTTTAGTTTCGGGAGGGGAAACACACAGCTCAACTAGTGGAAAAGAGTGAATCACCTGTAAGTTATTGAGAAGTCAGACTCCCCCCTTGGGTCAAGGTTAGGGTAATTAGCTGGTCAGCCGAAACTGTGATTTGCCTGAGGAGAAACAAATGAATTTGGTTTCCACATTTTCAGCATGAGTCTTGCTGCATTCTTCCTGAATCCAACAGCCTCTTCCTTATACATAACTGAAAAATAATTTTCCCACTGCTAAAATAGTAATATTTCTTTCAAAGACAGCAGTGGGTATCAGCAGTCAGTTCCATTCATGAATGTCTCTAATTTCTTGCCAGTCCGCTACAGTTTTCACTCTTTTTACCACTGACATTGCAAACTAAGTCAGCTGTAACTAGATTATGCACATTTTTTATTTTTCAGTTCCCCATAATTTTCTCAGTAAATACAGAGACTTGAGTTATTTGCTGCAGCACATTGCCCAAGCTTTTGTAATATGAGTACATTTGTTTGTGGATTCTTGTCTCTTTCTCAGCATTTTTTTCATGTTATATTTTTAAATGTTATATATTTGTTGTAGCTTTATGCATGTATAGTAACGTCCTATTTAGCAATTGCAGTCATCAAGTCTTTTAATTGCCTCCAGTAAAGACACGACAGAAGATTCCAGCTGACCTCGTTACTGTACCTTAACCACTGTCTAGAATGATCATGCCAAAGGATTAAGTTCAGCCTAAGCAGTCAGTTCTACTTGATGTACTACATTGCCAGAAAAGTTCAAATTAGTATTATTTCTGTTTGTGATTCCTTAGACAGAATCTTCTTTGCATACATATATGTGCATGTATGTACACACAACTTTTAAAGTGTGAGGAAGCAGTAATATATAAGTTTAAAACTGTACCTCCTTTGAGCTGGAGCTTGGCCCAGATGCATTCTAGAGCCTCTTCCCAACCTAAATTACTCTGTAATTTTCTGATAGTAGCAGATTCTGCTGTTTCTATGTTGACAAAGCTTCCTTGAATCTTTGAATCAGGGGCAAATATTTCTATGATAACTTATCAATATCCCCACCATTCATTCTTTCATATTGGATAAATTGTCATGCATTAAAAAAACCAAGAGACTTCTCACATGTTTAATGTTTGTGTTTCCAGTATTAGGATAAATATCTTCTTGTGCTATGTATTGTACAAACACATACGTAGAGACAGCCTATACTCTTACAAATTATAAAGTAATTCTAAGGGTCTTTTTGTGGAACTGGAGCCACTTAGGGTTTGACTTACATGGTGCTTCTCCCAGGGGAGTGCAACTGTGGGATTAAGATAATGTTATAGCAATGTGTGGGTCTGACTATGAACGGATAGTGGAGAACAAAAGGTATTGTGTAAAACAGCAACATCATGTTGTCAGTCTAAACTAGATTAGCACAAATCTTGGTTGATACAGTTTTTTGCCTATATTTAATGTTCAAAATAGAACTTTTATCAAAGGAAGTAAATTTCTTAGGTCATATTGGGTAGGACTTGTAGGGATTGGGAGTCTATTATGGAAATTAAAAGAGTTTAGGAAATGCAGCATCCAGCGGGCTTTGCTTTCCTCTATGATGAACCACACTGGTTCTACCAGTTTGACTCCCAGCCCTCATTCAATTGCACAGGGTCCCGGAGAGTACCCATAAAGCATATGCAGGATTAACTTGTATTAAAAGAATCCACATACTGCACTTGTGCATGTGGGAAAAATAATCTCTTTTGGGGAAAAAGTTATTTAGACCTTCTGTAGAGAAAGATTTCCATTTTCCTATTAATTAGACAGTATCCTCAAGTCAAGTCTAACCTTTCCAGATCATGCCCTGTGGTTACCATTCAATTGGATGTTTATTTGCAGAGTTCACTTCGTTAAGATATGACACCACGAGCTACCCTGAACTTTTAAAAAGCGAGGGCCTTGTATATCAGCAGGTTTATGTCATTTTCAGCCCGGTGCAAATGTATCTTGTTTCTGTTTGCTTTCTTTTAGTAAACAACCTGTCCTTTTCCATTTCACATTTTCCTGCCAAAAATATATCACAGTTGCTTGAAGTAATGTGTAGGCAGAACTGCAGGGTGAATTTCTTTGTTACCCCTTGGGGGAAAACATGTGAACACACAAATACATATATGCACATTCCGACAGCTACAGCCCGAGGCTTGGCATCAGCCAGCTTAGATTGCTTCAGGACAGACTTTCTGTGTTCCATTCTTAAGCTATTTTTTTATTGGTTATTTGGCAATGAAACAGTGTTTTTCTGTCTCTGTTTGTAACCCGTAAATCATTCACAAAGGATCTGAAAAACTGTTCAACATACTTGGCTTTATATCCTTCAATGCTGCCACTAAGTTTGGAGGAAGCAACTCTGAGTTTGAAAGCAAATGAAGGAAAGCCAGTGTGCTTACATTTCGATTATCAAAGCAAATTCAATACACATTTAGATTCCATGCCAACTCATTCAGAAACATTTCAGCTCATCGGTAAATTGGCATTAGATTACATTTAAACCTCATCAACAAGCCATTCAATTTAAGGTTCAGTACTTAGTTTTAGGATAGGATGCACTAAGACAACATGATCTTAGTGATATTTATACCACACAAAGTACACCAGGCACTTCAGAGATCAGGATAAATATGCAATTTTATTCCTAAAGAATTTTGTACCACAGACAACCTATCTGGTGTAAAGATATCGTTCCTAAACCTTCTGCTTTTACAAGATAAAAAGGAATATTTTAAGCTGTTTCCCTCAGCTTACCACAATGCTTTGAAACAGTGTTGGACACACCGAACAGCAGCTAGGTTATCTGCCAGGGTAAGGTGGCTGGCCTGCCCCACAAGATCATGACTGACACCATGATCAGCCTAATCAGACAGATATTGTTTTCTATGCTGTATTTCCCAGGATTCTGTTAAGACAGGGAAATCACTCACCAAATGCTGCCATGGGCAAAATAGACTTCACATGGGGAATTTAACTGAACTGATTGCTAGAAGCGTCTGGACCATGCTCTCAGTCATCTGCTCTGATTGGGCTGGTCCTGTGTGGAGCCAGGAGTTGGACTCAATGATCCTTATGGGTCCCTTCCAGCTCGGGAGATTCTATTCTATGATTCTGTGATTCTAGGATTCTAGGATTCTATGATTCTAAGTAAAGTAACTATGTAATTATTCATTTTGGTATTGGTAAACAAACAAAAAACATTAAAGCACTTCCTTACAGAAAAAATGCCTTCCTCCCCTTTGCCAGGCTCAGCTTCAGTTCCAGCCCCACTTCACTTCAAGCACCTTTCGTTCTGCTTCACTCCTTCATTCCAGTCACCTCTCCTGCCTTGTTATCACCTCAGCTCTCATTCAGTTCCTTTAGCGTGGCAACAGGCGGTGCAGGGCTTGGGATCAGGACACAGTGTTTTATTTCTGCTGCTCCTTCCTTCTCAGTCTTTTCTGCTCCAGCATGGCTTCTCTGTGGGCCACAGTCTCTTTGGAAATATCTGCTTCACCATGGGGCATCTCCTCCTCTGACCTTGGTGTTCCCTCTGCCTTTTCTCACTCTTTATCCCCCCTTCTCCTCTACCTGTCCAGCATTTCTGCTCTTTCTTAAAGTTGCCAAGAGGTGCCAACAGCTTGCCTGATGGGCTCAGTGGTATCCCCTGGTGGGTCCACTGGGTCCAGCTGGAAATGTCTGTGTCCAGTACAAGGACAGTATCTGCAACCCTCTCACTTCCAGCACCCTTACAACTGCTCTCAGTATGGTCCTACATGGCAGATTTGTTCTCCCTGAGGCTCCCTGTGACATTTAACTAGATGTGCCAATGCAGGGCTTCCTGTAGAGGGGGCCAGGTGGGATTCTGAGGGCTGACCTGGGGCAGTTAGGCAGCTCTTTCCTCACTGTTGAGGGTATGAGACAGGCTTTGATTTTGCTTAGGTTTGGATGCCTAGTCCTACCCAAACCGATGCAAGTCCTTTGACTGAAGAGCCACTATTTTACTGCCGTAACTGTACAGATAAATGTTTGGAAAATGCTGTACATTTTGCCTATGCCAAAGACTTTCCAGAAAACAGTGCTGATACCAGGGTGCTCTTAGGGCTACTGTGGGACAAGATGGTAAAAACAGTCTATAGGAAGGTGTGCGTTTCTTTCTTGATTTCATTGGTGTCTTCTGGGATAAGAGTCTTCAGATGCAAACAAGTAAAAGATAATAGCAAAAGCCATTCAAGTTTCCTCTTAATTTCAATGGAATTTAACATATGAAGAAATGAGAGGATTCAGGGAATTATAGGCCAGGTAGCCTAGCTTTAATACTCATTAAGATAGTGGACTAAATTATTAAATAATCAGTTTATAAACACCTGGAGTATAATAAGGTGATATGAAATAGACAACATGGGTTTGTCAAACACAAGTCATTCTTACTTTGTCTTTGAAAAGGTAACAGACCTAGTGGATAGAGGCATCTTGCATATCTCCATGTTAACAAGTGTTTTTTGATAACCTTCCATGTGATACTGTCATAATTTAATGAGGAAAATATGGTTTAATAGAGTAACAGTGTGGGAAAGGAAAAAAATATTTTAAAAAATGCTTTCAGAGACCTGTCAATGATTGCCCTGGAAGAACAGTTCAAGAAGTGTCCCATGCACCAGGACACATTGAGGGCAGGCCAGCTGGAAAGCACTTTGGCGGAGAAAGACCTGGGGACTGTGGTGTATATCAAGTTGTACATGAGCCAACGATGTACCCTTGCATCAAAAAAAAGCCTGATGGTATTCTGCGCTGCATTAAGAGGAGTCCTGCCAGCAGGTCAAGGCAAATAATCCTTCCCCTCTACTTAGCATTGGTGAGGCCACAGCTGGAGTATTTGGTCCAGTTCTGGGCTCCCCAGTACAAGACTAATACAGAGCTACTGGAGGGAGTCCAACAAAGGGCCACTAAAAATGATTAAGGAACTGAAACATATTTCCTATGAGAAAAGGCTGAAAGATCTGGAACTGTTCAGCCTGGAGAAGAGAAGCCTCAATGTGTAGAAATACCTGAAGGGAGGATGCGAAGAAATGGTAGCCAGGTTCTTTTCAGTGGTGCCTGGTGACAGAACCAGAGGCAATGGACACACATGGGAAGTTCCATCTGAACATCAGGAAATACTTTTTTACAGTGGGGGTAACTGCCATAGGTTGTGGAGTCTCTATCCTTGGAAACACTAAAAAGTTGTCTAGAAATAGTCCCAGTCAGTCTGCTCTAGGTGATTCTACTTGAGCAGGGGAGTTTGACCAGGAGACCTCCAGAGGTTCTTTCCAACCTCAGGCATTCTGTGGTTCTGTTCTGTATGGCACGTACTTGGCATACAGATTTACTCAATATTTTAATTACAGAAATGCATGAAGAAATAATAGGTAACAAAAGCAAATTGTGCAAGGCATCAAACTCAGAAGAAATTCAGAGGAACTGAAATCCAGGATTAGACATCAACAAGATAATTTCAATGGATAAAATGATGCATTTACTAAAAAGAAGGCGGGGCGGGGAGGGGAGGTGAAACTCAAGTGCACAATTTTAAAATGACGTATGACTGGCTAAGCAGCAGCCCTGTAGAAAACTGGTTGGGGTAGAGTAGACATCAAGGTAGCTGTGAAACAAATGTTATTGCAAATTATTATTATGGATTTCACTGAAACACAGAAACAAGTTATGTTTTTCTATTTAACATTAGTGAAGCTTAAGTCTAGTACTGGCTAACCTGCTCTAAGCTACTATTTATAAACTGGATAAGTATAAATTTGAGGGGAAGCTGAAAGAAATGTACTGATTTAGTATATAAAGGAGAAGAATAAACGGGGATATTGTAGTAGTCTTTTAATATCTATATCCTATGTAAGAAATGAAGAATCAGAAACAAGAAAAATTTAGATTATCAATGTGTATAGTTGGAGGATGGTAGCACAAAGTGGAACAGACATCCCATGGAATTTTGAGAATCTTTGTGAATAAACAAGTTGGTTCAGAGGCGGATTTTAGTATGCTTTTTTTCATCATAGCTTAGATAATTCTTTTTAGTGGTAAATTCAAGGACTAGATGTAGCAGGTACTCACTCAGAATATGTTCTAAATAATCTTTTCAGATTCACTTTCAGCCCTGCAGTTCAGTTTAAAAAGAAACTTGATTGTTTTCCTGTGAGTTTACACCTTCAAAAATATAGCTTTATTTATTGTTAAAGAAAAGCAAAAAGTATGTTTGAGAGAAAATATTTTCACTTAGAAGTGAGCCCTCTTTTAATTCAAAGATGGGTAATTTGCAAAGGATATCTTTGTTTGTTTGTTTACTCTCTGGAGACAGAGAAAATTGCATTTATATTACAAATAATTTGAAAATTCACCGGTGACTTACAATTTTCAGTTCCTTCCCTCTAATTTTGTTCATTAATACAGTATCAGTTGTATGGCCTTAATTCTGAAAAGTGAGCAAATACATGTTTAAATCCCTTCTTATTCATTCAAGAACAACACCTTGTTTTAAAAGGTGAGTGCAATAGACTAACACACATCTGTATATTTACACCATACATTTGTACACTTATTCATTTGCTTCAGAGCTCTGCTGATGAGGGGTCTGGAAAAAGCTACATGTAAATGCATGTTGAAGATTTCTGTGAGAGTTTCTTCCCTTTATATTTCTATTCAATATATGCTCTATTTCTTAAAAAATCTAATTTTTTAAAAAACTGAAATTCATAAAATTAAGAAAGTGACTTGTAAGAGTAATGACTGTAATTGGTGAGAGTCTGTAGTGGTTTCCTGTGACACTGATGTATACAGAGGCATTGCTGAAGATGTCAATACAAAGGTTAACAGAACCTGCCAAGGAGCCAGATGCTGCTGTCAAAAAGAGATAAAAATGATCTTCAGTTTCATACATGTTTACTGTGGTTAACATCAGCAGTAAACCATTACTGAGTCTCTCAGATTAATTAATGTAGTAGGAAGAATCTCATAAAATACATTTGTTCAAAGTAGCATCTGGTTTAGGTTTCTTGTTCTGACCTCCCTTTAAGTTCTCAGAAATATCTTTTATTTCATTTTGTTGTGAGTATTTACCCAAGTTTACTGAGACAATAAAGATGTCAATGATTTGTATTTGTTGAGTGAAGGCCACTTCCAGAGGACAGTCCTCTAATTATCTGCAACATGTACTCTATTTGTTCTCTAAAAATGTATTAACTGATAGTATATTTCCTCAATATAAGAATCCTTTTCTGCTCTTGAGCTGGCTAAATAATGTTTGTGAATTGTTTATTTGATTCCTGCTTTTTCCTCACTAATTGATGAATACATTTATTCACAAATGAAATGTGTTCATTATTTGACTACATTGCAGATGGTTGAATAATATTAAGCAAAGAAATTATCTGCAATATTTTTTCCTGTTTAACTGTTAATTGTAGCTGACTCTCTCATCTCATCTTATTTGACCGCTCATTTTACCCATCACCCAGTCCACACATATTCATTTCTCTTGAATATGAACCCCTTAACCATTAAAAAAAAAAACAGACAAAAAAAAAATAATCCAGATCACTGTAGGCTTTCATATTACAGCTCCTAGGATTTTCTTCAGTATATCTACATGGTCTTCTAAGAACGACACAACTCCTACAGACTAGAGTTACTACCATTCCTGCCTCAGGTGCATCAGGAACAGCTTCTCAAGACCACAAGGCACACCATATCCTCGAGCAATGCTGGATCACGTGGTCGTCAGATAGTCTACTAGTTTTTGGCTATGTACATGTGTGGTGGGCCAGGAGAGAAGCACAGTGTCTCCTGACTTCATTGTATTCTTCTTCTGTTTTAGAGTACTTCAGCTGTAGCCAGAGCTTACTGATTTTTGTAACCTGGGATGTCCAAACAGAACAAATATCTGGGTATGTAGCTAAAAGCATTTGACCGTGAAAGTTTATTTTTAAGAAAGCAGTAGGGTTAATGGACTGAAAAATCTGACTTCAGCTCCTGTGTTGGCCGCACATGTTTTTTCTAAACTGTGTAAAAGAGCCTAGTGGTTTGTGTCAGCTGTGTTTTGGCTCTGTAGCCTTCTTCGTACAGATTTTGGTCCAATAGATACGATGTGCAAGTGAGAAGAAAATGCCTCACTTCAACACTCTTCTTACTTTTCACTTCATCTCTCTTGCATTGTGCTCCCTTTGTATAACATGGGAGTACTACTTATGTTATCTTTGTAATTAGTGAATTTTATTTATAATGTTATATCATATACTGACTGTTTTGTAAACTGAAAAATGTTTTGGTTAGAGACCTGCCATTGTTATCACGTGTTTGCATTAGACTAGCACAATGGGACTTCAGTTAGGTTTCTAGGCACCACAATAAAGATTAATATCAAAGCTTATCCTAACCAGAATTATATTTCTACCTTTCATTTCTTGGGAGAGGGAGAAGTTGCAGATTTGGAACACCTTCTAATCATCATGACAGATGCATTGTATCTGATTTAACCAGAGCTGGTAAAACTCTCCTACTGCATAAACTGTGTTTGTACAAGTAAAGAATAACACTAATTATATCTCAGTCAGTGAGAACCTCTTTTAAGTTCATGTTTTATTTCACTTCCAAAATTCAGTCTTAGTATATTTAAGAGTATGCCCTGGTTTAACTGTCTTTCTTGAAAGAAAGGTATATTTTAGTCAAACTTGAATTGCTTCACTTTAGAATAATAATAAAGCACAATTAAACTGATATCCTATGGAAGCTGGGTGATTACTGCACTCTTGTTCTTGCTGCCTAGGTTGTATAGACTAAGCTGTAACCAGACAGAAAACTGCCTTTAGTGTAGAAATTTCAGTATGAGAACCATGCGAAAGAAAAACACACACTCCATTGCATATTCATACTGATCTTCCTGGCCTGTAGGTTCTCCATTGGAAAAGTGGAACTAGCGGTGCATTATAAGGTATGAATTTGTTCCATAAGTCTTTATATTTCAATAAATCTATGCAAATAAAAAAAAAATTCTTACATTTTCAAGAAGTGTCCTTAGAAGGAAATATGTCAGATTATAACATAAACTCTGTTGCTTGGTGTTTATGATTGATACTTTACATTCTTGAGAATCTTTGCTTTCAGTTTTAAATAGAGCGTGAAGAATTGTAGCAGAAGGCTGTCTCTCTGACTTCAAAACTTCCTCTTTTGTGATCAAAAGATTTCAACTCCCAAACTAATTTTTTTTTTGTTTTCTACTAATATCATGGCAACAAAAGTTACAGCACAGAGCAATCTTAATCTTCTTACTCCAGTGAGAAAGGAGTTCCTGACCACCAAGCACAAGGTAAAAATAGTAACATAAGAATTTCTATCTTTTTTCCCTTAAAAAGAAATGTTAAATATATTCCACTCTAAATGGAGTACATTGTCTTGCACCAATGACCCGCAGTGTTCCTATGTTCATACCTTTATTTGATTACATGATGGGAATATTTGAGCATTCTACTAATCAAGACAGCTTGAAAAAGAGGAGGCATAACCTTTCCTTTTAGAACAATTTCTATCTCAAATTTAATAGTGAGAGGGGAATGATACTCTGCTCTGTTGCTTTTCTGTCTGATATTCAAACAGTTTTTCTCCCATTTTTCCCCTGGTAATGCCTTTCATTGGTAGAGTCCAGATTTTGAAGAACTTAGAAGTCAGTCCAATTGCCTTTGCTGAGGAATAAAGAAAGATTTCTTCACTCTCAGGTAAAAATGACATAGGCATGATGGATTTGCTCAGCTTCCTCAAAGTGTTAAGTAAAACAAGGGTATACATTTCTTGGGGAGGATTCAGGAACTGTCATTAGTCTTCTATAAGAGTCTTGTGCCTAGTGTGACTAAAGATCAAATAACCAATTCTACTAATTAAGGAAATCTTGAAATTTCATCAAAGGACCCTGAAAGAAGAATAATAGAGAAAAATCTGTCTTTATAAACTAATATCTTTATTTGAAATCCTGTCACCTATTGTACAGCTGTAAGATGGTAGGATAAAAAAGACTGATGAGAATATCTTTTGGAGCAGCCTGAAGACAACCCTATCTCTGTAATGTATTATATGATTTAAGTCTTGTAACTTGACCCCTTTAAATGTCTGGAAAATTAAGTTAATACACTGAATCCTGCTGCTTAAATTGTTCCTGTTATTTCAATTACCTATATATTCAATTACTTATTAAATTTCATTTCGGTCAATCAGTTTTGGCTAGGAATTCTCTGTCACCACTGTATGGGCTCTAAGCTTTTTTAAGCTCTCTACTGGTGGGATGCATAAGTTTGTTTTTAAGGAATGCCAAAGGAATTCAATGTAACTTTAGTAGAGTTTCAGAGAAAGTGCAAGAAAAAATGTCATACTTGGATCCCAAAATCTTTTAAATCAAGCAGTAAGCTGCCCAGTGAAAAGAAAATCAGCTCCAGTAGCTCAACCAGTAGAGGGAACTCTTACACAGTACAAAGTCAGGCCAGGATACATTGTAGTAAGTTAAGGATGTAAATACGCATAAACGCGTACATTGCAAAAATCTAATACTTTTTGACTTCTTTATACATGGTCCTCTAACTTTTGTATTTTTATCGAACTGCAATTTAACACAGTGAAAATATAGATGTTTTAGATATCACACTGCAACTGATTTCAGTTCAAAAATAATCTCACAAAATTTAGTGAATATGTAAGGGGAAGAAGAGGGAACATCTGCGACTACTCTTCATTAAAACCTGCAATTTGTCTTTGAGAGTGACAAACCACTTTTTCATTTCCTGGAACATTTGTTTTAGAGCCTTTGTTTTCAGAATGCAATTGTTTCACTCTGAAACTTTCAGTGCTGTGACCACGTGACTTAATTCAAGTGTTTTGTTCCTAACTCTCAAAAAAAATATTGCTGACTAAAGTCAGAAATAGGTATTCTTATGTTGGTCCCAGGGGCTTGATTTACAGCAGTGCTTAACATCTTCACAGTAATAGGTATCTAGATTTCTGTAACTGGGTTTGGGCAGTAAGTAATTTAAAACATGTCTTCAGCAAACACTAAAGATTTGCCCCCGTCTCCCTGTTGTTGTGTTTGATCACAGCTATCAAACATTTATTATTCTAGTGTTTCATTTTCTGAGCAACTGGTAATCAACTGAGTGATGACTGTTCTTCATTGCTTAATCAACCCAGATATTGCTTCAGGACTCACTTATTAAAAGTTCTCAGCTCTTAGTTTTCACAGAATAAAAGGCCTTTTTCTGTTTGTATCAGATATTGGTGTCAGCCTTGAAGATAAGTATAAAATTGTACTTTTATCAAAGACAGCTATTCATGGATGGGCCCTTATAATTAGGCACATTACCATCTATAATCCCACGTCTCATTTCTGTCTGGGAAACCAAAGACAGTGTTAACATTTCCTTTTACATGGTAGTTAGTAAAATTTCTTTCTGTTATGAACTTTGCATCATTATTGACCTACAGAAGAAGCTTCTCATTCTTTTGGTGGCCCTAACCAGTTTATGGTGGGGTTTTTTTTGCTTTTTAGTCTTATTTCTACTATTTCTTTTTCCTCTAGTTTTGGCAGTCTCTGCTCATTTTGCGGCTGGTACTCATGGCCTGTTTTCTGATGCTTATGAATGTGTGTCAACCTTTTTTTGAGTCCTTTGTGGCATCCTTCTTCTGTCTATGGCAACAGAACAAGAGGGGTAGGCAGAAGACTGAATTCTGTTTTCTTATTGCTGTAAATTCAGAGTAGATTCTCTGAAAACACATATTCATCCAGTGTTCAGTGAAGAGATATTTTGTCTTAGCGCTTTCTCATTTCCTAAAAAAAGGCAGTATGTTCCCGTACCAACTGACGCTGATGGACGTTTTGACATGTAAATAAGTGATTTTTTTTTTTAATCCCTCTCATGTCACTCAATCACTAAGGCTGATAATTATCTTTTTCAATGTTTCCATGGAGTTCAGAAAGCTCTTTTCAGCAAAAGAAGCTGAAAACACAGCATTTAGGTCTCTCCTTACTTACAATGCATTTTATGGTTTTAGAAGCTATTCTGTATGTAACCATCCCTGCTTCATTTTGTCTCATTTGGACGATTTTGTTACACATTTCCAGGGCTTCAAGTGGTAACACTTCAGGCCTTTTGGTCTCATTAGGGCAGAGGCACCGTAAATGGCTTTGCATCTGCTACCTGTAATCCCAGCAGAAACATCCCAACGCAGGCAGAATTTGTCTCCGTTTGCTCACTGTTGCACCCACAGTAATCATCTCTTCCAAGCAGCTACTGCCTGCTAGCCTCCTAGATGTTGCTCTGCAATTTCCAAACTCAAGCTATGCATCATTTAGGGGTACCCTATGGACATGTCAGATCTGATATCTGCTAGTCTAGACATCCATGTTGACACATACATCATTGTAATGTCAGTAAGAGTATGTTTAACCCAAAACTTCAGTAAATTGAAGCAGAGATCATACTTAACTCTGAATTGAGGAAAGGAGGGTAAAAGATGTCTAAATGTAGTGTTTTCACACTACTCATGAAGATACACTCTTTCACTTACTTATAAAGAAACAAAAAAATACCACTGAAGGCAGTCTGGTAAAGTCAGTTTTATTGTTCGTGTGACAGGGTTCTTTGTGGTCCTCACAGTAAGTCTTTGGTAGCTGGTTAGAAGAGGGAAAAAAAAAAAAAAGGAAAATTATATCACAAGTAGCACAGTGGGAAAGAGCTAGAAAATAATGGAAATCACACCCCATTCCCCCAGCAGCCCCCCTTGAGCCCCAGCAGATCAAAGTCTTTCTATTTTAGAATGAAAGCTTCTTTATATTAAATACCAAGAAAGTATGTTTAGATAACATTAAGGGACTGACTTAAACCATAAAAGTCAGGAAATTCAGAATTAAGGCTGGCACTCTGATCTTAAATCACACAGTGGAGAAAGGCAGGGGTGGGGGTGGGAAAGTGAACCCAGGCACAACAGCGTAAACTGAGGAAGGAACGTGAGACCTATCTTGGCATCTTCCTACTTGTGCCACTGGAAACAGAAACAGTGTGTGGTTTGATTATGCCACTGCTTGCCTTTGTTTCTGGCCAAATAAATACGTATTTCGGCAGTTGCAGAAAGTTTTTAGTAAATGCTCGTCAGAGATCAGCTCTGTTTTCTGTAGCTATCCTGCCCAGCCAGGGGAGAAAAGGTGATGTGATTAGTCATCTTTGTTTTCCTTTTCTTCTGAAATTTATGCTGCTCCTAGCCACACTGGTATCAAGTTATACCTACCCTGTTCTGAAAGCTAGCTTTAAACATTTTTTAATTGAAATCCCAGTTATATCCTTATAGATTTTCCTATGCAACTTCAATAGTGTTTGTTTTTTTCTCTTCTTACAATTTTTAGTAGACTGTTGTAAATACCCTGAAACTTTTTGCCCTTAATGTGTCTTCATTTCAGTCAAAATTGAAGTGATTCCTCTGTATAGACACATATAGTCTGTATAATCACGGTACTCATGGCTGGGATTATTCAGAACAAAAGAAAAAAACAGTACAAATGCTCATATTCACTAGGAGCAAAAATTTACTTTTTTACAGCATCAAGAACAAAGTAATCATTTACAGTTTTAAACAGACATTAATCTGTGCATGAGAAGAAACACTTCACCTATCTGTAAGACTAAAAGTGGCAGTTCTGAAAAGTCTTTTACTGTTAGAACTTCTTTTCTGTATTTTCAGATGTTTACTCCATGTGTGCTCCTTTGTATAATGGGTGTCAGAAAATAAAATTATTTTATTTATTAAAATCAGCAGAAAGAACACAGATTGTAATAACTTTAAATATTAAAACACTGAAATATTTTTTCAATATATATGTGTGTATTATAAACTATTAACAGGATAAAAATAACAATGAACCTTACTTTTCCGTTTACTCTTCATGATACTAAAGAAACATTAAATAGAGATTATGAGACATATCACTTGGTCCATTTCTTTTTGTTTTTTGGGGATACCAGTTGAGTGTTGCTAAGTGTTCTTGCAAAGAAGCTTAGCTCCTATCAGGAAAGTTCTGAACAGTCCCAGAAATGTTGATTTACATTTTGAAACAAAATATTCAGTGTTGTATAAATTCTCTTTGTGTTTGATCTTCACATAGACCACAATGAATTAGCCAGTGGGATGGTCTTGTAAAGAAGTTAATGTATTTGGAAACTTATCAGAAAAAATATAATGATGAACGAGTAGGAAAAGCATAAGCATATTTGTACAGGAGATCTGATTTAAGAGAAAATATGTCTAAGCAGGGTACAAATACGAAACACATGAGTAGAACATGATGGTGTAGAAAGGATTATATTTGTATAGTATGTCAATATTTGAGATTGATATATAAACATTTTCACTTTTTCAATCCTGGTAAGAAATCGGTATTGACAATATTTTACAACCTGTCCTTTAAAAAAAATTTGAATGCTTTTATGTTGATTTTTTTTTCATCAAATTTGGAATGTTATAATTTGAATTAAAGAAGAACAACTAGTTTGTATTTTAAAAAAAAATAAAGCATGAAACAAATCAGAAAGTTACTTTTATTTCTAATTAAAGATATAAAAATGAAATGTTTCTTCAAGTTCTAAACTTATGTTTGATTCTTCTTTTATTTTTTTCTGCTTAATTAAAGAAGAATAAGTCTTCTATAATATGAAATACAGATTTCATTTTCAGTGTCTAGCAGTGAAACAAAAATAGTTGGGAACATTCTGGCTAGGTCTGCATGGAAGGAAAAGTAAAAAGTTGTCTCACACAAGAGAGTAGAAAATTTCCCACTGATTCTTATTAATTTTTTTGTCCAGTTTCCCTTCCACTCAATCAAAACTTTTTGTATATAAAAAATTTATTATATAATACAAGGTACAGGTCTGATATTCTTTGTAGGAATTAGTTCCTATAAATTTCTAAGTACTAAGAATATTTGAAATACATCGTTATTTTTCATTGGAGACCAGGCATAAGCAGGTTTATGTGTTGATATACTGTTGCACAAGTAGTACAAACATCAGCTTCAAATCTACTGAATATTAGGAAAGCTTTTATGCATTTGTAAGCTACATAAAAATTAACTATATTTATAGTAATGTTTTGTTTAATTTCTATTCACATGGGATTTTCCATTAGAGAGTATTAAAGTATTTGGTGAAATTAATTGAACTTCATGACATACCTGTTACTTATGTAACATGCACATATCGTATCTTCTTTACAAGGAGATGTGCATAAAGTGTAAAGAAATTATAAGTGCACTGATGTGATGTAAACAAGTGTCATATAAACATGTAATCTGAAGAGAGAGCTATATAAGCTGGTGAGAATGCCAAAAGTGGACATGAGTTATAAGGCCAATCCATTTTAGCAATGTAGCTGCTGACCTGATTTTGTTTTCTTGATAGTTTTATTTGTTTGTCGCTTTTTTAAATTTAATTTTATTATTACACTTTTAAATGGGTTATTTCTGATACAGTTCTACATTGTGCCAGGCAGAAAAAGCATACGTGATTTTTTGGGCCTATGAACGGGTTCCACAGCTGAGCTAGGGCAGAGCAAATTTTCTACTTCTTTTGAGCATAAATAATGGCATATAGACAGAAGCAGATGTACACTTGCACATAGGCATATACAAAAAGGGAAAATTTTTTTCAAAAGAAAAAACCTTTTCACTGTGAGGATGACAGAGCACTGGAACAGGCTGCCCAGAGAGGTTGTGGACTCTCCTTCTCTGGAGACATTCAAAACCCGACTGGACACGTTCCTGAGTGATGTGCTCTAGGTGGTCCTGCCTTGGCAGGGGGGGTTGGACTAGATGATCTTACAAGGTCCCTTCCAACCTCTAAGATTCTGTGATTCTGTGAAAACTAAACATATTAGCATGATACCAACTACTCTAGATCATGTCTGACATTGTTTAATGCTAACATAGTAAAATCAGACACTGCAGAGGAGGTACAAATATAAATCAAAGACATTTTTAGCATAAACTGAAAACTCTATCTATACAGGATTACTCATATTAAAAGTCAAATTTATTCTTATGTTAAAAAATTGTATACTTAAAATGGCCATAAGGTTAGCTTGATTATATTTCACTTGAATGTACATAGCTTTTCTTTATATTTTTGTGCCTGTCCAGATGCTGATGTTATCATTTTGGAATCTGTAGCTTAGAGGTCTCCAGAGTAACCTTTTTTTTTTTTACCTTTGTTTAAATAGGTCAAAGATATCCATCCTACATATGAGAAACCTGGATGCTTAATTCCAGTCTCAGGCAATTTATACTGCGCAAATGTGAAGTTCTTAAGATAGAGATTATTTGGAAATGCTGAAGAAACTTTATCTGGCACTGAAAACAGGGAATCTGTAGTCAGAATTAGGTTAACTGCCTTTTATCCTTCCTTATTATGACTGGCTTCATCAAGCTAAGACAACAACAATAAAGTGAAGCTACTAACATACACACAACTGATCTTCACTGCTTTAATGTAATTAGTTCTTAATTCTCTCACTGGGTCCTCTGGATTTGCTTAAATTTTGAAAGCAATTCAAAGAGATTATTTAATTACTAGAATATGGAGCTTAAAGCAGAATCTCAGCAGTGAACACCTACAAGTTCACACCTCTGTCTTGTATTTGATTTCCATCTTTCTAACATCCAAGTATGCAGTCTCAGCAGACCCACAATGCTGATTAATCATGGTTTTATTATAGCATGCACATATCTTGAACTTACCATTTGGCCAATTTATAGGAAGCATACACTTTTTTCTTTTTTTTTTTTTTCCTCCTCTTTTCCAGTGTCTTGGCATAGAAAGTTTACAATGTCTTTGCAATAAATACTGTATCTTCTTTTTTAATTTTTTTATTTATTATGGATTTGATACCACATGGTTTAACAACACCCTTCTTCAGATGAACTTTTAGCAGAAATAAAGGATAAGAGATTTAGTGAGCACATTACTAAGCAAATCTGATTTGACTGAGAAATTCTGTCCAATACTTGGTAGCATCATACATCATGCAGTTCCGTATTGTAGTAGTCAACATATAGAGAGTCTCCTATTCTTTATCTGAGTTCTGTGGCCTGCTTATTGAACCTGAAAATTAGACTTGTCCATTGAATGAACCTAACTGTGTTTTCCCTGAAGTTGAGAACTGAATATTTGCAAATGTACCTCTTGTATTCATCTGTTGTCTATTAACAGAGTAAGAAAAGACATTTCTGTTATTCAGAGTGATACAGGACGAAGTTATACTGGTATATGTAGGTGTTGAAACAAAAGACAGAAGAGGATAAAAAATACAAAACAGAAGGCTTTAGAAAATATTTCTTTTAAATATTTAATCAGAGCAAAAGAGGGGTAGAAGAAGAGTAATAAAAAAGCTCTGCAGAGGGACCTGGACAGGTTGGATTGGTGGGCGAAGGTCAATGGGATGAGGTTCCACGTGACAAAGGGCCGGGTCCTGCACTTTGGCCACAATAACCCCAGGCAGCGCTACAGGCCTGGGACAGAGTGGCTGCAAAGCTGTGCAGAGGAAAAGGACCTGGAGGTGTTGTTCAACGCTCGCCTGGACATGAGCCGGCAGTGTGCCGAGGTGGCCAAGAAGGCCAATGGCATCCTGGCTTGTATCAGGAATAGTGTAGCCAGCAGGAGCAGGGAGGCAGATAACTAGGGAGACAGGACAAGGGGAATGGCCGCCAGTTGCACCAGGGGAGGTTCAGGTTGGAGATTAGGAGAAATTTCTTCTCAGAAAGAGTGATTGGGCATTGGAACAGGCTGCCCAGGGAGGTGGTGGAGCCACCATTCCTAGGGGTATTTAAAGAAAGGTTGGATGTGGTATTGAAGGACATTGTTTAGTGGGTAATAGGTGGTAGAGGAACAGTTGGACTAGATGATCCATCATCTAGGATCATAGGTTGGAGGTCTCTTTCAACCTATTGGAAGATTCTATGATTCTATGAATACAGTAATCTTGCACTTTTCATAAACCCCTTCTTCCTATAAATATCATAACTGGACAGCTAAAATACATCAGGTGACAAGTTAGTTGTCTAGTTACTAACGTCTAGTAGTCTAGTTACTAATGTCTAGTTACTAATGTCCAGTTACTAATGTAGACTTGAAATTTAGGAAGGCTAGGGATCCCCAAGCTATGGTAAACACATGTAGCAGAGCTCTTCTGAAGTCACACACTCCATGATGTTGCTCTTCCAACTGTCCCACTTGGTGAAATGCCATGCAACCATGCAGTTTCCCAAGGCCATGTTTCAGAGAAGTTCATAAAAATGGCATTACTTTTTTCCAGAACAGTTTGGTTTTGACAAAATTTAAAAAAAAAAAAAATCTATTTTGAAAGTAGCGATAATGATTATTATCTAAAATAATGTACTGATATATATCACCTCATGTGACAAGAAAACATCACTTTTTTGTTTGAACAGCTTGGTATAAGACCCTAGGAAAGTAGACACCTATGATTCTACAAACCTAGAAAATGAGTTCACATAATGAACACTAAAATAAATAAAGTGAATAAATCTATAAACAAACAGATATATTTTAAGTATAGAAGGCGTTATTAAGATGCAAAGAGGAGAAGCAAGTAAAATAAAAGTGTAAGGTAAAAGATTATAAAACTACATTGGGAGCATAAAACCTAGAGTTAGTATTATACCAAATCTTTCAAAGAGTGATTTCCATTTATTTCAGAGTATTTCCAATTAAAGTTTTACTGGAAAAAAAAAATCATTGGCATTAATTAGTTCTTCTAAAAGAAAGATAATCTTCAATAATTAAAGGGTTAGCATTAATCCTTTTTAAAGACAGAACATCCACCTTGCTGACATTAAATTACTCTTTTTAACACCTTTCAGAAGGAAAGAAATTATTTAACAGGGACATATTCTGTTGAAAATCATCAGATGAAGAAATTTCCAAATTTAATTTTATTTGCAATGATTTGAAACACATTATATCAGATTATCTTTAATGTTAGCTACCATAACATGCATCGTAATCAGGCTGTATTTATATTCATGGCTATTGTAAAATTGCTGTGCTGTTGTGTTGGCACTTACAAATGTCAATTCTCAATCATTTCTGTAATGTCAGTACAATACAGAAAATACAATCTGCATTTTAGACCAGTACCACAAGAGATTAATAAAGTTTTTCAGTAAGCCTTTTTTTCTTCATTTTTCAGGTTCCACTCTCTCAACAGTGTGAACTTGCCTCAGTGTGCAACGCATGAAACACAACAGAACTCCTGTGGAAAGCTGTGAATTTGCCAGTTACGCACTTGCAAATTATTTCACCATTGGACTGCTGTCTTCCAGTTCCCTTTCAGAAGCTACCACATGTATCAATTTCTAAGTCATCTGCTGAACTTAAAGAAAAGATAGAAAAAATTGGAAATACAGCTGTTACAAGCATGTGTACTCTCTGTGAAAAATTAATAATATGTATAAGTTCACTTGAACAGTAAAATGCAAGAACATGCCTTGAAATTAATTAGGAGGATGATAAGCAGCCTCATTGCTGGACACAGGTTTTATATTTTCCTTCCAGATTTCCATAAATCATACAATATCCCAAGTTGGAAGAGACCCATAAGGATCATCAAGTCCAACTTCTGGCTCACACAGGACCAGCCCAGTCAGAGCAGATGACTGAGAGCGTTGACCAGATGCTTCTTGAACTCAGTCAAGCTCAGTGCTGTGATCACTTCCCTGGGGAGCCTGTTCCAGTGCCCAAACACCCTCTGGGTGAAGAACCTTGTCCTGATATCTAACCTAAACCTCCCCTGACACAGCTTCATACCACTCCCACGGGTTCTGTTGCTGGTCACCAGAGGGAGGAGATCAGCGCCTGCCCCTTCGCTCCCGGTTGTGAGGACGCTGTAGGCCGTGACTAGGTGTGCCTTCAGTCTCCTCTTCTCTAGACTGAACAAACCAAGGGACTCCAGCCTCTCTTCATACGTCTTCCCCTCTAGACCCTTCACCATCTCAGTTGCCCTAATCAGTAACACAGCTAGCAGAGAGCAAGCAAACATATGTAGCAGTAAACTAAGCTTGATCAAAAGCCTAGGAGGAAGAAGAAAATTAGCATTGGGAAGGTAGATATTGCAGGGGAAGACGAAGCACATTTCCAATCAGGAAATGGAAGTTTCTTCTAGAAAAAAAGCTTATCATTATCAAATTCTAAAATCACTAAATCACTAGATATGATACATTTTATGGCATACTACCCCTAAAAAGATGAGAAGTGGCAGATATTTGAAATTTAGAATGGAGGACATTATCACTTTATTTTGAGGAGGAATAGTAATTTGGGGTAATTTCCTGGTCGGGTTTATACTGCTGGTTTGGTTTTGGTTTTGGTGTGGTTTTTTTTTTGTTTTTTTCTCTTCTTTTTTCTTGACTCCAAATTCTAGGTACAGCATATCTAAATTATTCTAATTGGTATGTGATAATGAACAAAAATTCTTTTTAAGCCAAATAAAATCTTAACTAGACCTTGAATTGGGCCCCAGATTATGTTTCCTATTACATTTATTAGATTTGGATGAGTTGGTAATGAATCAATCAGCAAGGAAACTCAGCCCAACCATCTATATACATCTTACTTCAGAAGACATTCTATTGGTATAACTTGAATTTTTCATGGGACTACAGTGTTCCAGTCTGAATGTACATCAATTAGAAGGATAAAATCCTGATTCCCAGAACCCTCCTTATGTGTGTTATATACTCGTTACAGAATCTTTCCTGCTTTTTCATTCAGCCACACCTCAAGCATATTACCTAGGCTCATGGGCAAACTCTAAACTCTAAATAGTCCCACCAGAATGTACTTAAGTAACCTGGGTGAACTAGACTCCTTTTCTTTGCCTTCTGAAAATTAAAACAGCAAACTATGCTTGAAAGCTTTTGAATTCAAGCCTCAAATAGCAGGTCTCTGCATTTAAAACATGACTTGTTGCTTCATCTTTCTTTCTGATTTCTGCATCCTCTCCTGGTAGACATTAATCTTCCACTCTTTAATATAAAATACTGAAGGAAGGAAGGGGCACCAATTAAGCCTCTGTTATCTCAGTAAAGGCAGGCAATTTCTTCACTAATGGAATTAAGGATTGTGGAGGGCAGCCATTTCACTATAATCCAAATTTGCTTCTGTAATTAATAAAACATGTTTCTGATTCTGACTAGTTAAAATCATATTCTTACCTAATAGTTGACCTTAAGAAAAGATCATTATTTCTAATACATGGACAAATGTATTTTCAGCAGAGTATATTAAGTAATATGAGCAAGTGGGTGTTTGGGGTTTTTTGGGGTTTTGTGTTTTGGGGTGGTTTTTTCTTGTTTGTTTGATTGGGTTTTTTATGTTTAAGAATATTTTCTTTAAAAGAAAGGTTACACTAGATGGTAGTATAAACCCTCATAAATAGATTACTTTCTCATGAAGACAGAAAGCGACTGTAATGCCTAAAGGGCACCACTGGATAAATAATGTAGCATAAAAAATGTGAATCCATACTTTGATACAAAACTTTGTGTTTGGATGCTGGCACACACGAGGAAACTGATGGTATGATTTTCTTTCATATATTACATCAATATCAGAATGAAAATATAATTCTTCCCTTCTTATAGTTGTTCTTTTCCTTTATATTTTGTTATAAGACTAGAATCTCAGCTGAGCATGTTCACTAGCAGCCTGTTCTCCTACACATTTTTACTTGCCCATATGGAGGTGGAATATATATTCTAAAAAATGGCTATACTATTAACATTTGCAGTTATTACTCTTGCGGTAACCATTTCACAGAAAAGACAAAACATATCACTCCGTTCTAGTGTCTCACAAGGTGCAGAAAACTGTATGTTTATGAAGGTTCTAATGTGACACTTTTAACTGTGGGATAGCATCGGCCAGCAATGTTTAAGAACTAAAATTGTCTGCTATCCAGTCAGCTGTCCTATTTCTTTCCATTTTACCAATTTTTTAAGCCTTTTACCTGACATCTAGGGTATTTGCCATCAAACCTATAGAGAAGCATGACTCGATCTTTGTCGGAAAGTGTCATTTATGAAGTAATTCTTTTCAATTTTCATTTCAGTTGACTCTGAGTCAACAAGATTCTTAATGTTATACTCAATATTATTCATTTTACTATGTTAACATGGTGATTTAGCTTTAACACATATTAAAAGATCATAACTTATTTTTATGAAACCATAATAATGTCTATTACACGATGCTCATTTATTTCAGCAGGCTCCAGACTGAAGTTAAAGTGATGGATTTTTACTCACATTATTTTAAAAATACGAATTCAATTTATACTTAACTAAATGAGGAACATATATTTAAAAATAGGGAGATGAATTAAATGAAAACTCTACAGATTAACACCGAATGTTGATACGTTAAATTCTTTTCATGAGTATTCAATTAAATGACACAAATTCCGCAAGTTCACAGTATTCTTACTTTCTAAAGATGTCTAAAAGTATAAGACCTAATTCACTAAAACAATACCTATACATTTATACTGGAAGATACTATTTATACTAAAGATGTCACAGAATTTCATCCACATTGAGGTAAAATCATGGCGATTTAGGTCTGAAGAATTATAAAGCCTATTAAACTTGTTTCATTAAGAAAAAGGTCTAAACACCTGAAGAATTAACTTAATACCTCAAAACAGACACAGACACACACCTGAGTCCCGACAGCACACTTGGAAGTCTCTTCCTACAAGGTATATCGCTGTCCTTTGTCATGAAGGAATGCTGGATGACATTAGCACTGCAATTAATAAAACTACAATGGCCAGCCTTTGCAGTATAAAAGCTTGTTCAGGAAAAGGAAAAAATTAATTCAGAAATATAAACTAAAGAGGGAAAAAAAGAAGAAAAGGAAAAAAATCTACCCACAGAATACAGTTACTGGAAAACAGAGGTTTAATTTCTCAGCCATTATAAACAAGCACAGCTTCCCTTGCATGAAGAGAGTATTGCCACTAAACCCAATAGTTGGGAAATTGGATTAATAAAGAAAAAAGGTTGTTATGGAGGAAATGAAAAGATTGCAACAATAGAAGATGCAGAAACAACCTTTATTTTACTGCATACACATCTGTGCTTCTTAAATGTATGGGTGCGCATTTGAAACCAGATATAAAGTTTAGATGATGTAATTTTTTACATTTTCAGTCTTCGGATAACTTAAAACCACATGGTCCAAGTGGAGAACTAGCAATGTTCTTGAAAATGTGGAAAATGCTTGAAGAACAACATACTTTCTTCTCAGAAAAAGGCAAAGTGAAAAAAAAAAAGTGCTTTAATGAATATCCATCTCTGCTCTGACTAAATAAATCAGAACATGATCATATGTTGGCAGAAATGGCACTGTCATATCATTTCCAACTGTTGCAAACATGATCTGAATTTTGGACAGAAAGCTACAGTAGCCTTGCTATTCTGGCAGAAAATGCCTGTTATGTGTCTTAATGTTCAAAGGGAAACTATGATAAACATCAAAGACTAGGGTGTTGAGGAGAGCATGAAATGAAGGATTTCCTGCTGTGAAATGTTTACCATTCTTCTTGCAGGGAAGACAACTGGATAAAATAGGCAAGCAGCTACTATGTGATTAATAAAGATAATGTCAGATTACACCCAGTAATTCTGGAGACTATTTTTGTTTCTTTCTAAGTGCAATAAATATCGGGCAAATATCTGGTTTTCCAGGTATGTGCACACATATGTGCATGCTATTAAATAATAAACAATATAGATAGAAGAAGCCTTGCCGGTGACTACAGTGCATTTAGATTTCTTACCTGGTCTGATTCCAGTTATTCCACTTCTCCTGAAATCTCTGATTTAATTAGAAAGTAGTGTTCTTCATTTTCTGAGCTAATATACATGCAAACACGTAAGATCACACATTTATCTTCAACACTGTTGCTTCCCTGCAACCACTGAGGTACATATGGCATGGCAGCTTTGTACTGTCTGTGGGCTGGTGGTATCAGCAATAGCTACTTTTATGAATATACATGTTTTGTTCTCTGCATCTTCAGGATTTAAATATGTGTATGTTAAGAAACAGGGCTCTGAGGAAAGTAATAGCAGATCGTGCACACTGGTTATACTGTGTTCTTGTCTGTTTTCATACGAATTATTACATTTGTTGATCCTTTCTTCTGTCCACTTCTGATCTGAAAGAAAACTTCCTAGGTTTA
Organism: Psophia crepitans; assembly: GCA_013399095.1. NCBI lineage: Eukaryota > Metazoa > Chordata > Aves > Gruiformes > Psophiidae > Psophia > Psophia crepitans. Next base: position 28,741 of record VWZZ01006000.1, on the reverse strand, counting down.
TCTGTCTTTTATAAAAGCAATAATCCCAGGAGTAAAACAGACACTGAGAGTAACTACCTCCCAGTTGACTGCTCTAACCAATAGGCCCTACATGCTCAGTGCTACATCACTCTTTCTGGTCCTTGGCTCTTGCATTCTTGGATCCACATTGACTCAGATACAAAGAGAGATGTGAAATATACTTGTTCATATTAGCCTATAGTCAGGCAGTAAAGATCTGTTCTCAAGAAGTGAGAGATGGGGTTTTGAAACCTTTCAGGTTAAGGAAAAAAATTAAAAACAAGACTCCTGCTTGCAAAGTGAGTATTTTATCCAGTATGTTGTTATGCAAAATATGTGAGACTATAGTTGTGATACACTGTATTGGATTCAGATTATAGGTCTTCAGAACACTTATAAGGATATTAAGAGTGTTGAAGTTAATCTGCTAATGACAATAACCCCGCTGAAGTAGAAGCTTTCTTCCCAGACAGTGTGTGTTTCTGCAACTCAGTCCCCAAGACCACTGTACCTTTTAAATACAGGTATTGTGGGTGAAACTCTTGGTATTAAGCAATTAAATTTCACCAAAATCCCATTTGAGGAAACCAAGGTAGGAATCCTGAATATAATTTCTCTCCCCTGTTCACCCAGTGACCTGCTAGTTAACTCCAAACATCGTTCCCTCTGCTACCTTCTGTCATTGACTCTACAGACAGTTTTAAAAAAGCAGGGATGATTCAGTGCTGGTGTTTGTGAAACATCCAGTTTAAATAATCCCCAACCTAGATGCAAAGAATAAAATTCTTTGTTGTTTTTTTTGTGGTTGCTTAGAACATGATGCTCCCACGTTTGGTGAGGTACTGCCAAAGCCACATCTGTCTTTTGGCCAGTTGGCCAGTAGTAAATACAAAGAAACTTCCATCAACCAAAGAGTGGAGAAAAAAGATTAATACTGAAGATTTTCAAAAGTTTTCCGTTTTCATTTTGATTTTATGTAAGTGTGGTGTTCTGGACCACTGGAAGCTGTTTGATCACTTGGACTACAGTCAATACATTCTTGCATACACTTGAAGTTTTGCCTGTTTGCCAAATGTATCACTACAGCCTCTTAGACCTTATGTCAGGCACAGCAATGTGACCTGAGAGTGCCTGTCATAGTTGATGGGTGCAATATATGTCCAGCAGAATTTTTTTAAGTTATGTACTTATTATGTATTCTTTCTTACTTTTCCTTTTTCTAATGCATTCTTTTACAGCACATAGCTCAGTGGAAACACATGTACAACTTTGTAGCAGTAGTTATAAGAAATCAAGTGATGCAAGGCTGTATTTTCAAATAATAGAGGATACAATAACAATATTATAAACACATTATACAAATCAGTGATTCATCAGTATCTTGAACATATTGTTCCCTACAGCTTTTATATCTCTGAATGCAGTAGTGTGGCTGCTTATATTTGTCATACCTTTATTACCTCTGTTATCTCTGTTTATTATTACACCCCTAATTAACCTAAGTAGGCTTTTTTTTTTTTCTAAATGAAGTAAAAATCTGGAAGAAACAAATATTTTCAGTCTTAAGGCAGTGAAAGTGTTCAGCTACAGCTACGAAGAAAGAGCATGACTAAGAAAAACACTAGCCATGGCTGTGAAAACATATGTAAGCAAAGCTGAGATTCATCTCTTCCTAAATTCATTTAGTTTCTCCTTCTGCATGGCCAAAAATATCAAAGATCTAATGCAATCACTGAAAGCATAATACTCTTTTACGTCATACTAAAAGTACAGCTGGCTTTTGCATTCATGCATCCATAATCCAAGTGGCAAAACATTTCAAACACAGGGATAATAGATGATCCCTGCCTCAACTGAAAACTTGCATTTTATGCATAAAACCAGTCGTAAGAGGTTGGTAAATACAAAAACTGTGAGACAATATCAGCTAAATCAATATGCAGTAGGAATGAGTACATCAGCAAACTGATACCAGCATTTTTCATAAGCATCATGATGCAGAATTTTAAGGGGAGAGATGAAATATGGTAACAGTTAGCTGCTCTGAAAATATTTCTGAGAAACTCCTCCCATGTCTGAGAAGCAGCATGAAGCTTATTTGAAAATATAACAGATAGTGGTGCATCCATTCGAGGTGTGAGCTGATATTTTATCATAAATAAGATATGATAGCTGGGTGTTTCAAAGTTGTGAAAGTCCTTGAAAATGAAGGAAGGTGGATTATGCTTGATTGTAAAAAGATGATGAAGTAGCTGATGGAAGAATTTTAAAAGGGAGGGCAAAAGCAATGAAGAACGTTTAGTAGATGAATATGAGTGGGTCAGCACTTAGCAGTGGATGTCAAATCAGAGACAAAACGTATTATTTGAAAAGCTAGCAGATGAGTATCTAGACAAGAGTTTCAGCTCTGTAATTTGTAAGAAACTGCACCTTAAACAAGTGCAAACAAAATTAGGCTCTGAAGAGCCAGAGTGAAATCATAGACCAAAAAAAAAAAGGTACTTAAAAGCAAGCCGCTGTCATGGAAAAAGGGCATCATATTAACAGTTCTGCTTCAGAGCCTCTGCCAGTAATGTTACCATGAGATGATGTAACGGGAATGATTTTCATTTGTCAGATAAGAAAGTTGTACTGAAAGAATAAGCAATGAAAGGCTTATTTGACTGTGAAATCTTCTTGTGCTTTACATTTTCTGTAGAAAAAACACTCTGGAAGAATAAAAGAGTGAGAAACTGGAAACAGAGGGTTGAAGGAAAGAGAAGGACATTTCCCATTCTTTGAAAAACTAACTGTTTTACACGGGTGAAGAGTGACCAGGAAAAGACAAAGTCAAGAAATCAAAACCATGCAAGTTTTCAGGAGGACCTAAATTTGTACTAGGTTTGTACTGAATTTGACTATGTTTCAAAACTGTAAGAATCACTTTGTGTCAGGTTGACAAGTGATTACATAGATTTAGTCCCTCTTAAATTCTATTGCTTTTAGTGTTTTTAGTAATTCAGCTTGAATAAATAACTAAAAGGAAATACAGTTGCTAAACAGAGTTAGTAAAAGTAACTATTAATAGGTTCCTTTTGGTTACTTTTCCATTTCTAACTTCATTCCTCATTCACAGGAGCTTAATTATCTAGCACATGATAAATCCAGAATGTTCCTTCTCTCTTTATTTTTTTTTTCTTTCTGCTTTTAATATGCATTTGAAAATAAGGAGTTGAATATTGGTGTCCTGATTCCAGAAAAAGAATTTTTACAACAAGAGGTTCAGGATAAAGCATGAAACTCCTATTTTAAAATTGTAGAATAATATCCAAAAATGACACAAAAGAGATGAAAATTCCTTTTTGGATTCTTCCTCTTGGAGTAATAGGTCCATAGGAAGCCCTCTTTCTTGTAAGCTAACAAACTTTTCATCTTTAGAAAAGGCTCTGGGGAACAGGCCTATAAAACTTTCTAATTGACTATTCAACAAGGCTATGTGAAACAGGAAAGAAAAACAATTTTTTTCATCAGAACTCTTAGGAAAAGACACTCTTTTGGACAAACAGACCCCTTAAAAAATATACTGCTCTGGATACATCAGTTATTATTTCATGTGCAGGAAAGCAAACACCCAGAAAAAAAGCAGAAATCTTTACCAAAAAAAAAAAAAAGAGCTTCAGTGTATTGATGAAATACTAGGAGTGCAGAGATACTTGCCTAGTAGCACCTCCTAGGGTTTGTTTTTTGGGGTTTTTTGGGTTTTTTTTGGTTTGGGGGGTTTGGTTTTTTTTTTGGTATTACCAGTAAAACAAGTCAAGGTATAGATTTCTGAAACTTTTTATGTGTCTAGAATGTATTCTCAGTAGAATTTGCTGTAGGACTGAGAACCCTAGCTTCAGTGACAGTCTGGCACTTCAGCTACTGAAGTATCTTTATTAATCTCCTTCAAAAAAACTTTTATATAAAAATATAAAATAGTTAATTGTCTTTGGAAATTTGGTCCAAGGTATTTTTCATTAGTTACAGATCTTGCAGCTGCTGTCTTTGTAATCTCAAAATCAAAATAGTGTAAGATTTCATGTGTCTTTAATTTCTGTATTTCAATACTATTTAAGTATAACAGCTAGGCCAGAATACATATACACATTTGTTATTTTAATACTCTTTGCCAGAAAAACCTTACTCTATATTGCTGCACCTGTTGCCTTTTAATTTCCAGGTAAAACTGAACATGAAGTATTTAAACATTTGAATCCTACATACCTTGAAATCTAGCCATCTCAGACATTGCCCCTGTAAAGACTGCTATTTTCATTTCATATCATTCTTTAATTTTTCCTTTGGATCTGAAAAGTACATTATGAAATGGCCACAATTGACTAACTTTATATTTTATTGTACAGAACTTTATTTTTTCCCCCCCCAGAAAACAGATTGCAAAATTGCAATTTTCAATAGCTGTCCATACATCTATCAATATATCTTTCAGCTGTCTCTCTAACTAGCAATGACTTCTCTTCTGTGCCACTCAGAAGTGTAAATTGTTGCTGTTTAAAAGTGAGTGCGAATGCATCTCTCAAACAGCAGCTGCCCTCTTCTCAGCTAAAGTTCATTTCTGGACAGGCTGTCATGTTAAACTCTGAAACAAAAACCACACCAAGAGAAAAAATGCTAAATCAACTAATTGCAGCTAAACACTTGCTGTATGCCAACTCTATTAAACAGTTTCTGTGGCTCAGGCACTCTGTAGCTGAGTAAAACTAAAGTACATCATCATAGGTGTAAACTGGTAAGGTTGTGGTTTTGTGTGAGTTTCCAGAGAGCTGTTACAGAGAGAATACTGGATGTAGCTAAAGGCTGAGCTTCACTGCCTGGTAGTTGTATAGAATGTATTATATTGGAGCCATAGAACATTTGCAAGAACATAAAATACAGCATAAAATTAGGCAAAAGGACCCTAGGTACACTTCTAGAAAGAAATACAACACCTAAATAATTTGAATTTTTAAGGTCGAAAATCACCTTCAAGAAATGCAAAGAAACATGACAATTCCAACCGCATTTTCAGAGTTTCTCTGGTGCTTCTTACTCTTATTGTGCCAAATGCTTCATCAGGTTTTAAAAGCACTCTCAAGAAATGTAATTTTCCTGATTATGGGACTTCTTAGTTCCTTTGACCAACCTAATACTCCCTCAAGTCTTTGACATTTCTGCAACTATTGATAACTGGAGATGCTGTTCTAGACTACATGGTTTTGCCAAATCTCTCGATTTTTGGGTTTTATCTGTAGTAACATCTAGGCTATACACATTGTTTTTTGTTTGGGTTGGGGTTTTTTGAGGTTTTTTTTGTGAGTTGTGGGTTTGTTGGGTTTTTTTTTTGTCTGTGTTACTTGTTGTCACTGGGCAGATTATACTGAAGTTGCTGAGGAATAGAAACAGTGGGAGATTTCCTGTCATAAGCTTTTTTTTTATAAAGTAACAAGATTTTTTAAACACTGTTTATAATAGACTATGGCATCTGAATTAAGTGGAAATACAACACCAGAGAAACAGGCCAGCAACAAACTTCACTTAAAGGGAAATTGTAAAGGTGAATTATCGAAACAGCAAAGCTCATAGTTAAATATCATGGCTCAATGCACCACCTGCAATGGTAGTGCAACTCTATGGATCATTAAATGTAGGATATATTTGTGTCTATTTTTCAGGCTTCACTCTTTTTGAGGACCTTTGGGACAGTGCTCTCACACTGTGATTAACACTTTCTCCTGCTTGTGCCCTTTCCTGCATCCTAAATAACCCATGGAGAGATAATCACTGCCTTGATTAGAAGGTAAGATAAGAAAATATGTGTATAACAGTGGGATCAATGTCAGGTACAATTAAGCACACCATAAATTGGCATCTCAGCTAAAATTTCTCAATTGTACTTGTTATCTGAAAATTACTCTCCTCAAATAGTCTTTAAAAAGCTAGTTTCCATAGTTACTTCCTGTTCCATTATTAAAATTCAATCCAAATGAATTCACTGCATGTATATATATAAAAATACATATAATATTTGTGAAATGTTATGTGAATTTCCTTGACATTTTGAAGTCTGCACAATTTCAGTCCTGAGCAGAAGCATTCTGTTAATGTTGATTTGGAATCAGACACAGATGAAGGCTTAACTCACAACCATAGCAATAGGTTAGTCCAGCTTCGCTGAAATAATTGTTCTAGCAACAGATGAAAAACAAAAGAAAACTTTAATTAAAGAAAAAATATTCTTTAAATCATATGATCTTTCCTTCCTAAGAAGATCAATGTTGTTTGTTGTTTTGTTGGTTTTTTTTTATTATATATTTGTTTTAGCTTTCTTCATTTTTCTTTGGGTTTGGGTTTGTTTGTTTTTATTCTATTTCTGTAGAATGTCCTTCTAAACATAAATAACAATCTTAACCATTGTCAATATTCAGCAAAAGATGACCACATATGTCAATGGGTATATATCTACTGTCTGTTTCCTATTCAATTGGCTAAACAGTAATAAAAATTATTATTGTTATTCCTTTGTTTACAGTCAGTTAAAAACTGTAAAGATCAGGTACTTCCATTGTAGATGTGTTTACACATAAAAAGAGAATATTTCTGACAAAAGATAGCAAGGTCAAGAGAAGTTCAAATTTTTCCAACTGGATACACTGAGCTGACAAAGTCAGTGACTGAGCAACATTCAAAATTGAGACACCTATAGGATGCAGAATAAATGAAACCTGGTGATCTATTTTTTCCCTTGGTACTTCGATTCCCAAAACATCTTTCTTTATGAAAGTTCTTGCAGAAACACTCAGTCCTTTCCCTATATCTTTACACAGTATTAGCATAAATATTCACTGACTAGATACTCTTGAATACCTCAAATCAGGTAGCAATATGTTTCCCTAAAATACTCTAAGCACGATGAATTACCAACTTTTAAGTGACAGCGTAGGAGAAAATATTTAGATTGTCTATCAATCGCTCTTAAAGAAAGGATGGTTGTGCTGCTTCATAAACTTGGGAAACAGACAAAACTCTAGTAAAAGGTGCACACACACACACACAGTATTCTGTATTCGTCTTGTGAACTATTTACTGTCATTTATTTGTAATTTCTTCTTTTGCTTGGAAAATAAAGTATTAAATAACATGTATTGTGACCTTCTGTAAGTGATTTTACCTTAATTTTGGGATGCTTACCTCAAGAAATGTTATAAATGTTACATTTCGTTGTTTTGAAATCCTCTGCATACCTTCCCCAAATTTTTTTCTTGTGCATCTTAAATAGTACATTTTAAGAAACAGAAGAAAGAATCTGCATATCTCTATACAAAGGGCTATATAAATATCTTGGCAAGTAGCAGAAGTGAGAGTAAAAATGAAAAGTTATGAAATGATTGAAATAAAAGAAGGTCGAAGAAACTGTTGTAGTCTCAGGTGGAGCAAAAATTAATCATCACAAAGATTGTTTCTGTAGTTAGGCTGTATTTTATATTAGAGCACTGTATTATGCACATTTTAATGCTAAAATATTGTCTCAGATGGCCTGGGAATATAAATCCTCAAATTAACCTGTGTGGTGTTGTCCTGGTTTTGGCTGAGATAAAGTTAATTTTCTTTCTAGCAGCTGCGTTCTAGTGCTGTGTTTTTGATTTAGCATGACAATAATGTTGATAGCACACTGATGTTTTTAGTTGCTGCTGGGTAGTTGTTGTGTCTACGATAAGTCAGGGACTTTTCAGCTTCCCACACCCTGTCAGGTGCACAAGAAACTGGGAGAGCATAGCCAGGACTGCTGGCCCAGACTGGCCAGAGGGATATTCCCTGCCATAGAACACGCTTCATGTTTCACTAGGAAAGCTAGCTGAGATGGGATCACTGCTCGGAAACAGATAGGGTAGCAGGTTGGGGTTTTTGTCTGCGTGTAGTGAGGACATGCAGAATACTGTCTTTATCTCAACCCAGGAGGAGTTTTTTTCCCATTCTCCTCCCAGTCCCCTTGTGAGGGGGAGGGATGAGTGAGGGGCTGTGTGGTGCTTAGTTACTGGTTGGGGTCAAACCATGATAGTGATAAAGAGCTGACAATGATATTATGTATGTACAAGTTGAAGGCTGGTCAAATATTTTACCACCAAGGATGTCTTTTTCCCAGCAGGATTTAGGCAATATTAATAGAGCCAGGTGAATACTTCAGTATTCTATAAGATGTTCTAGTGAGACTATTCAGACTGCCAAACCAATGCTGAATATGCTGTAAATGTGTGTTTTTAAAACCAATACACAAAATTATCAAGAACAAAGAATGCTTTCAGTCAGAAGCAGTTGGGGAGCATGAACATTCTGCAGGACCAAGGTCAAGACTCTTACTACTTCTACCATATCACTGGCTGGGCAAACTGTGCTCCAGATTGTCAGATGACATACAGCTTCAGTAAAGTGTCAAAAGTTTATAAGAAGGCTCCTTCACCAGCCTAACGAAGGGTACCCTTCTTCCGCAGATGGCTTCTTTGATAATCAGGAAAATAGATGCCCCATAGCACAACTTTCAGAGATTAACATTATTAGCAAAGGGGAGAAGGGGAGATGTGGTAGAAGAATGGGCTTGTGTCTGATTACTTATAAATAGCAGTAGGCAGTAGGAATTCCTGTTTGCAGGACACCCTCTCATTCTAGCTTAGAAGAGAATTTTTCTACAGATACATTTTCCTCTTAAATTATATACTGAAGGTCTTGTTCTTATAAAAGAAATAAAGATGCTAACACTATTTTTCAAAAGGCTTGTTTGGAATATGTTTAGAGTTAAGATTATAGCTGCTTTGCAGGGCTCAGCTAAAATAAATATTGCATTTTTATTACCATTATTCCCTATGTATATTTATGTATACATATGCAAACAAAACATTTAGTGCATCAGAAAAACCTGAGCTGGAAACAGTGAATGGAATGAAATTAACACATGTTCATTTTATCCCTTGGGTCAATTCACTAATTAAGTTCAGGAGATTAGATAATTTTAGCTCTGACAAAAGGAGAAAATATTTACATTTCACACAGCAAAATCCATCCATGATGAAAATAGTGTATATGGACATTACAATTATACCTATTTGCTATTATGAGTAAAAGTATGATATTGAAGATCCAGTTCTCCTTTTAAGCAGATATATTTACTGACTCTACACACTGTCAGAATAAAGCTTATTACCCTATGCTTGACATTGGAATAATAATTTCTTAGTCTAAAGAGTAGACGATTATGAGAAAGGACTGAAAATTAATTAAAAATAATGCCCCAAGCTTAAAGCCTATTTATTTTGTAACACTTTTTACATTTACATTTGCATTTATTGTATAATACTTTAAAGGGACAATTGCATGTATTCCTCAATGAACCAATTATTAGAAGATCACTTTATTATGAAAGAATAGGCTTCTATATTTATATGAGAAACAGTAACGTTCCACTCAATATAAAATGAAGTTCACAGCAAAATAAGGTGTGAGCACTCTTATATCAGCCAGGCATTTGAACGCCATTGCTGCATAGCATGTACATCTCGACCAAATGGGTAAACAAGACTGAAACCACAACAGAAAAAAATGTCATTATGAAAAGGAGAAGAAGGACTAGAAGAGTGTGATAACGACACCAGCCCTGTTGAACTACACAGTGTCTAGAAAGCCTGTATTCATATTCTTATGTTAAACGTGACAAAGTATTTGTCATTATTTTAGAAGGAGAGATTAATCAGTTGGTAGGTCACATTTTCACTGATGCTCCTTAAATTAGTCAGGCAAATGTGTGCAAGCATCTATCTTTAAATGTGAAAGCACAGATTTGCATTACAAAAATAATTTCATGATAATGTTTTTTGGGGCATATGCATGGTAAATCACTTCATTTCAGTGCACATCTAATAAAGCAGATTACTTTTCAGGTGTAACTGACCAGCAATCAGTCAACTCCTTAAAACATCACACGACTTTATTTTAACATCTTCCCTGTCACAAGTGCATTTTCCTGAGGTAACTGTGTCATAAATACCTACATACAAACATACGTAAATACACACACACATGTGTCTATAATGATATATTTTAGGAATCTATAAACATATAACATGTATGTCTGTTTGTCAAATCACTGCTTTCATAACAGTAGGAAGAGCCAAAATCAGATGTCTGTCCGAATCTGTAAACATATTTAGTTGCTTACTAGTTTTCGATGTTTTCTACTTGCAGTAATCAGTAATAGTGTCTGTCTTATTTAGCATAAATAAAAATAGTTTAGAAAGAGAAAATAAAAGTTAACAGTTACATTTACAAATGATAATAACATGGAAGGATTTGTGAATACCAGCAAAAATGCAGCAATTCATCAAATAATCCAGAACAGATGAGAATCATTGGTTAAAGCATTATAAAATGAGGCCGAGCCTAGGAAAAACTCAGCTCAGTACAAAATCAGGCATATAATGTTCTGAAGAACAGATAATATCTAATGATGCAAGTAGACGGAAACAGTAGAATGGCAGAATCTTCAAGGTTGTAAAAGATGTCTAAGATCATGAGTCCAACTGTAAACCCAACACCACCATGTCTACTCAATCATGGCCCACAGTGCCTTGTCTATATGCTTTTTGAACACTTCCAGGGATGGTGGCTCCACCACCTCTCTGGGGAGCCTGTTCCAATGCCTGAACACCCTTTCAATGAAGAAATTTTTCCTAACATCCAACCTAAACCTTCCCTGGAGTAATTTGAGGCTGTTTCCTCTTGTTTCCCATCACTTGTTGCTTGGGAGAAGAGACCAACATCCACTTGGCTACAACCTCCTTTCAGGTAGTTGTAGAGAGCGATAAGGTCTCCCCTCAGCCTCCTTTTCTCTAGACTAAACAACCACAGATCCCTCAGCCACTCCCTTTAAGACTTGTGCTCCAGACCCTTCGCCAGCTTCGTTGCCCTTCTCTGGACATGTTCCAGCACCTCAATGTCTTTCTTGTAGTGAGGGGCCCAAAACTGAACACAATATTCAAGGTGCAGCATCACCAGTGCCCACTACAAGGGGACAATCACTTCCCTGCTCCATCTGGCCACACTGTTCCTGAAACAAGCAATAGGTAATACTGGAACAGACCATGATGTAAATGTAAAACAAACTGAACAGAAGTTTATAAGGAGATATGTTTGCAGTGAAGAAAACAAACCACCCCACACACTAAACAATGCAATAAGAATGCTTCATTCAACAGAGTAAGTGTACCATTAAGTGAAATGAGTGTATAAGGAAAAAGGGAGAAATCCTTGTACTAATAAATCTTGATGAAAATGAAGCAACACCAAGGTAAATATAGCTTTTTGTATTTCAATGTAACATCAGGATATATGCCATCATCTTACATGTACTGTTGAAGAATATATCCTTCTGAGTAGTAATAAAAAAGGGTGTGCTGGTATTTAAGAAAATGCATTTGACAAATATAAATTTCTGGATGGTCTCTATGTTAGAGGATATAGGAAGTCCACAGTAAAAGTTCTTCAACATTAAAAATTGATGATAAGTAAAAGGAAAAAAAAAAGGGGGGAGGGGAGGAGCGGGATTCAAGAAACTATTCTTTGGCATTGGGTGGATATTTTAGCCAGTAAAATGTTCCTCAAGTTGGTGTGGTCAGAACCTTGACTTTGGCAATAAAAATGCCCTGTCTGAATTTAAATGACATAACTGCATTGCTTCAGCAATAGACACAGAAGCTTCAGAGCTTGCATTTTGAATTCCATTAAAAATGTTGAAATATTTCACTCTGAAAATGTCTGTACTAATTCTCTTCCTAACCTCCCCCTTCTTCCAAAATACATTAAAAATTCAAGAAGTTTGAAAGTAGTATTCTTGTGGCTGTGCAAAAGCTTTTATTGGCAGCTTTTGCATTTTCTCCCTAGCAAATGGATTTTTTAAAATCTTAATGAACTCTGGATTTGCAACCCACCTTATTATTCCTGCTAAAGAAACAAACCATCTGGACAACACTTCTGCAGGTTGATTTGTATTTATTTAAATTAACAGTAGTGTATGTCATTTTCAACCATCACGAACTCTTTCCGTTCAGGTGAATTCTCTGAAGTCTTTAAACTTTATAGCTTGAAGTATTAAAGCTATAGTGAGCACATTGAAACAATTACACTGAGGTAAAGGTGGTCATAAAACCAAGGCTGTGTGCCCCACAAAAGCATGTGAAAAGTAGTCATGGAAAGAGAAAGAAAAGACAGGCCAAGACTGAGGGGAACCAAAATCTGCTACCACATGCAATCAAGAGGGATACATTTTGGGAATACTTTGACTACTTTTCGTTTAGGATGAGGGTACTGACAAAGAATTAAGAACTGGTAAGATAGTCCAGAAAGTACTTCTGTCTTTTTTTTTAATCTTCAGCTGTGCCACATTCTGAAAGTTTTCTGTATCTTAAGCACAGGCATTTAGTATCTCCTATCATGTGTCAGATCATTAAAGCAGGCCTAGCACGGTAACTGAGTGAACATAGAGATGTGACCCAAATTATTGAGGTGCTTCTTTAAGATAATCCACTTTTTTTCAGAATTTCTCTTCTTGGTTTCTGCTTTTTATCTTTCTGATATTTTTTCTCTGCTTATTCAGAGGAAATAATAACAAATATTCTTGTATTCAATTATTTGAAGAAATATAATGCCATGCTCTAGCAGTCATAATGCCAAAACTCACAGACATTTTTCCACTGCACTACTTTCTGTTGTCAGGAATTTCACTTTTGTCTCCACAACTTGTATGAGAAACACTTGTATCTCATGTTTCCTATACATTTACGCACACATATAAAGGCTTTTTAATTAAACAGCATTAATAAAGATAAAATAAACTGGAAATGGATATAAGCTATAAGACTTTACTGAAAGGTTTGAGGACATCTTTGTGAAGTGCTCAGATGATAAACTCCAGTTCAGTCCTGACAAAAACATGTACAAAAACTGCAGTTATAATTGGTCGTGAAAGCAGGAATTGATGCTGAAGCCAAATTGTTTTGATTTGTTTTTTTCCCCACTATTCATAATGAGATTTTTACACATGCTTTATACATTCATTTTATGTGTAGAATGTACATCATCAGTCCATGCTGGCACTTTTGAATGGGAAAAGAAGAGAGTTTGCTAGCTCTGTTACCTAAAATAGTAAGATTTTTTCCAAATTTTATATGGAAAAAATCCCAACACAAAACCTAAATTCATTGTTACTTATTGTAAACTTTGCTACTTCTGTCCTCAGTGAACAATCAGAGGTAAAGAGAAAAAACGCTCTGATTTTTTTTGCTCTATTTTCTTTTAGGCTCTCTTTAAGGAGAGTGGTGTACCCCAACTATAGGAGTAGTTATTCTTAAAAGGGAGTAAGGAGTTATGACACCTACCAACTGCAACACGATAGGGTTGAGCTCAACTCTGATATAGATGAACAGCAGCCAAATGAACACAGTGGGATTAGTTCCACAAACACAAAGCCTGAGTTTGGCTCCAAGAGAATGGTTTGTTTAGACGGGCTACAGAAAATTCAAATTACTCTACCGCAGCCAGAATTTCACTTTCAGTCTTTATGTTTATCTGCTCCAAGCCTCTGAACATTGAGTTCACCTATCACTCATTAAATCATGTTTCCAAAACAGACAGGGATCAAATGTTGATCTGCTTTCACAGTTCAAATTCTTTCCCTGGCTGTCTGATGCATTCTGTGGCTAGATTTCACCATCAAAAGTCATTGTAGAAAACAAGCCACACATTGCAAAGGTAACAATTTTCTTAGGGTAAAAAAAAAAGTATTTAGGTACTGAGTTTCTTGAGTTTCCAAAAGCAAGGCTCCATTTAACAGATTTGCCTCTATTCTTAGTTCTGGTAACTTGACAGCTTAACAGCTGTTGCCGAAAATTTCCATAAATCTGTGTTTTGAAAAAGGAAGATGAAAATACTCTACTTTCCTCTTCATTTTCAACAAAAACAAGGAAATTCAAAACCATTATTTCTCTACAGGAGGTGAAGTTAATCACAGAAAAAGAATAATTAGATGCTTTGAACCATCTAGGGGTGATTCTTCTGCAATTTTTGCTAGAAAGGGGGTAGATTAGAAAGCTCAATTCAAGGCTATAAATTCCAGGTGCTGGAAAGTTTCCTTCTTTGAGCTTGGAGTGGGGTATCTCAGCTTCTCACCAACATTCCAGTGTATGTTCCTTTCTTTTTATGTTTTTCTGTAGAGGCATCTGCTAGCCAGATCAGATGGCACCACATGTAAGGGGGCTATTGTGAATGTCTACTCTTCGTGCTCAGATGTCCCCTATGGCCTAGGTCAAAAGTACAAATTTCCTACTAGGTACAGGCACCTAGAAATCGGGCATTGCACTAAGCATTGGATGTAAATTTTTAGATTTTCTTTTTTTTCTCTGTAGTCATATTTTATATTTAATAAATAAAAATAAAGATTATTAGCAGCAGTACTTTGCTGCTTTGGTAATGAAAAATACAGCAATACCTTCAGGATTACTAAATATATATGATGCCTTTGTATAAATAAATGAAACTGCCATATGCACACAGCTAGGGTTTCTTGCTGTGTTCCCCAGCGTAGTCACTAGTTCATGCTTCAATCTAACAACTCTTCACATAGTTACTGCCAATATGCTCAAGGGTTTAAAATTAAAAGACCTTTGTAGACATGGAACCCAGCAGAAATGCTATGCCACAAAGTAACAATAGCTTAAGAAGAAAGGACTGTATCATAATCTCATGCCCATGACTGCAATTTTTGTGGGTTTAATTACTCGACTTTAATGGAACTGGTCCTTGTAATGAGAATTTAATAATATAAATAAATAAAACAATCTTGATGGTCAGACTGTTGGTTTTTTTTTGCTAACTACCTCCTATTGTGCATTTCCATAGGCAATTCATTTAAGACTTTAGGGCTTGGACATAAATCCATGATCTGTTTTTCCTTTATAAAAATATGTATTCTAATGATGGGAAGATTTCCTATGCCACGTGAATTCACATTATAAGCCTTCCTCCAGGGAAGATGGGATGCTGAATGATCTGCAAGCTTCAATAGATGAACTGCAAACGATGAGGGAGGCATGCCAATCCTTTAAGACTACAGCCAGACTTGGAAAGAGTGAAATGAGACTTACTCGAAAAGAGTAGTATGAGATTTTGGATATTTAGACTTTTCCTTTAGGGAGAAGCCATCGTAGACTCAGTAAATGTAAGTAAGTAAGTAAGTATGAGTAAGAAATAAAAAACCTGGTATACTGAGGTTAAGTTTTTTATCTTTAAAAATTCTGGAATAATCTTTACTACTTTACATAAATATATGCTATAAAAATTCTAAGTGACACCTTGTGAGCACAAATTAAAACTTGTTAATAGTATTGAAATAAAAATAAGTTATTTTGTGTATTATTTATAACTCAATAATTATTTTGATGCATTTTATCTGACTTGAGCAAGGGTGAGGAATATACCTTGTTGCACTAACATATTCAGAAATAAACACCAAATTTTTATGTGGATGTCTTCAGGTTTTGGTAGAGGGACAGAACATGTAAAGTGCTGCTTCCCTTGTTGTTCAGGAAGGGGCCTTCAACAGTACTCAAGGATAAAACTCTGAGGGTAGGTGTGGTTCCTCATCTCTACCTAGGCTTCTGGACTAACGAACTTTCAGAACAAAGTATGGTTGTTTTTTTAATTAACTCAAAGTAGATATGCTGAATTGGCTATAAAACAGTATCAGACAAAACTAAGGATTATGAGGTGCCTTATGATCTTTTGTAGTTCTAAACTGAAATAGTAGTGAAGAGAAACAAGAGCTTCCAAGGCATTATCAATCTAAACATTATTTGTGTTTTACATATATATATGCTATACGTTCTACCTTAAAATCAAATGTCATGCCATAACAAGCTTTTTAGTGAAAGAAAGGAAAGAAATCTCAGTCCAGATGCACAAATCATCACTACTTTCTGGCTAAGATGGTTGGGCCACACCTATAGTAGGTCTATAACAAAGTTTCAAAAAGATCAAGACTCTCAGTTTCTCTCCCTTACCATTTTCATCTGATAAAAACTTCTGATTAAGAGTGTGACCTAAACTTTTTACTCACATGTAAGAAATAAGTATTTCAAGATAAACACCCATCCAGTAGAAAATGCCATAAATTGGCTGGGTCACTAGCACCTTCTACCACCTGCAATCATACACAGACATGAGACAGAGCTTAAAAACTTATATGTCCTGAGCATTGTAAGCTTTTGGTATACTGGTGAGGCTGTCAGCAAGCTATAACCCAACACATCCCCTCAAGTGTCTGTGTCTTGTCCTTTCTTCATTGCTGACTTCCATCAGCTGAAACATTGTGTGTGTGCCCAAAATACTGCTGCAGTTATGTAAAGCTTTTTAGGAAACATCACTTCAGACAGATGTTTAACCTCCAAGCCCTGAAGGGATAACTCTGCCAGTTGCCAAGCTTGTCAATTAATTTTACATTGACAATCATGCTAATGTAGTTTGACACAGAGGAGAGCTTTTGCAGTCAGCCAGCTACATTAGATAAGCAAGGTAGATGAGTGCAGTTCACTGCAAAATTCATCTGAACACACAGCACATCACAGTGTATGTCTCATAAGTAGAACTGCTCAATTTTGTCACAACTACCACTCCAGATGATCATGATAACTAGTGAAAATCACTTTTTTTCTCACCTGTGAACTGTCTTTCCCCCTTTCTTTTGTTGTCATAAGTTACCACAAACTTATGCAGAAAATATGAGAGTCTAATACAGCTAAATACTTGGTGTACAATATGAACTGCCAGGCAAGATACATACTGCTGAGATGTCCCTGAGATAAGTACTTTCAGCTTGAGGCATCATATTCAAATCATGTCAACAAACCGGAAGGTCGTCAAAGAAGAGCGGCAAAGAATATTAAGGGGTTGAAAGGAATGATTTACAAAAATACTTTAAATAAACTCAAGAATATTTTAAATAAGCTGAATATGTGAAACTTGGATCAGTAATGAGGAAGGATTGATGAAGATATTATAATTGCCTAGAATTACTTAAGAAGTAAAAGCAAGCATATCAGTAGTTGCAATATGAGGGAATGAAAGTAGATATTAGATTAAAATAATAGAAATGTCAGCTATACCAGGTTCCAATAAACATCTAACACTAAAGAGAGGGTGTGGACTAGTTAACCCGAGATAAATAAGGTGACATCAACTAGAACTTTTAGAGTAAGACTGAATATATATCTACTTTCAAGTCAAACAGGTATCAACTAATGAGTCATTTTAAAGTTATATGTCCTTGTCTCTAACTTCAAATTCTGTTGAATCTCAATACTGAGAGTTATTATTTTTAGGTTTGAAAGTGATGGAAAACTGCAGGGTCAAGAGAACAGTTGGGGTTTTCTGGTTTTCAATTTTCTCCTCTCTCTTTCCTTTCGACACTGAATTCATTCTAAGCAAATTTCTCACTTTTAAAAATGATTTGAACATGCATAAAGGTTTAATTTCCCTTAAGATGTTAAATAACTGTGAGAGTAAGGAAATGAGAAATATTTTCCTTTCATGAGCTTGCAGAAAAAAAATCTGAAATTCTAAAACTGAATATTGTGATGAATATAAATGAGCCTAGTGTAAGACCTATGAATATGAATTCAGACATTAGTCCTTGACACTCCCCATCAACAGTACACGTTTATGAGCTTGACTGTTAGCCTGATTGTGTCCTGGTTTTTCATGGTCATGTAGTGCAGCTGTGTGTAAACTCCTGTACCTTTATACATACATATTGATTATTAGAAGAAGAAAAAAAAAAAAGAGATAAACAATTTGAGGGGATAGCATAAAGCCTGTGAAAGTATTGCAGGTTTTGTATGCAAATAAAACATCTATTTCCTCCTGGGCAGACTGTTGTACTGCTTAACTATGGAGAAAATAACTTCATAAGTGTCTTGAAATGTCTTTCTCTCATACTTTAAAAAAGAAAGAAAGACTTGATCACTCATTGTTTTTTATTATTTTTGGGCAAGTAGGAAAGACAGGATCATAGTGCAGGCAAGCAGCCCTTTAGTCGGAGTGGTTAACAATGGATGATACAGCACCTGATGCACATCGACAATGATGGCAACAAGGAATCTTATTTTAGAGCATAGACTCCTAAGACAGAGACTAAATTTTTGTTCAGTTCTTATGCACCATCTAACCCTTCGGACAAGGCCTTTGGTAGCCTGTGGTCAACAAAACTGAGCAACTAGAAAACTGCATAAAATACTAACTGCCTCTGTTGACCTCAGCTGTAACAACAGCAGGCTCAGTTTTAACTTTTTAACTACCCATTGTCATGAACAATTTCAAAGCCCCCACTACAACACATTCATGAATTGCAGGTTGGGGCCATTTGCCTATCATAATGCAGCTCCAGTCTTTGTCTCAGCTATGCATATAATAATAATAATTACTAATTAAAAAAAATGTTCCTTTTTGTTATTCTGTTGTAGAAGAGTAATTATCTTAGTAAAAGAGTTATGCAGACTTGGCTGATTAAAAAGCTGGACAGTATATCAGAACATGCTAGGCAGCTGTCAGATAAATTAGAGAAAGTTGAAATTATCCACAAGCTTTCTTGAAAGTCTTAATTCATTAATGAGGAGGTATTCAAAATTGTATTGAAATAAAAAATTCTTGATCTGAGCATTGTTTGCAAGCCATTCTATGTAAATATAATGGATTTTTACTAAATTTTTGTTAGGCATTCCTGCAGGTGAGGAGACTGAGAGCAAAAGAAGACAAATAAACAAACAAAAAAATAAAATTGTTGTCTCTGGAAAAGAAGCCAGGAAATTTTGTGAAAAGGTAACTGTTACGTTTAGAGAAAATCTAAAGCTTATCCATTATTTTAATAAAGAAGTCAGAGGGGCAGCTGTGACTGTTTTGCAGATCTTAAGAGACATAGATATCTCCACTATACATGGGCAGCAAGAAGAGGAGAGGTTTACTGATCAGCAGTGATAGGTGGGCCTGGAAAAGAGATACAGTGTTATAGTCTTGTGATAGGGTGTTTAGGAGATGTAGGAGGATAGAAAAATCAAGATTATGTGGAAAAGAATAGATGACTGGAAGCGAGGCTGAAGGTAAGGAAGCTGAAATGGGCCAGGTATTACAAGAAGACAAAGCAGAATAGTTGGTTACTATGGAATACAATTAATTTTTTTATTGACCAATTAAGTTTTAATATTATCAACTCCAATTATACACTATTCTTTCTGCTCCCTGAATTGCATGCTTATATTCTTAAACAATTAGGGAGAATTTGCTTTGATTTGCGTATTTAAAAGTAAAATTAAATTATAAAGGCAGAATATACATTTTTGTTGATTAGTTGGAGCAACTTTCAAGCATTTGTGGTGGAATATATTATTCAAGAGTATTCTTCCTGGTAGAATGTGTTTCCCAGTACAGTTTTGTAAACTGAACAGAGAAGAGGTTATATCCAGACAAATAAAGTTAATATGTTTGGAATACAAATGCACCATTGGGTGTTATTTTCTCACCACGACTCCAGCAACTGTCCATTTGAGAGTCCATTTTAATATTCAGTCTTCTCTTGTGGCTCAGAAAAAAGACAAAAATATTCATAGTTCAAAACCTCAGACAGCCCATAATATTTCCATGCACTAAGCGGTAGCAAGTCTGAGAAGCTCTTGAGAATTGTGTCCCCCTTGCAAATAAAGGCAGAATTTGTTGTAAACCTGTGGCTTTCTGCCATCATTTTCAGAGAAGCCAGGAGTGAATTGATGAGAAGGAAGTAATAAAAGTGAAATGTGTCTAAAAGAAGTTCGCTTCTCCTTTTGTGCTTCTGTTTTTAGGAGGAAGCTTTCTACCACAACTTAGAAACCAAACATTAGAATTCAAAACTTTCCCTCTTGGGGTCACTTCCCTACTCTTCTTTATTCTTCTTCTCGTACTGGCAATGAATTTGCAAACCCCTGCCAGATGGATCTCTAACACCCTCATCATTCTTAAAAAGAAATCCAGTGTTGGCAAGTTCTGACACTGGACTAACATGTCAACAAACATTGAAAGAGTGCTGCCTCCAAGCAGTAGGGCACACCAGGGCTGTATTTACTCAAACTTGCCACAGCCAGGCTTTATTAAGAGTGATGACATTTTTAAACACCATCTCTGTAGTACTATGTGATACAAATGACATCTAGCAGCAACAGGAACAAAGCCCTTTGTCCCTACTCATGACATATACCAATGTCTGAGGTTAAAGATATGACCGCATTTTCTGGATGGAGGAAAAGAACTACAAGGAACTGATCTTAAAATAAAATAAGTCAATAAAAAAGTTCTCCTTTGATATCAGTGGGTTTAGATTTAAGCTTTAAAATATGTCATTGTATACTCCTTCCTCCTGCCCGCACACACGAAAGTCTAAAGTTGATATACATAAGGCACAGAGAGCAAGTGCTAAAGTATGGATGTGACTACAAAAAAAATAATTAAATAGTTCCTACTGTTACCCAGCAGCTTAGTTTCTGAGCTTAAGCCTGCTTTTGCAAAACAGAAAAAAAAACCTTTGACCTGTAAAGACATCTTCCACTTTCTTCATTTGCAGGAGCATTGCTTCACATGTTTCTACTGTCAACTTACTGTAAGTTCTTACATATGAAGATAGATCTGAAAGTCCACATTAATTCCATTCAATTTTAGGCACAGAAACACCCAATATTATGTCATCGAAATGTCTAATGTGTACATATATTTTGAAGCAGCAAGTTGCTAGACTCCTCCACTCAGTGTGCAGGGAGACACTTTCAAAGAGTGAATTATATTTATTTGAACACATATATAAAATTTTACATGTTTCTTTTCTGGGTTAAGTATAGGTGACCTGTCCACCTAAGTGAAAATCGGTACTCTGTAAGATGATGGAGATGACTGACTTTCCCTCTGGAGAAGGGCATTAGACTTCTAGCTAAGGTTGGTACTAAGGTGAAATTAATACACTTCTGCAATAGAATTATGAAAAGTAGTTAAAAAGAGGGCCTTTTTCTTTTCATGTTCACCTGTGCTGGTGGGGTTTTTTTTGGGGGGGTGATGTAGTGGGAGGGAAGTTTCTTATGACATGGTTATATATCTCCTTCCTTGAATATGCAAGTGACAGTGCTGCAGCAGTACGGGTTAAAGTCCCAGGAAAGAGCCCAATAATTTAGATGTGTACCTATATTGCCTGTGCTTTTCAAATACCTTCTACCTGTTACTAGCTTATCTGCAAGAAAACAATATGCAAACTTCCATTTACTAGGCTTTGTGCAGATCTTAAGTTAAAAATGCAGAGATCTTTTTCTCAGTGGTTTTATTATTAGCAGTTCAAAAAAATGTTTTCAAGTGACAGATTCAAAATAGCTTGAAAAGTTGGAAAAACACTTTGTAAATGTGAACTACAGAACTTATTACAAACCCAGAGAAAATGAGTACATTTACAATGTGGAAACGACATAGGCTGCTGTTTTCACACATATATGCCTCTGGATAACAGCCTTAATTCCTATTTAGGCACCAAACCAGAACAAGCATGTTTTCAATAGTACCGAATAACTGCAGGGCAATTATATCAACAATTACACTGAGAGAAAAATCTCTCCAGCAAGCATACATTACATAAAAATAAAAATAGCAACCAATGGCATCTGGATTGGTATGTACTGATTCTCTTCGAAAATGTAAGGCTGCATCTAAATCCCTAACTCTGGAATTCAGGTATGTTTCAGCCAAATAATAACACATGCCTTTAACTTTTATAGATGACTTAATCTTTATTCAGAAAAGCGTAAACTTACACACTTCTTATTTTCAAATGGATGTACTTATGTTTTATATGTTATGTTTCTGACTGACAACTGAAGTGCTTAAGCTAAGATACTCGTAATGGACAATCTCATATCAGTTCTTGGTTACATGAAGGATCAAATTTCCTATAGAAATGTTCCCTCCTAAAGCATGCAGATTGCTTGCTAACAGTAGGGAAAGAATTTCAAACCCAACACCTTATGTAATTTTATAAAACATTTAGCTCTGCACAGATTTCAGTGGGCCAATACTTGTTTGTTGACTATGTTCACTTATATGGAACATAATTTATAAATTTTGGTGATTTTTGCAAAACTGTTACTGCAAAGTTTATCCAGTATTTTCCATTGTTGTCCTTTCATTGTTAAGGGTGGGGTTTTTTTTTGCTGAGTAAATAGGATTTAGTAAGATTATCATTCATTTATGGGATTTGCTGAAGTTATACATTGGCAGTTGCTTTCATTGTTTGATTGTGTGTTTTTTTCTTTCTATACAAAACTGACTGTAGCCAAAATGTACTGATTTCTAAAAAAGCACTAGAAAGAAACAGCAGGGGAAGGAAAGAAAATCTCCATGCATTTAGGGGTAGAGTAACACTACCACCAACAATGAAAACTTTATAGGGTTGCACTTTATTAACTCTGTCTATTTCAAGCTACTAATAATTAGCTCAGCACAAAATGATCGCTTACCACTCAGCAGAGAAAGTAGCATTTTTCCAGAAGGGACTTTGTTATTGGAGACTGTTTTTATAAATGCATAGTTTCCTTAATTCCAGTATAATGATCTTTCCTGACTTAGTTATTGTTTTTTTAAGTTGCTAAAATAAACACTCTTGTTCATGTACTTTCAAATGAAAACACAAGTGTTCATGGCTTTATGTTACTGAAGCTTTCCCTTATTGCCCCTACTCCCCCTTTCTTTTTTTCAGACTACAGTCTCTAGGCACTTTGATAGTTTATACTCCTTCTCAGTGAGGCGGTGTAGTAAAAAAGCTCCTTTACCAGGTACCAAAACATGTCACATTGACTGTAACCTTTTCAAAAGGAAATGCTCCAAGGAGCTTTGAATGTGTAAACAGTACATTCTGTCCTGAAAATGGGGACATTGTAGAATGCAGAAGAAATGACATGAAGGAATATATATTTTTTCTAACTCTATTTTGATACTTAAAGGTGCCTCTTTAACACTACTGTGCTGTAGACTGATGTTGTCAAGACAAATTATTGCTTTTTCTGCATGTAATGTTTTTATGAGCAGATATGTAGAGACAATGATTATTGTTTTCAGCTCAATCCTTTCCTAAGTTGGCCTAAGTCAGAGCAGAACAGCTATTCAGAGAGGGCTGCAGGGAGGTGGAGGTCCAGAACAGTGCAAAAACACCATTGTTACCATTGAAGACAAGGGACTCTGAACAGAACTGAGCGAGGCACACATCAAGCAGGTTTCATTTATACTCCGTGATTATTAAAATTTGTGTTATTTTAGCAGAAAAGACCCGTATCATAACTAAGGGATTATCATGTTGGGAAAATCCTGCACAGCAAAGATATGTCTCAAGTTTTGGTCACTCCAAGCTAATTGTACAGTTTAAATCTTGAGATACAGATTTTGGATCAAATTTTCATGGAGAAGGTCTAATTTCAGGAAGTATTTCTGGTTTGTGTTTTTGTGATTTTTTGTTTTGTTTTGCTTTGTGTGGGTGTTAAGCTTTGTTTTGTCTTTTTTTGTTGTTGTTGTGGTTATTGGTTTGGTGGGTTTTTTTGGTGGAAGAGATTCTGGACCATCTCTGAAGATCTGAAGTCACCACAAGGTGAGGGGATGGAACAAAGATCTGCAACACCCAGCTACTGATTGGCTCTTCCAGATCATCTTTTACTTTGGAGAGACATACCTAGCCAGCAGCCTATTCTAAGTTAGATTAGTGCTAGAGCCTGGGAAATTCAGGATTCTTTCAGAGTAATTAACTTAAAGTGTATTGTGGTTGGATGCAGTTTAGCAGTTAAGCATCCCATCAACAATGCTCCAGGAAGATAATGGGCTTAGACTCTTGTTTATATATCCTGCGGAGTGATAGTTTGTCTGTAGTGGATTACTGTTGTCAGATATTACATTTCCCCTTTCTTCCATACTTCACCTTTTCACATTCAACAATGAAGAGCTTTTTGTGGATGTCTTATTTAATTTGGTGCTTGTGAGTAAATAATTGCAGTTACACAAGAAGCTAGGCTATCTAATTTAAATTCTGAAGTTTCAGCTCTGAGAATCAAGACAGTGGGTTTTTAGCATTTTGCAAATATTAGCTTCGTATTGAAACCAGACAACAGTGGAGAAGGGGGCTAAAGCTATGTGTATCTAAAACCACTATTATAATATAAAATTTTTCTCCCCTAAATTTTGCGTAGGAGCATTTTAGGAATACTTGTGAGCTAGACAAGGGAAGTGACACATGGACTCATGAATATACTTTGACTTAAAAAGAAAACTTTCCCTACTTTGAAAAAAAATTGATTGAAAACTAACCCATGAAAACTCAATTTGAATTACAAAAAGTTTTCAAATTTTATTTTCCTATGAAAATATCTCTGAAAACTGGATACATATTTTTTGCAGTTTTCACACTCTATAAAGAAAACCACAGACAGCCATCCCTTTTGTATTAATGTCATAAAAATATAACTTTTTCTTGATGTATGCTCTTTGTCAGAAAGTTTTTGACCCGACCTATTTTCGGTGCAGCTTGTTTGGCAACCAATAGTCACCATCATGTCATGTAGGCCTTACAGGTGACAACAAGAACATATAAAACACTTTGTTCCTAAAGTCTAAAATTAAAATACCTTCAATGAATCAAACAGTTAAAACACCATTAAGATGCTGCTTAGGTGTCTCTCAATACTAGTTTGACCAAAGCTTTCTTCTTATGATGTCTGACATGTAGTTCATGATCACTGGATATTAGGTGTAACACAATTCCTAAACAATTAATAATAGTTTTATTGTCCTTAAAAAGTCCTAAAGATATTGTTTCCAGCCAAACAACAACAAACAGACCAAACAGTAGTACAGAACACTAACTCAAAGAATCAGTCCACCATGAATATGTGATGACTCTCTACTCTTACTGTATGTAATATGCTCAAATTTTCAAAAAGTTTTCTTAAATACAAAGTCTTTCTTCAGAGGTCCTTAAGTCCTTAAGTAAAGAAGAGTACCAGGAGATATAGGAAAGATATTGTGAATTAATTATTGGTTGAAAAGAAATAAACTGTAGCAGTAAATAATAATGTTTGATAATGGAAGAAGATTAGCTATTGAAAAGTTCAGTGCTCAGAGA
Source organism: Psophia crepitans (assembly GCA_013399095.1). Classification (NCBI taxonomy): domain Eukaryota; kingdom Metazoa; phylum Chordata; class Aves; order Gruiformes; family Psophiidae; genus Psophia; species Psophia crepitans. Next base: position 3,474 of record VWZZ01006000.1, on the reverse strand, counting down.
GGTGAGAAGTAGCCTATACAAAAATGTGAACAGATAATTGGAAAAAACATGATGTAGGTCTATAAAAACAGAAGTGCTGTGGTGTTGAAAAGTTTATACTTCATTTCACAATAATAAATAAATTATTAGACTCCCAGAAAAATTGTAAGACAGCAGCTTAAAAGCAAACCAAAAAGAAATAGCTTTCCTCCTGCTCCCTTCCCTCTCCACCAAATAATAATTAATAATCACTGGATCTTGTGAAAACTAGAAGGGTTTAGGGATTGAGTGGACAGTCTTGATGCTCTGTTTTTCTCCCCTAATAACAGCTGCCAGAATCCTTCTGGTATGTCAGCTGTAGGACAATATTCAACCTCTGCCATATTTTTCCAAATCTCTTTCTTTTTTGGTAGTTGTCATGAATGACGTTTTGTTACAGGGCTTTGGTTTAGCAGCAATTTAGGTTTTATTAATATTTGAGATAGATGATAATATTAGGTTGTATAATTCTTAACAGCACTTGATCATCAGCCAATTTAACAGGATGATTCAATGGAATTTGTTACAAGCAAAATAGCAGTTTAGTTAAAGTTTTGAAAATGGCTAGGGTTTTCTGAAACTTACAGCAGGGTTGCACATGCAGATGAGTGTTAAATCAAATCATACGTACAGAGACAGACATACAATCCTGGACCAAATTACACACACACAGAGACAGACAGGCAAATAGTTCTGAAACAAATTGCACTCACATGCATTCACACACACACAAACAAATAGTTCTGAACCAATTGCACACACACACACAGAGGTTAAGCTATGATTAAAATTTCCCTTTTTGTGCGTTTCATAAATTACTCAATTTTATGTGCCGGCATCCATCAAGGGATGTTTGGTGAACCTTAGGAAATCAGACCTTTGAGTCATCATGGAACTGTTGACAGACAACCTTTGAAGCCTCGTGAAATCTTCCCTGAGAGATGTCCCCCCTCAGGGGGAGATACTGGGTTACACAGCATGTTGTGGTCCCTGAGAGCTCAAAGTGTCTCACTTTTGCATAGCTATTTATAGGATCTTGAGATAATTGGCTTTGGTCAACATTCTCCATTCTGGCCATAGCTGGTGCTGAGTCATTCTGATGGACAATTCAGACAGCAGATGGCCCAGGTGTGGTGAGGGGGTGCCTGGCCACCCTGGCTTCTGGCTACTGCACTTGTGACCAGGATAACAGCACAATGGAGCTCATCCTGAGATCTCAGAGTGGGTGGGATGGGGGGACAGAGAGATGCAGAGAGTGGGACAGGACAGCGGGAAGAACAGGACAGAATGGACACACACACATGCTGCACCACCAAAGCAGTGGACAACATCACACTCTTTACAAATTTTGGTTCTTCAAATTGTATATGTGAAATAAAATTCCTTGCTTTCTTCTCCTATGATTAATGGGTTACTGTGTCTATTCTAGTAATTTGTTACACATTCCATCATCACCAAACAATGAATCCATCCAGATTCTCTTCCTTGAACTGTAAAGCAAAAAGAAGGTCTTCTGACTTGAAATGGGAAGCTGTCTGCTCTATTTGAGTGTCTTTCTTTTGATAATTCACCTTTTACTTTTTTTTTTTTAACTGCTAAAAGATCAGGGCTCTGAAAGTGGGTAAATCCACTGGAAGAAAACAAGATCTTTATATCAGCATTCATACAGAAGTGTGAATACTTTTTTCCAGTGGTACAGTAATAAACTGTATATTTCCTAATTAATTTCCCCCCTTATATTTAGTTCACATAACTCTTACATTAGAAATAATCTTTTCCTTTGAATTGTATATATTCGTGCCTTTGGCTTTTCACATGTGGCTACTGCTACTATTTTTGTCGTTACACTGACTTGCACAACTATCTTGATCTTAACATTAGCATTCCTTCTGTTCACAGCTACTCATTCCTTCATCTTCCACTGCAAAAAATATTTGCTGTTTTTACAAGGTTTCTTGTGAACTACCAGTGCTGCTATGATTCTCTTGTCCAGGTTCTGTATTTGTAACTCCTTGAAATTGAACTATTCTACTGCAGTTCCTGTATCTTTGTCTCTGTACCAGGCATTGATCCATGTTGTATTTGACACAGTGTATAAGATTGCATAGTCTTTCTTTCCATGTCTACGCATCAACTTTGAATCTCAGAAAGGGCCAATAAAAAACCCCATTGTACATTCTCTAGAAGTAACTTGTCTAACTTCCCAGTTACAAGAAGAGAGGAAATTTGTAATGTTTCTGCTTTTTCCGTATCTGATGTAGAGTTGAAAAGAGGACTTAGATATGCTGAGCTGTTTGCCCTATGCCTTTCAAGATGTTAAAATTCTTGAAGAGGTAAATAAAAATGTGTCTTTCATAAGATCTCTAACTGTTGCACAGTTGGGGGCACGGTGGGGAAAGAAGCAAAACTGAAAAGGCAGAACAGAAATTTCTAAAAAAAATTATTCTCACCAGGGCTATGAATAAGTTTGTGGAGGTTAGAGTTTTATTGCTTAGGTAAAAAAGTTGTGCAGCACTCAGTAACACTGGTTTTATGCACTGGCTTAAATAGTATACTTAAATGTTCTAAAATAACAAACCCAAATGTTTCTACCATCTAGCATCTTCTCAGCATGAGAACCTGCCCATTTTAGAACAAAATGGAAACACTGGACTGAGCTGCTTCCAGCCTGTCAAAACGAAAAAGGTTTCATCATTTGTGAATGTAGAGAAAAGATCACATTGCACCCTGTGCAAATTATTTAATTTAGACTCAGCTAGATTAAACCATGATGATGTACATGTAAATATAAATGGACCTCCATCACCTTCAAAGAATAATTTTTCTCCCTGGAAAAAAAAAAAAAAAAAGGTGGCAATGTCAGACAGTCGTCTTGTTTCTGACTGAATATTACTTCTGAATATTCTAATGACCATTATTAACTGTGGGCCACATAGCAGTAGCTGGCTAGACTGATAGCTGCTCAGAGATGGAAAAGAGGAGCTGTATAGATTTTACTATATCTGGTGCTTACAAAGGCAGATGAAATCTGGATGTTCAATACTGCCTTCAGGGTATTATTCAGAGATTCTAGACAACTATATCACAGAGAAACAAAGGTAACTGGAATACATCATAAACAAATGTTTAGTTTTCCTACTATGTTCCTCTGTGGCAGAGATTCAAGTGAATAAAAAAAATAAATCATGGTATTTATGCTCTTCCTTCAGGCTGTTCTCAAGCAGGTTTTCCAAAGAAAGTGTATCATTAATAGACTATAGGTGAAATAACTGTAAAACTAAAACACAGTAGGGGGAAAAAAAAAAAAAAGAGAAAAAAATTCCATATCAAATGCAATCTTTTTCTTTATAAAGCAAATGGAATATAAAACGTGATACATGTACCATACAGTATTTCTTAATGAGAGTGCCTTAACATATGAACTTGCATTTTTTGACTAGCAGAACAAAAAAAAAA
>VWZZ01005999.1:203104-215206 GCA_013399095.1 Psophia crepitans | reverse complement strand
ACTAGATCATCATTGTAGGTCCCCTCCAATGATAAGTCTATCCTAAAGAAAGTGGGAGCTTTTCTGTGACGCCCCAGCCAGCGGCAGTCAGAGGACTGTGTTCTGGCAGAGTATTGCCAAGTGAAAAAGGCGATTTAGTTTCTGAAAGAGGAGCCCAAAGACAGAGAACCCTTGCAAGTCATCTGGAAACAAACATGTAAAGCCTTTAAAGTGAATGCCCAACAGTGGCAAAGTGCAGCCACGTTCGTAGGCTCGTTAAATATAGCATTTCATGCCTACAGTGTTATCTTACTGGTGGCCCAGTACCTGGCCTCATGGAAGGTGCTGGTCTGCCTCATTTCTCTTTTTTTTTCCCAATGATCATTTTTAATATCTCTGAATAATTCTGTGCTGTAACTGCATAGTCATTGTGGGGGGGAATTATAATCAGTTATAATCAAAATGTCTCTGTGCTTTTTCCCTTCCCCAGAAATACTTTCACAGGCTGACACCTGCTATTGTGCTGATGCTCCTTTTGCTCCATCAAACTCTCCGCAGATATTTAATCTACTCTTTTTTTAGTTACTGTTATAAAAGGCACTGACTCAAGTCTTTCAGAGTTGTCATTTCAAAAATGGATTCAGAATAACAACAAAAAAAAGAATGTTTTTTAGGGGAAGATGAGAAAACCCAAAAAGTACTAAATAGAATAAAGTTGAGCACAACTCTTTTAGCAGGTGCTGGAAGAAACAGATCAACACGTTTATCATCCCTTTGGTCTCCGTCTTTGAGGATGTTTTGCAAGATAAGACCTCGAGGAAAACCAAGCAGTGCTTAAGAAGAGCTGGTGTTGACATCCCATGCTGCGGTCCGGCCAGATGACCAGCACAGTTGATCAATAACGGAACAACAGCAAAGACGGAGAGCTGGGACGCATGGAGAGGTCCCCACGGAGAAGCAGGTTGGGTTCTCGCCGGGTGCTGACTCCGGAGGGTGCGCAGAGCTGAGCACGGCTGTGGCGCGACGTGGCAGCCTGCCTGCTGCTGCCGGCCCGTCAGCAGCATCTGCCAGCTTATCTCCCGGTGAAATGTAGTGTGCTGCCTGCCATCTGTAGAGCATTAAGTGACCCAGCCCCTGTTTAAATCAGAGACTGCCTTGACAACTGCTGTCTGCAGCAAGGCTTTGGCTGTCTTCCCCTGGGGGGAGGCTGAAGGAGTGCGGAGCGTGTTTGTGGAGAAGATTCACTGGTAAAAATGGATGAGGGTTTGTTGGTTTTTGTTTCTAAATAGAACAGCTTTAGTTTTTAAAAATGTTTATAAGAATTGACATTGTTTATTCACTGCAGTTTTCATTTTGTTTTCTACGTTGTAATAAAATCTTCAGAAAATGTTTCACTTAGGTAAACTGACTGGGGGGGTAGAGAAGTGTTATGAACACCAGGGAATGGGACCTATTTGAAGCCACGAAGACGCGAGGTCTGCTGTTGGCCACAGCTGGGAGAAGGTAAGGTCCCTACATCACTTGGCTTATGTCTAATGAAGGATATATGCAGATTTATTTTCAGAATGTGACCTGCCAGTTTTTTATTTCATTACTAGAAGGACAGATGAGCCACCAAGTCCTTGGGCAGCATTATTTAGAGTCTTCTTGGAGAATCTCGTTTTGAATGGACCCCTACCATCCCATTGCAGTTGGACTAGATGATCGTTGTAGGTCCGTTCCAACTAGTCTGTTCTATCCTGTCCCATCCCATCCCACCCCATCATCAGGGACTTGGCTTTACTGCGATGCCAAATGAGCACAGCGTGACATGCAGTGCCCAGACGTCTTGTAAAGGTCTGTACCAGCCCCCGTGGGCTCCAGGGAGCTCCAGTCACACGCCTGGTGGAAAAGAAAGGACAGACCGTGAAGGGCAGATCCTTTGGCGATACGCCACGTGCAGCAGGATCAGGGCCCAGGAAGCAGTTAAAGCAGAGAGAAAGAGACCTTCAAACAGGGGGAATGCTCATCGTTACTACTGGCAACATCTCTTGATTGCAGAGTGTTGGAGAGGACGTGGGAAGTTAGGGAGGAGGTTGCTTCATCAAACGCTACCGTAGGATGTGAATGCGTCTACCACCCGTGTTCAGTTGAGCTCTTTACAGAATCTAAACTGGCTACTGATCATAAATTTTCTATTTAAGCTGTTTTTGAGAGAAAAGCCTCTTCAGTCCAAGCTGAACCTTTCCTGCCATATTTTCAGGTTAATCAACAATTCTCATCCTTCATGAAAAATAATCATAAAGCACATGTTCCCTCTTTTAACGCAGTTCTCTCTCACTTGGAAACCTTCCCCATCCCTTCTCTTCCAAAGCAAAATAATTAAAATCAGAGGTTGATTTGCATCCCAACGTAGCTACTATTTAATGTTAACTGAAAAAATGGCACAGATAATTTTACCGTGAGAATATCATAATGCACTTTTTCTTTTTCCCAAACAGGAGAGACATTACAGCAAAAGCCTTTTCATCTTGTAATGGGTTTGGTCAGTTTCCCCCGCACCAGGGTGGGATTTGGGCTCCTGCCCCAGCCCAGCGCATCGTATCCCTTGCTGTGCTTTCTCTGCTCAGCACGTGCCAGAGCTAGCACTCGGTCTGAGCTGAGGGGTTTTCTCTAAAACAATGTTGTAGCACATCACCCCCAGCTCCCTGCAGCTCCAGCAGCTCCCAGCTCCCTGCCACACTTTCCCCAGCCCCAGAAAGGGGATAATAACGCTGTGCCGTACATAAACATTAATATTTTAAAGTGGGTTGAGGTTAAAAGGCGTTGTGTGGATCTGATCTGTGCTAGTGAAGGTCAGCAAGAAGCTTTAGGATGAGGATGGAGTAACAGTACTTTAAAAAATAACTCTGGTTTATTCTTTTCAAATCTGGTTGTTTTCTGGAAGAACAGCGAGTAGTGCCAGTGTAATGGCTGTGGGAGTCGGTGGCAAGACGTGCAAACCTGCGCGACTCACGGCGCTTGCATTAGCCCTAATGCCTTCCCTCTTCAGCCTTTAAATTTCTGCTTGCAAAGGAGTTTATAGTAAGCTCCGCAGCGCGTAAATATTAAAACACATCATCAGATGATTCCCTACAGATTACTTTTTCCTTTCACCCACGGATGATGTTTACTCGCAGCAGTGGCACAGCGTGCCGTGCAGCCAAACCCAAACCACGCAGCCCTGGGCCTTGTAACCCACGTAACGTGCTTCTGTTTTCAGATAACGGCTGGCGGCCAGTGACTAGTGGGGGCTCCATTTTAGGGCCAGTTCTTTTTAATGTTTTCATAAATGACCCAGATATAGGACTAGAAAGTGTCATGAACAAGTTTGCGGATGACACCAAATTGGGAGGAGCTGTTGATTCCGTTGAGGGTGGAGAGGCCTTGCAGAGAGGTCTGGGCAGATCAGAGACCTGGGCCATCACCAACCACGTGAAGTTTAACAGGGGCAAGTGCCGGATCCGACCCCTGGGCAGGGGCAGCCCTGGCTGTACAGACAGCCTGGGGGTGAGACGCTGGAGAGCAGCCGTGCTGGGAGGGACTGGGGGGTCCTGGGTGACAGCAAGTTGACCATGAGCCAGCAGGGTGCCCAGGCTGCCCGGAAGGGCAACCGTGTCCTGGGGGGCACCAAGCCCGGCATTGCCAGCCGGGCCAGGGACGAGATGGTCCCACTCTGCCCTGCGCTGGGGCGGCCTCACCTCCAGTGCTGGGGGCAGGTTTGGGCGCCACAGCAGAAAAAGGGCATAAAACTGTTGGGGAGTGTCCAGAGGAGGGAACAAAGGTGGGGAAGGGTCTGGAGGGGCAGGCGTGTGAGGAGAGGCTGAAGGCCCTGGGCTTGTTCAGTCTGGAGAAGAGGAGGCTGAGGGCAGAGCTCATGGCGGCCTACAGCTTCCTCCCGAGGGGGAGCCAAGGGGCAGGCGCTGATCTCCTCCCTCTGGTGCCCAGCGACAGAACCCCAGGGAATGGCATGGAGCTGCCCCAGGGGAGGGTTAGGGTGGGGATCAGGAGAAGGTTCTTCCCCCAGAGGGTGGTGGGGCCCTGGCACAGGCTCCCCAGGGCAGTGGTCACCGCCCCGAGCTGGGCTGAGTTCAAGCAGCGTCTGGCCAACGCTCTCAGTCATCTGGTCTGGTTGGGCTGGTCCTGTGTGGGGCCAGAAGTTGGACTCGATGGTCCATATGGGTCCCTTCCAACTCGTGGTATTCTATAATTTCCCAGACATGAACTCACCAAAGCAGCTGCCTCTTTGTTGGTCCCTAAGGCGTGCAGAAGGATTGCCTGTTTGATCAGCTCAGGCCCGTACGGCGTGCCGCAAGGCTGGGTGGAAATCATTGCACCTTCTTCTCCTCGTTGCTGTACAGCAGGTATTTGCACGATCGTAAGGTTAGATATCCAGGTTGAGCCACGCAGTTGCATGCGGGCGCTAAATGCCTACCTGCTAAGTGTGCCAGGTGCCACACGTGCACCCTGGTGCACCCACGTGTGCAAATCCAGCTCCTGTGCAGTGGCTCCATCTCTGCTTTTGCCCTCTGAATGAACAGGCAGTCCCGGACCGCAAGCGCCGCTCGTATTCGATGTCAGTTTGTTGGAACGCGTTGCCCATCGTTTTATCGAATGCACTGCATTATTCATCAGACAGATTAAAAAATGGAGTCGCTATTGTTGGTCCCATTTAAACTCTCAGTTCCTGCAGCACTGAAAGGAGCGGTCATTACCTGTCTCCTCTTTCAGGGTAGATCCAATTTGCTGGGATGTGTATTTCCCGGGAAGCTCCGTGGGGCTCCTCAGGGCTAGGATGATTTATTTATAGAAATGACCTTACCGCCACTTTGAAGATTTTCTGCTGACGTTTGTGCACTGTGCAGTACTTGTGGCAAGAAATGATCTGTATTTTTAATTTTCTTTTCAGTTTGCACAAAGTTTTTGCGATCTGTTTTATGGTTTGTTAAACTCTGGAGTAAATCATCGGCCAGAGTAACAGCTCAGATGCCTTTGTGGCTCACTTAGACGGCTTGCTTGTTTTCCATGCCCGTGTTTTCATGTTCCTCACCTGAATAGACATCCCAGCGCTGCTCCTCTGCTGCCCTGAGCAGCACTGCTATGTTCACCTGCAGGCTGCACCCCTGCAGCACCATGCAGCATCCTACAAACCCCAGAAGACGTGGAGGTCGCCTTTCCTCAACCGCACTGCTGCCTGGTTGTGCTTGAAGAGGTATTTTTGTCAGTTAAGCTGCAAACGTCTCCAGGGACACCAAGCACTACCAAACCTGCGGTGCCTGTTCTACCTGTGACCTAGGCAGATTAATAAAAGTGCCGTGACGTGACCGATGAGCTTGGCCACACAAACCTCCAGGGATGTTCTTGATAAGTGAGAGGCTCTGTGCTTATCTGGGCAATGTGACCGTCCTTTTTTGTGTCCTGTTTATAAACAGCCAGGCTGGGCTGACCCAGAAGGGTTTTGTTTGTACCCGTGGTGTGCCGGTCTGTGAAGGGCTTTAAATAGCTACTGACATTTTTTTTTGGATTTTGAACAGGGAAAGAGCTGGTAAATGTCTTTGGAACAGGTCTGATGTAACACAGCGGGAGAGAGCAGGGTGCTGGGCGAGGGAGGCGCGGATGCAGTGGGATGCACGGCTCCCCGTGCGCGAAGGGACGTGCAGTTAAATGATGTTTCTGCGTATTTGGTAGAGACAAACTTATGGCTGATTCTTCTGCTGAACCTATTAAGCTTCTCCAGTTTGGGATCTCTTGTTAGTGAACCACATATCCCCTTTATGTGGGAGAGAGAGAAATAAATTACCCTAAAACTCATCACTGAGTTGCTGCCGTGTAGGGATTACAATTTGCACACCCCCTCCCCATCTCACCCCTGCCAAGTGCCCCTTCTCGGGGATCTCGGCAGCGTTACCTGTCCCCAGGCATCTGACAGATGTGGCCCAGTGTCTCTCTGAGACCCTGCACTGACTCCCTCCATCCGGGCTGTCTCCCAAATATCACGGTTGGTTGCCCAAACAGCCCTTGCACCTCACCAGCCCTTTGCTGATCAGAAATCCATCCCGCTGCTGCTCCAGCAGAGAAATGTAGAAGAAAATATTGAAATCCCACACAGGACAGGACAGTCGAGTCGATGTAATGGCTCAAACCGCAGCGTGGTGCAGCTGTGCAAAAACATGTTGCACGAGGCAGGTGATGGCAGATCCCGTCGGTTCTGTGTGGAAATAAAGGCACTCCTGCATGGCACAGCCGATCTCTTAAAATACAGCTGGCTTCATGCAAGGAAAAAGTTGATCTCTGCAAAGCAAAAGCCTTACAAAAGTTCCAGGAAATGCCTCTGATCCATTCGCAGGGGGAGAAAGCAGGACAGCTGATGGAGGGCAAAGGAGAGGACTGCTGGGGTGGCAGGAGGAATTTGCCGATGTGTCTAGCAGGCAGCACGGGTACCGCGAGGACCAGCGGGCAGGCAGCAGCAGGCAGGGCTGGACTCTGACCTGGCAGACGCGTGGCCTTTGCTGATGCTGACGGCCATCCAGCTGCCGGCTGGGGGAACGGGGGGTTACAGCCTTCATCTGTTCACAGGGAGCCTATGGACAGTCCCCGTGTCAGCCGGGTTATTTTCCAGCCCGAAATCCCACTGCCTGCTGGTCGCTGGACTCATTGGTCACCTCAGGTGGCTTCTGGACATGTTGCCCACTTCAGGTGGTTGACGGACAGGGGGATACTCAAACCACGTGCAGCTCCTAGCAGTTCTGTGAAAATCAGTGATGGGTGAAGGCGAACGGCCCTACCGCCGCCTGGGAAGAAAGCGGACAGGCACTGCCTGCCTGTCACTGCACCCCAGGGACGGATCCAGCCCGAGCAGCGGGCGCTCGCAGCACCGGACCAGTGCGTGCAAAAGAGCAAGCAATGGCATTTGTGTGACCACCTCTAGTGCCATGGATAAGCCAAAGATCAGCCGTTGCCAGTTTGCGTGTACATCACTGATCCCTCTTGTGCGCCAGCCCCAATAACTCTAAGAGGACCGTGCAGTCGCCCGTCACTGCAGACGCCTGGTTAGGGCTTGGTGGGAAATTGGCTGGTGTCCGATGGACGAAATATCTTCACGCCAGGCCCAAATTTTGTGAGGACACAGGGACTTCTGCAGGTATGGTTCTCCATCCTCCCCGCTCTGTTCCTGCAGGACTGTGTTGGCAGCCTGAGTCACTTAATGCTCAGATCATAGAATCATAGAATCATAGAATCGTTAAGGTTGGAAGAGACCTCAAGGATCATCTAGTCCAACCGTCCCCCCACCACCTATTACCCACTAAACCATGTCCCTAAGTACCACATCGTAAATTTACTGGTCCCCCTTGCCACCCTAGGCTCATTTTGAATATGGGCTCTGATGAATGCTTCATCCCATCCACAACATCCCCAGTGAAAGAAGGATCTATCTCAGAAAGGTCCCCTTGGATTATTTTCAGGTATCTTATCTACGTATCTTGCAGTAGGAGTTGGGATGGTTCGTGATCAATATCCTCTAGGATATCCAAGTAAGAAATGACAGGGATGTTCAATTTAGACAAGGCAGATATTGGCAGTTGGTCTGGAAACTTTCTGAAAATGAGGTGAGCTAAACAGTTAATGACTTTTAAAGTGTTATAATGATGAAAGGATTATTAAATTCTGAAGAGACGGGACCAGGTTTTGACCCTTGTCTTGGGTTGATTGTCTCCTGTGGAGACAGTACACAGGACCTGGTGCTTTTCACAGGATTGTTCAAATGGTTTATATTAGGGCAAAGGGAGAAACTACTGAGCTGCAGTTTGGACCGGGAGTGGGCGTTACCTGCCAAGCTATAATCTGAAGTCTAGGGGAGAGCAGTCCTTTTAAAGTATCAAACTGATGGCTGTCCCCCAAGCTGGGACATCATGTGCCATTCGGGAATGGAAATTCAGTCATGCAAAACAGCTAAACATAACAACTGCTAAAAGAGAGTCTGTTTGGTGGAAGAAAATAGGGAGGCTGACCCTATAAACTCATTCTCTGCATGTTCTGCGTGAGGCTTTTCGAAATGCCCATTTACACAAAGCGAAGGTTAACCCCTGGTTGGAAGAATCCCTAAACCCACGTCTCCCCAGTGCCTCCGCGTGCTTGCGGGTTAAACTCTGAAACCCGTCTCTTAGTCAGGTGTCTCAGCTGCCTTTAAACTCAGGTAACTTGGACTTGGGAACCCACCTTTAAGCTCTTCATCAGAGGACAGCTTCCAGCCTACTTCTGAGAATCTCTGCTTAAGTATGCGACTGGGGAAAAAATTTATTACTGAAAATCTGAAAGGGAATCTTTTCCCCAGTTTGATTTACAGAAAATATCAAAGTATTAACTGTGGCCTTGGCCACACACGTAACTGATGGGGTAAACAAGGGAAGATTATCTCCTGCCTGACCTACCAGGGGTTGTGCTGACCTACCACAAGGATTGTTCTAGTGTTTTGCTTTTCACACATCGTGGTTCTGGGTGTTTACTTGCAAAGCCTTATCTGTACTTCAGAGAACAGAAGCACAGAGGCACCCATCCACAAATGTAAGCATACCACAGAAACCCCATCAGCAAGCCACGGTTCCCAGCTTCACGCAGACCAGGCATCTTACCAACCTGTGCTCATTTATAGTCTTACGTGAGGTTTCCATAGAGTTCCCCACCTATATACAGAAGAGGGGAATTTTCCTCCTCGTAACAAATACTCGTTATTTTAGCTTCCAGTCACTGCAAACACTTATCCAATATTTTTTAATGAATTTTGACTTTTCTGTGCCAAGCCTTCGCATTTCTTCCCCTTGCACTGACTTTTCATGTCTACATACGATTCATTTAATCTTTCCCAAAAGAGTCTGGGGAATTAGATTAACGAGGCAAATTAATAAACTATTGTAGCTGTGAGACCTCATACACTTTACTTACCAAGTGCAGTCCATCATCCTTAACTTAGATGTCCAGAAAATGTTGTTAATGAACAAATTTTGCCATTCTCAGTGCTACGTGGCTACTGCCTAACAGGGACTTGGTGGCTGCACCCTGGGTGCCAAGGCAGCAGACGACCGCGGGGAGCTCTGCTATGGCTCAGGCACCGAGGTGCATCTGCTGCTCTGAATCCATGCCAGGGAAATGCACGGTATAGCTGGAGATTTTATCACAGACCATTGTAACTCAACAACAATAAAGCAATTAGAGTTTGGGCACAAGCCTACGGCACTTGGAAGGATGACAGACCTCGCCTTTATGGGGGCTAACAACAAGGTTTGGTTCCTCTGTTGTGGCTTTATCCATCAGTCTCAAGATGACTTACCCTCCCACAGCCTTGGTAAAGTGAATTTGGGGCCAGGCACCCTCCTCTGAGGTTTGAAGTCTTTTCCATCGTCGGGCAGATCTGTGCAGAGGGAGGTCGGAGGCTTGCCCTACTGTAGTTTCCCTGTCGAGGTTGTTTCTGTACTTCAGCTAAAAGCACACCCCGACTTTGCAGAGGGTCAGTTAAGAGCAGTAGCTCTCGGTGTTCTCGCAACACCTCCAGTCCTTTGGCTGGGGTAAGGCAGAGTGTGATCGATGGCGTACAGCGAGCTCTGCCTTCGGGAGATGCCTCCGCGCACTGGAGTCTGCCTCGGCGCAGCCGCGGTGGGATGCGGTGTGCTCTGGACAAGCTCATGCTCTAAGACAGGCATGGAGACCATGTATCTGATATAGATCTTTGTTTAATATAATACATTAAGCAATTTAAACAGCGAGCGCCTGGCAGCGCTCTTTGGCAGGCAGCCCATGCTCTTGGGAGCACCATTTGCATTTGCTGTCTTTGCTGTGCCCAGTCCCTGCCTCCCCTCTGCCAGCAGCTTCGGGGAGCGGGATAGAAAGCTGAGAGGGACTGCGAGGGCAGGTGGGCAGCAGGGACCCTCCTGCTGAGCCCACAGCCCCAGACTGGTTTTCTCTGAGCAGGTGGGGGCTGGAAGATCCCTTTTTTTTAGTAGTAATACTGCCTTTTCTGGTGAGCTTTTTCCTCTGGTGGCTCTGGGATGGGGTGCAGAGGGGAGACCAGGGGAGGCTTTATTCTGGCAGGCAGCTGTCTTTTGCTGTCCGAGGCAAGGAACGTTAAGAGATAAGGGAGTGTAGAAACCCAGATGAGATTTGGCTTTCTTACAAAGTGCACCTGTGTATGTCCGGAAAAGTTTTAAAGATGCAGAGTTCTCAGAGCACAGGGAGGTAAGACAGAGCCGGGGCTCCCATCTGCCCCATTCGGGATGGTCTCAGGAAACCTGAAGGCTCCTGACTGTGATGGCAGTGATGCCATCCTCTCAATGCCCCCAGGCTTCTGCTGGCACAGGACGGGAAGGTAGGCACCTCAGGAACCTGCAGATGGCAATGAAGTGATTGCCATTAACTCCTCGTCTTGGTGCTGGTGGTAGAGCTGTCTGCCTTTTGCCAGGAAGCGCAGAGTACGCTCTGGGAAGTGGCAGCCCTGGCTGTGCTTTAGCCAGACTCCCAAAGCTTCACCCATCCAGGTTGGAGACAGAAGCATAACCAGCGACAGGACAAGGGGGAACGGCTGCAAGTTGGGCCAGGGGAGGTTCAGGTTGGAGATGAGGAGAAATTTCTTCTTGGAAAGGGTGGTCGGGCATTGGAACGGGTTGCCCAGGGAGGTGGTGGAGTCCCCGTCCCTGGGGGTGTTTAAGGAAAGGTTAGATATGGTACTTAGGGACGTGGTTTAGTGGGTAATAGGTGGTGGTGGGGCGGTTGGACTAGATGATCCTTGAGGTCTCTTCCAACCTTAATGATTCTAGGATTCTAGGATTTGTCTCATCCATGGGTGACAGGGGAAGTCCCAGATTAGGCAGGGAGAAGCCAAATGGATCCAAGGACCTAAGGGCGTTCTAAAAAGGGAGCAGGCTGGATGGCGCTCTGGGGCTCTGGCAGGTTGGAGGCTGAATGCCTTCCCAAGTTCCTTTATAAGCAGAATTTTCTACTTATTTGTGTCAATTTTGCTCATGTGTAATCTGTTTGGCCTGCCTGGAGGAGCAGCAGGGCACTAATTAATTAATGATCACAGGGATGACTCACTTTCCTTGTGTCCTCCTGTGGCACCTTCTTTGTCACAGTGGGAAGCCGGAGCACAGATCCTGTTCCAGGCTGCTCTGGCCTGGCTCCTGGGTAAGGAGGCCAGCAAAACAGGGCTTTACAGTGGCCGCACAGTGTTTGCCACTTGTCCGGTGTCACTAGAGAAGAGCAGTGTAGGTGTGAGCTTGCTCTGCGAACAGCCATTCTTCACCCCCTGTTCCTGAGGAAAGTTAGAAACATAGAGATTTTAATAGCATTAGGATTAATGCTGTCTGCTTAAATGAAGAAGACAATAGCTCTGTAATTAGTGTGACTTCCTAAACAAAAATGGGGAAGCTGCTTGCCCTGCTACTCAGGTCCCAGGGCACCACCGCTTCCCCAAAATGCAGTCTTGCAGAAAGTCCATCGCTTGTACAAAGCCGCGGGCAGGGGAATCCCTAAGGGTGGGAAATCTTGCAGGGGGTTAAAATTCACCCCCCACCCACAAGCCGTGGTTTAGTGAGAACACAGAGCTTACGTCAGATTTAGGGTAAAATAAAATTCACCCAGTTCTGGCCACCTGGTCCGGAACAGGAGAGACCTGAGGTTGTCCCTGCAAGGATCCTGCTGGCTAACGCAGACGCTTGTGCCCGGGGAGCGCAGCGGAGGAGGGATGCTGGGGGGGGGGAGAAGGCGGGACCATCGCCGTGGAAGGGTAAATCGTACTTGTGGGCAGGCAACAAGCTATTTGTTGTGGGTAGATTCCCTTCTCTCTGAGATCATCTCAGCTGACAGTCATCAGACGTGGCTGAATTCTCCATTCCCCAAACAAGGCTTGGTCATATCCTCTTATGACAGCTTAGAGTCTATTATTACTGTTTATTACCAGATTGACAGAGGATCGCGGGCCCCGACCTTGCTGCTCTGCCTGCAGCTAGCAGAAGCGTGATGAATGCCGGATTCGGGAACCCTTGCTGCCATTAGAAATCCGACAGGAAAAAAAGCCTCTGAGCCCCAAACCCACGGCCATCAACGTCACTGTGCCAA
>VWZZ01005999.1:150111-190166 GCA_013399095.1 Psophia crepitans | reverse complement strand
GGAGTCGCCTCCTCCGTGGCTCCGTGACCGGCTCGGGCCCCACCGGAGTCATCGTCCCGCGTAGAACGGGGGGTTCGCTGCGGCGGCGGCGGCCGGCGGAGGGGCAGCCTGCCCCGTGTGCGCGGGGCGCGGCGTTTGTCCCTCCGTCCCAGTGTGTGTGACAGCCTTCGGCAGGCTGCGGCGGCAGCGGGAGGCTCGGTACAAAGGCAGGAAACTCTGATTTTTCTCTTGTGGCTGCTCCTCCAAATGCCGGGCTGCGGTACCTCGGTGTGCTGGGGTGAGATCACGCTCTGCTGCCTCCCACTTCTTCTCCCCTCCTTTTTTTTTTTCCGTTTTGGATGTGCCTGGTTTGACCCCAATGCTGTGGTAGGATGGGGGATGGGAGCTACTCGCGTGTCTCTGTGTGTTTTGGGTGGCAGAACTTCCGCGGTGCTGTCTGTAGTACAGTGTCACCCGTTGCTGGTACTCTTAGAAATAGCGTGGGAAGTATTTCAAAACTGAGCCTGTTTTTGTGAAATGAAGTTTGTTTTTTTAAAAAATAAAAATAGGAACAGTTCCATTAGTGACCAAGGCAAACCTTGGCAGTCCACGCTTCCAGCACCTTTCTGACTCTCCCTTCACAGTCCCACGCTGCGGCAGCTTCCTGCCAGGATCAGGTAAACTTCTCTGCGGAGGTCATGGATGTGTCTGTGAGTCCTTCCTCCACAGATGAGGCCGTGAGTCCTTCCTTCGGAGCGGTGGAAGGCATTCCTTCCAGCCCTCAACCCAGATCTCGAGCGCTTCGCTCCGTCTCCAGAGTGGGTGGGAGAAACGATGGGAGAAAATTAATCTGGGTCTCCTGCATGGCACACGCAGCACGGCTCCCGAGAACTTTTTGCTGCCACCGTGACTTTCAGTGATAATAATGACAACTTTTTCTAGAATTCTTGGGAGTTGATGTAGTAAACAAATGTTTGACAGGCGTTGTGCTGTGCTTGAACAGTCTCTGCTTGTTAGCTACCTACTGTGTCACAAGTGGTGAGGCTGGCATGTGAGTTTAACTCACTGATACGTTGTTTGACGCAGAAATCGAAAGGTGCGATATGTTCTGTGTAATAACTTACTCCTTTCTCTAATATTTACTGTGTTAAAGCTCATTCTGGTGCGAGCAGAACCTTGTAACAGTAGTTCAAGAGAGATTTGTTGCACTTAATTTTGCTTTTCCTTTTTTTCATCTAGCATTTTGTCTTTCACTGTAGAAGTCATTTGTGAAGCCCATTTCTTTTTTGTGTTTTTTTTTTTTTCCTTTTTCAGTGGTTACTCAGGGGGAAACAGGTAAGCAGCAGGAGGTATTCTGGAACTCTTGCTTGCCTCCTTCTGAAGGCCAAGTTGAATTGGTGTCTCAGCATGCGGAGTCTAGTGTGTCATATGTAAAAGATCACTTCTGATTGAAATCTGTCATGGCATTAAGAGGATAATGCTTTTGGATGCGTTGCATTTTGTAGGATTTGTGAAACTCTAATTATGTGGTGTAGTTCTCTTGAAGAAAAAAGAAATTATTACCTTTACTTTTCTTGCGCAGCTTAAGCAAGGACAGGCAGATGGGGATGACCGATGAGGCCATAATCTGTTATTGTAGGGTTGTATCCATTCGCATTTTCTCAGAAGTATAATTAAAAATATTAATTTAATTGGAATGCTGAGTGGCATAAAAGCATCAACGGAGTTCATCACAGAAGCACGACTTCAATAAATTGGAGGCTAGTTAAAAAGCAAAACTGGTCAAGGCATAATTTTCAGTCTGTCTTAGCCTTGTGCATGGCCATTCTAATTGTACGTCATTTGATACGTAAATTCCTTGGGGACAGGAAATCCCATCCATCTTTGGTGGTGTTTGCAAGATGGACCTGTAAATAAGTCAGAAGTGTAAGTAGGAAATACTTTACTGATTGTATGGGAGGTTATTTTTAATACAGTCCATCAAATAACCAAATGTACTCTTGGGCACTTTAGTGTGAGATTTACTGGCTCCTTCACGAGGTATTAACTTAGATGTTAACATTTCTCTTTCCAGCTTCTCTTTGTCATATCGGTTTTGCACCAGGTTGAGATTGTGTGGAACTTTAGATCAATACATTTTTTATCATGATGTACCATCTACTAATCGCAGCAAAGCATTTAAACTGCTACTACCAGTTCTGTTGGTAATCTCTTCTGTTGGTAATGCCCCTTCCTCCCACCCAGATGGGAAGACTCTGTTATTTTGAGCTGTTCAAAATTCATGTCAGCAAGTAATCCTCATTTTAACTGCATGAATTATGAACCACAGTCTCCTGGTACTAAAATGGAACTAAACTTTAGTTTGGCAGCTGAAAATGGCTGGCTTAAGCCGTAACAGAGTTCATATATGTATGTACGTTCTTTTTTAAGTAGTACTACATATGAAGAGGGAAATAAGGCAAAGTTGAAGAGAGAATTTTTTTAACAGCGCTGATGAAGCATTTACCACTTCACTTGTCAAATGTCATAGCTTGGTAAAGTCAGTTAAATAACAGATAATTATAACTTTGTAATGACAGTTGAATGGATTTTGTATTACCTTAAAAAGAAAGCTTCTATCTTCTAATTAAGATCTCAAACATTTATAATTTAGGTACTTTCCTGGTACTTACTCTTTTTGATAGCACTTCTTGCATAGCTGACATTGCTGTAACGGGCACGGAATTGGGTTGATTTTGTGACTGTGTTCGTTCTTGCATCATCAGTTGCTGAGGCACAGTGTCTCATATGTGTGTAGTTAATTCTTTTAGAGTTTTCTTGAAATACAAGATTGATAATAGGACTTACCTCTTTCGGTGTCTGACAGTTAATGTACTTTAAAAGAAGCACAGTAGCACTTCTTAAATTCTGAGAATGCATTGCTCTATAATAATACGGATGATTTTGTATTTCCCTCTTTTGTGGCATGGGCAGGTTTTCAGAACCTCTCTAGGCAAGCTGGAGTTATATCCACCTGGTGTTTTTCAAAACAACTTTTTTCCTGTGCTGCTGTCCCATTCATGCAAAAACGCAATTTTGGTGAGGACTGGAGAGAGGAGAGGTGTGGAGGGGGTGGAGTAGGGAATGAGTGCAGTGACGTTTGAAGAGGGAACTGTCTTCAAGAGGAGGCTGATAAGGAGACCTTGGTTCAAGAAAGCAGAAGGAATGGTAGATTTTTTCTTTTTTTTTCTTTTTTTTTTTTTTTACAAGGAACATGGGAAGGTAATACACGGGAAAGAGTAGTAGTTGCTGGTGTCTGCAGAGCATCTTGCCTGTGAAGCGGACTGAGTTTGCAGCCCTTTTACATCTTCTGCTGTACAGCAGTTATAATTGAGTTGGTATTTTTCCCTTTGGTTATTTGAATTTATCCTAATATAATCTGTTCTGCTTGTTCTATAAACAAGGATACTATTGCATCTGTGGTTTTTTTTTTAATTCTAGTAAGGTGGATTATTTTTTTTCTTCTGAGCATGGCTGCTAATTTTGCTTGTATCCACATGTGCATTTTAAATTAACAAAAGTTAGAACTTCTAAGACAAATGCTGGACCAGGCACAGAATTCAGTTCAGAATTGAGCTGAAAATCCTTGAAGTACTGAGAGCTAGATACAAAAATAACAAATGTGCAGCCTGCTGCCCAGGGAATGGGGGAATGGAGAGGATGGACCTGTATCTATTTGTGTAGGTGTAAATAGGACTTCTTTCTGAAACTGTCAGTTGTGAGCAAGGAGGCTGCAGTCTTCCTCCTTTTTTTTTTTTTTTCCCTTTTTTCCTCTCTTTTTTCTTTCTCCTTCCTTCCACTGTGCCATAAACCAATGCACTGTGTTTTATTCAGGTTATGTTTGCCATTTTTTTTCTAAACAAATGTGAAGTTTTAAAAAGTCTTCGTTGTGATTCTTTGATTTGCTTTAGTGTGTAGTCTTGAGTAGGTGATTTTAACGACAGAAAAGGTCTGAGTTACTGGGGAGTTTATGGAGATTAAGAAACTGCTGTAAGTTATGTTGGTGTTCCGCTATATTTTAGATATTCAGGAGTTAGCTTTCCTGAGCTAAAGAAAATTGTCAGAACCATGGTTTACCTGACTCTGGAAAGAAAAATAAAATCGAGTGCTCTGTTTTGTTTTCAGTAAGCTAGAACTGTTAGGATCAAAGAATCTTTTAGTGGCTTTGAAGCTGCATGCACTTTTGTAGGTCCGTTCATTCGAAAATGTGCAGCTCTTGGTGTGTACTTGATTGATTATCTAGGAAGATAAATGACTGTCATAAATTTCATAAATATGGATAATAGTAGCAAAAAATAGGAAATTTGCTTTGTGCAGGTGATTGTTGGTTTATGAGAGAATCCTGTTTCTTGTGGTTGTAAAGACTAAGTGCATTAAGTGTTGATTTGTTTCAGGGTAGTGGGCTTGGAAGTGTTCCTTCTGCCTCCATTCATCTTCCCAGTATCCAAGCAGGGATTCAGTAGCCGCTGGCCTGTTTATTAGTTGCTGCTATCGAGTGCTCCCCTGAAACAGCTTCGATTTACAGGTCTGAGTCTTAAGTCTTCTGCAGTTTCACACCACCATAAGTCAGGAGTATTTTGTACTAGATGTCTTAACATTGGTTGTCATTTATGCCTTCTGTCGGATGGGCGTGTGAGTTTTTGTTTTGCCTACAAAGGCTTCCCCTTACTCTGTGCTTGTTGAGAAGCGTATTTTTATCTTGCTGAAGGGTTGGGATGGTCTGCTGGGCTATTTACATTTTTTTGACCTCTGCATTACTGTTTAACTTGGCAGGGATAAAAATAATTGTCACCTCGTGGCTTTTAAATGGTTTATTTAAAGAAGGTTGTTGTTATCTCTAGCAGAAAGTTATTCCTACCCCCAAAAGCAGAAGGTTTATTTGTTTGGAGCTGTTACTCTGAAACTGTCTAGCAGCTCAGAGTACCTTACAGGGATTAACTTGGAGTTCTTGGATATTTATTGTGAGCAAAATACAGATTACTAATCCTGAGGTTAAAAAGCTATAATGATAATAAAAAAGCCCAACTGATAGCAGTCCTTCTCTAGAAGGAGTTTGAATTTGTTTTCCCTGTGATATTTGATGCTAGTTCTTTGCACTATGTTAAGCAGTGACATACACAATCGTGGTTTTTGTGTGTGCTGGGATAATTGTATTTTTGCTTCTCTCTCTTTTTGTTCTTTTTTCCTTTTTTTTTTTCCTGGTTTTTTTTTTTTTTTTTTTTTTCCTGTCTAGCCAGTATCTTAAGAAGAGCTGGATAAAATGAGTATAGCATGTACGGCTTTCTTGAACTAGAACTAGTCTTAAATATAGCCCAATTGCAAATGCGTTTACCAAAGATGGTCCTTGACTGTATCTGAAAGTGGCTTGCCATTAATTAGGGGGAAACTACACAGTAGTGGATGTTGAGTGTGTGTTTCCTGGTTTCATTTGGAGGCAGGTGGTTTTTCTCCACCAAATGATGAATCTGTCTGCATCTAGCCATGATCTAATTTATGGTCAGCCAGTGTTGAGGAGGTCCAGGGGGTAATTACTAGATCTGAATGTCAAACGTACAGGTTTTAGTATAATGTTCCTTGGTTGTTGGACAGGTTTAAGTGTTTTTAGGTTTTGATTTCTGACTCCACAGTGTGTTTTTATTCAGGGCACGACATCTGGTTTTCCTCATCTTGTGTGAGGATGGCTGAGATCTAAACAAAAATGAGTCTCGTGCTTTAGGCATATAGTCTAAACACAGATAAACTATGTTTTTGTATTTGACCTCACTTTTTAGAAAGAATCCTCTTGTTCAGCTTGTGTACTTTGTCCAATGCGAATGTCTTAAAAATGAAATTTTGACAGTTCTGTTGTGTTTTATGACATATGTTTGTTACTGTGTTGTACATTTTCTGTTGAGGCAGTACTCATCTGTTGCTGACTGTTCATGATGAGCAGGTTCATTAAATGTTGCTCGCTGTATTTATGTGACTGTTCTATCATAGCTCATTATTTTGAGTTACTTCACTTGGGTTTTGATTAGTATTGTGTGGGAGATGCTGTATTATGTAACTGTTGATCTGCTTACTCTCATTTTCCCAAATGGTACTGGTTTCTAAGCAAGCAGTTGTATTTAGTCCATCCTAATGTGTAGTAGGATCTCATCTGAATAGTTAGTCGCTTCTAATGGAGTATAAAACAAAACAAAAAAACCCAGGAAAAATGCAACTCTCTCCTGAAATGAGGAACGATGACTGAATGACAAGCTGCCGCTGTTGGTTTTTATAGGCTGTTTTCAGCGGCTAAGGTTTTCGTAGCTTTCAGTCACAAATTTAATAGAGCTATATGTAGTTTGACCCATTTGAGATGAGTAACAGGTAAAATGGAAACTTGTACTTTGCAAGTTATGCAGCAGGATTAACTGTAATGGCCCACGAGCACAGAAATGCTTCAAGGGGTAAACATGAAAATTAAAAAAAAAAAAGACAGCAGAAAGAGTGAATGTTCAGTATTGTCAAATATCTGTTAATTCAGTGGCGAGTTTTCAGCTTTTTTGCAGTCTGTTTAGGTTCGGATGTAGACCAAACCATAAAGTTCGCTGTCAGTTCTGGTATTTGAGATGTCTCCGAAGATCTGTAACCTCCCGAATGTTTGACTTCCTACTGCATAGAATGTTTGCAAAATTAGGCATCCTCTTGCGTTAAAACTGCATATAAATTCTCTTGTTTATGCAAAGTCAGACTTTAAGGTTTATTTGGAATGA
The DNA here is from genome assembly GCA_013399095.1 of Psophia crepitans. Lineage (NCBI taxonomy): Eukaryota > Metazoa > Chordata > Aves > Gruiformes > Psophiidae > Psophia > Psophia crepitans. The sequence continues at coordinate 183,411 of VWZZ01005999.1, read as the reverse complement.
CAGCAGTTGGATTAGAAGTGTGAATAAAATATTGAAGAGAAAGCTGAAGCAAAATGAGCGTAGTTTTTCTGAATATGATACGTACCTAATAAATAGACTTAAGATGCATTCAAATGAGAGAGGAATCCATGAATCAAAATGAAAGCAACTTTTTATTACCAGTACGTAAGCAAAGCCCATCAGAATTCACCCAGTGAACAGACTTCTAAACGTTTTCAAAAGTTACCACTTTCTTAGATGTTTTTGGTTAAGAGAACTGCATTTCTTGCAGCACGTTTCTTTGTGAAAGGTCAAGTCTTCTGGATTTTAATGATAAGAGTAGATGAAAAGTTGTATGTGAAGAAGGACATCACACACTTTACTGCAGATTTTTAGGTATTTGTTGGTAGCCTGGACTATAAATAAAGTGAAGAAAAATGTTAAAACTCATTTAACAAAGTCGGTTGTAAATAGTTATAACTAAAGCATTTTCATTTTTTCTCATGCACTATTAATGTTAGTTTGTAGGTTGTGTTGTGATTTACATAGCGACGATTTGATCTTTAATAGAACTGAGATTTGTGCCAATCCGAACTCGATGGTGCCTCGCAAGTCACAACATTCTTCCTGTTATCCTTGTCACTGGAAGCAAAGAACAGCTCTGCTGCCCGAAGGAGGCGATCCTCGTGTGTTTGGAGAGCAGTGCTCTTACTGGGCCGAGGATGGGAAGGATAATGTAGCTTGACGAAAGCTTCTGTCTTCCAACTTAGCTCTTGCTTTGTACCTGTGTTCTATAAGGAAGGGGAGGGTTCCGCTTTCTGTAGCGATAGCTGCAGTCTGAGACCAGTTCCTGCTGGCTGTGCTGCAAATAACCAGCTAGTGTTCTTTAAAGAAATAAAAATTTCATAAGCAAAAAACCCCACTTCGTACTGCAGCTTGCAGAAAATGATTTCCATGTTCTTTTCATGAGATGACAGAGTATTTTCTCCTCTTTGCTGATCTGTTTGGGATGGATCCTCTCATTTTTGAAGAGCTGTCCTGCCAACCAAAGCAAGCCATGCTTACTTGTTAAATTCCTTGCTTCAGTGTATTTGAGCTAACACAGAAAATGCTTCTACATTTGTACATTTGCAGTAATTTTTCTGTTCTTGATTTTAATACATGGTTGTTGCCCGTACTGTGAATCTTTCAGGTTTGGTGCTGATCTGCTTTTGTTGTCCCATTGACAAGGTTAATGTTCTTAATGTTTTTTAAACTAATTTGCAGAGACAACAATGGAACTTGATAGTCCCCATCAAACTATAGAAGCTCATGTTCAAGTTTTATGCTTTTAATATACTGATCTGTTGAGGCTTATGCTGAATTCTTGAGAAAGCAGTCATGCAAGAATAGTGAGTAGTTGAAGGTGGAGTAGGTAAGCTTAGTAAGTTAAGAGTAGAAAGTGTCAGTAAAATTCCACCTTAGAAAATCAGCTAAGGCAAATGTCATGTGAAAATCAATTCTTAATACTTGGCAATGAATTTCAAATAGTTTATTTAAAAATGTAAGCTGTTTTTATTGAAGTGGATTGGCAGTGTGATACTTCACAAGGGTTCTTGGACCTGTGTTCAACCCTCTTTAAATAAAACCCGTTAAATAGCAACGTCTTTTATGTAAGAAATCGAGGGAGTTTTCGGAGAGTTTACAAGTTTGCAAGAAACAAATAGGCTTTTTGATTTAAGCTTGTGTACAGCTGTCTTATCCTCTAGACCGTCCTGCTGGCTCTATTCAAAAATTGGGGAATTTTTTGTTTGATGAGTCCCTTGGAATAGTTTATATGAGCTTTAAAAAGATACCGTGGTTAGAGTCAGCAAGAAAGTGGCAGTGTTTATACATGTATTTGTTTGGAAACAGTCAAATGGAGTCATTGCAAAATGTTCTGCAGTTCCACAGAACAAAACCAGCTACAACTGTCTGAATTCAGGCTAGTGCATATTTTATCATAACCGTTTAAGGTGATAACCCAGATGGGTGATTTTAACAGGTTTTGCTTTCACAGCTTTAATTAGAAAGCTTATTTGTGTATAAATGAACTTCAGTTTTTGAAGTATGCTAATTTCTTACGGGTAATTGGAAGACAACTTCAGGTAGTGACGTACAAGGGGGAACACTTCTGAAAATGTGTCGAATTATGCAGGGTTAATCACAGGCAATTTTTCGTAAAAAAGCTGTTTGTCCATCATGTGTATGTATAAACTTCATAGGAACATTATCCAGCTGTTAGTGAGCAATTGCAGCTGTCAGATTCAGACCCTTTCTTGGTAGATATATGTTTACCTATGGCATGTTTCATAATATATAAAGAACACAGTCAGTGAAGTGCTGCTGTTTGATCTCTTGCTTTGACTCGCATTTTTTCCGGAACGAGATGCTTCTGCTTATTTTGTTCCTCTGAAAAGTTGCTTCAGGTTTTGAAAATAAAAACAAATAAACCAGCCTGCCTTTCTTTTTGGAGCAGCCTAAGAGAGGCAGCTACATCAGGGGGAAGGAGAGCATATCTCTTTTGCCTTGCAGGTCTGGCTGAAAGCTTAAGCTTATACCAAAGCTCCCTTTTCCCTATAAATACAGAAGCAATTAGCTTTGTTCAAAAAATCTGTATGCATGAGCAAAATGAGGTAAGGTGGGAACACTGATTTGGTCAGTATAATTACATAAGGTTTCTGCCAGCACAGATGTGCTGCTGACATAACCATCCCAGGAAAAAATCCTAGTGTAGACTGGTCTAGATTAGTGTCTGGCCTGTTTACGGAGGAGAGCTTGATCGTTTAATGAAATGGAGCTCCATATTGCTCCTTGTTTAAGCCAAAGGAAAAATAACTTCTGGACACAGTGAATAATTAAATAGAGGGGAGCGTAACATATCCTGTCATAAAAATGTTATTTGAGGGCTTCATTGTTTCTTCCCTACTTCTTTGTGCCATTTTGTATTTTTCCCATGTACCTAAAAACAAGAATATTCTTAAAAGTTGTAATAAAGCAAAAGAAAAATTTCTGATTGTTCTAGGTGACCTTTTCTGACTGACCTTTTTTAGTAAAAAGGTAGTCTGATAATGTTTTGACTTTTTTCTTTGTTCCTTGATTCCTCAGAATTTAATATATTCTCCTCATTAATGTACTGACTTACTCTAGTAGTCTGTCTGGAAAGTATTTAGAACACTGTATAAACTGATCAGTTGGAACTTGCGTGGAGTTTTGTGGGTTTTAATTTCTTGTCTGCTCATGCTTTTTGGACATTGAGGCATGGCCCTGCAGCTCACAGTCACTGTTGTGCTATTTCTGTGTGAGAGGAGCTGCTGCGTGATTCAACTTCTCCTCTGTGAACAATCTAAACTAACACGTTAACTTGAAGACGGAGTGGCAAAGAAGTAATTCTGAAAAAACGTAACAAGCTTCAAACTGCTCAGTGGCTGGGTGATGATCCTGTATCACCCCTAAATCGGGTGGTTCTGCTGTCCCTGGGATGGGGTACAGCTGGGGGTCAGGACAAGACCTAAAAGTAAAAAAAAACAACAAACAAACCCCATATGTGAAAGTGCTAAATTTCCTCACCTAGCTGTGCTGTAGTGGGTGTTGGCAGAACTACCAAAGAAGAGAAATTGCATTGCTCCATTGAGCCTTTTATATTCTTTACTTGATAATAACCTGAGGCCGCGTGTTCGGAGGTAGTGAGCTCATATCTCAGAGGCTTTCAAAGCTGCAGATACTCAGCCTCTCTAACAATTACATCTGAAAGCATCTAGCATTTTAAGGGGCACAGAGAATAATTGCAGCTAAAAACTTAATGTCGTGTTGTATATGAAAGCTTTTCTGTACCACAGTATGTACTGTGCTATTTAGTTTCATAAATAGTATCTCGGTGTTTGTTTAGATTGTTTTTGCAGCCAGCTGCTTTTCAATTTGAGCAGCAATCTCCTTTCCCAGTCTTAATGACAGTAAAGCAGATGATGCTTTGCTTTCTTGCCCCATCCCAAATGTGAGTTGGGATTTGTTTGCAGTGGGAACTGCTGGGTTTCAGGCTTTAAAACTAGGGCAGGTAAAAGACCATTTACAATTACAGATCCCCCTCGGGCTTCATCACGCATTGTATGCTGATCTAGCTTTTGATTGAAGGCATTACCTACTTAAAACACACCAGCTTCTGCTCGGGTAGAAATTATTCTCAAGCTTGTATTGGGCATTGAAGTGTTGGGACAGCCACTTTCTGGTTGTCCTTTGTAGGACAAGCGAAACTGCTCTTGATGGTTCTGGTGGTGGCAGTTGGCAGGTGCATGAATGGTGCGCTGCTTCCTTCTCTTTTCTGGAAACCGTGTTTAACCGTGGGAAGCGCCTGACTAGGATGCGTTAATATCTCAGAAAACTCTCTACTGTTTATAGAGAGAATAGTTTATTAAGAAATGTTAAAGTCATTGGAAATTGGGAGGGGAAAAAGCCATAAATGAATGGAATAGGTAAGTCTAGCATGTAGTGTGCTGATGTAGGGGGTGTTTTGGCGAAGCTTTGGTTGTTTTTTCCTCCAAGTTCTAAAAAGTCATCTTTATGAAATTACGTTTAGTAAAATCCCGTTGACTGTGTGTTCTGGTGTAGATGTATGTATTTTTCACTTACTTTATTACAGCTATGGGCACCCTAGTGTGGTCTCGCTCCTTTTTTTCCGTTATGCATGGGCATAGACATTTATGAGGAATGGTGGAGGGGAAGCAGTAGGAAGTCTAATTGCTTTCTCAGCACATTCCTTAGTCTGTCACAGTTTTATAACGTATAGGTGGGAGTGAAGTGCTCTGCAGGCTGTTCAAACAAGTAATATTAGAACCCGAGCTTTATGAGAAACCTTTGTGTTCCTGATTGCTCATCTGCTTTTGTGCAGCATAAATACGGATGGCTGCTGAAAAGGATAGTCCTGCCCTCTCCTCTGTCCTGGCCATGCGATAGCCCCTCATTCATGCAGCCACCTGATACAGTGAATAGATCAGAGTCGAGTTGTTGGAAAAAACCTATGCTGCGTGCCGGAATCCACAGAAGGGAGATAGTAAGAATAAGGGTGACGTAGTGGACATTTACCTATGTCTTGGTAGAGCAAGGTGTGTGTGAAGGGATTTGAGTGATGAATATACTAACTCATAAAACATTTCCCAACTGGAGAACAGGTATAAACTGATTTTTAGTTCAATGTGTCTAGTTTTGAATTTAACCCTGTTGCGTAACTTCTCTTTTGAGCTTTTGTTTACTAGGCTCTGGGTGGCTGTGTTAGCCAAGAGAGTTGCAATGTGATGAATGAGAATTGTCAATCAATTGATATGACAAATTTTGTATTTTAAACAGTTTTGCATGCTTAAAAATAGCACATAATTAGGTTCTACATGTTGGATAAGGCTTCTATAGTAAGGGAGGAAATAGACTGTATATATTTTTTTTGTCCTTTATCTACCTGCCTCACCCTTTCCCTGTATTATGCCTTCTACGTAGACTGGCGGGGATCAAAGCGCTTTTTTTTCCTTCCCCATCTTAAGTTTCAGATTGCAGTAAGAGTGTTTATGGCTGTTTTGGTGTGAACTTGACGTTGCTTGGATCTAGTTTTTCTTACTCCGGCAGATCAATCACTTGTGTGGCAACTGGTTCTTTATAAATATTGATTTATTTTAACGCTCTATATGTTAATCTCGGCCACTCATGACTGAGTTTAAACAAGTAAATTGGGATCAGAATAGGTGTGGCATTTAATAATTAACTTTCTGGTTACTCAGGTCCAGTAGGAAACCTCTAATGAGTCTGTTTTCAATTTGTTTACAGGAATAGTTATCTGCTTAGGCTCATCCTTCATATTTGTCAACCTGAGGAAAAGGTCTGAGCCAGCATGAGGACAGAATCCCATCTTTATTAGAGAAAAGGTGAGTTGGAATTGGATTGATATCTGGATTTGTAGAATGAAAATACTTTGTTAGCGTGTCAACACACACAGCTTGTGCTTGCTTCCAAGTGGCCTTTTAAACCCATAACACTGCTGTTAGAGCGGTGTCCAGTCAAGGCCTAGTCTTGGTTAAGCACATGTGTAAAACATTCAAATGTATGTATTTTCTGTAAACTCCTACACACTACTTTTCAAAATCACTGCTTACTCACTGGATAACACCCACCTGATATGCTCCTTCCTTCCAAACCCTGTGAGGTCTTGCAGTAGACCTCATAGGATCTAGACTTTGTGTTCCTTTTTCTTGTACTGCTGTATTGATATTGAATTTGATTTCAGTAATTTGTGTTGTTGCTGTGGCTGTACTGGTCACTTTTCCAGTATTTGCAGTGCTTAATGTGTATCTGTTTTTTCTGAATTTGTTTTGGAAGTCTCTGTTCAAATTTAAGACATTCCAGAAATGCAGGACTGAGTTTTCTTTTCACTTCTGTACTAGGAAATCCTGAATTCTGCATTTAAAATGCTGGTAGCTCAAGTCTTACCCTTTTCATAGTGTTTTTCTCCCCTAAATGTTCTAATAGCACCAAGTAAAAAAGATTGCCTGTTTGCCCAGCCTGATTTTTGTATTTGATGCAGTACACATCAACTGGGTTAAATCTCATTTACCTTTTTTTTGTTTTGTTTTGAAACAGAGCTCCTTTGCAACCATTGTGTACTAATGATGTATTCTGATTACTTAGCTTTCTGCCTGACGCAGTTCATTTCAAGAAGTGCACGATGACAGAGCGTGGAATTAAATGGGCTTGTGAGTATTGTACATACGAAAACTGGCCATCTGCAATCAAATGTACCATGTGTCGTGCTCAGAGACCTAGTGGAACAATTATCACCGAAGATCCATTTAAAAGTGGTTCAAGTGATATTGGTAGAGACTGGGATCCTACGAGCACTGAAGGAGGGAGTAGTCCTTTGATATGTCCAGATTCTAGTGCAAGACCAAGGGTTAAATCATCTTACAGTATGGAAAGCGCGAATAAATGGTCGTGCCACATGTGCACATACTTGAACTGGCCAAGAGCGATAAGGTGTACTCAGTGCTTGTCTCAACGTAGGACCAGGAGTCCCACAGAGTCTCCTCAGTCTTCAGGTTCTGGTTCAAGACCAGTCCCTTTTTCTGTTGATTCGTGTGAGGAATATAATGACAGAAATAAACTAAACACAAGGGCTCAGCACTGGACTTGTTCTGTTTGTACATATGAAAACTGGGCGAAGGCCAGGAAATGTGTCGTGTGTGATCATCCCAGACCTAACAACATAGAAGCAATAGAACTGGCAGACACGGAAGAGGCTTCTTCAATCATTAACGAGCAAGACAGAGCTCGGTGGAGGGGAAGCTGTAGTAGTGGTAATAGCCAAAGAAGATCTCCGCCTACAACCAAACGTGAATCCGATGTGAAAATGGACTTCCAAAGAATTGAATTGGCTGGAGCTGTTGGCAGCAAGGAAGAACTTGAAGTTGACTTCAAAAAACTAAAGCAAATAAAAAATAGAATGAAAAAGACTGACTGGCTGTTTCTAAATGCTTGCGTTGGTAAGTTGTTTGCTGCTACCTTATACTGTTATGCTTGTGGTTAGGTATTTTGAGAGAATGAAGAATTAAAACATAAACTTGACATTTGATTTCAAAATAGTTATGTGGTGGTTTTTTTTTAATCTCTGCATTTTAATTTAAAAAAGTAAGCTAAATGCAGAAGTTCCTGGAACAGCACCTGCTAAGAGAGGGTGCAGAGTTCGTCCATAATCTGAACAGGGTTAGACGTGTTTCCCAACTACGCTTGGACTTTTTTGACCTTTTGTAGAAATGGATATCCTTGTAACCTAATCCTGTTGTTCTGTGTAGTCATTGAAGGTGGAAGAATTACAAAACCAGTCTATAGAACAATGTAATGCATATAGTACTGTAAAAAATGCTGTGACTGGGTAATGAAAATGACTCTTCTTTTTTGCTATGGCAAGATATGCTAGTAGAATCAGCAGCTGCAGCTTGGGAGTATTTGTAAACAGTGTAGAGCTTGCAACAGTACAAGATGCTCTGTCAGATGTTAAAAATAACACCAAAATATGTAGCTCCAAGAAACTGCATGTGTAATACTGACCTTGAAAGTGATCATGTTGTATTAATACAGACACTGTGTTGTAAATGTTTACAGGCTTTCTGAAAGTTTGTAGTCAACTGCTTCAAAAACCAATTTTGTTTTGTATTTTAGTGCTTTTCTAAGGAAATTCTGGGTAATTCTCCCAATGCTGTTAAAGAACAGAGACATGTGAGAGCAGGGTTTTCTTCAGTTATTGACCTTGTGAGTTAACTTTTGTGCTGTAACTTCCCAGAAGCAGATATCTTGTGCCCTAGCATACAAGCAGGTTAAACACTTGAAATACACAACTATTTTTAGAGTAAAACACTTCATTTGAAACTCTAGCGCTACTGGTATGTCTCATACTGTTCCTTAATGTTTCACGAAGTCACTTCATGGTTGTCGTTACCAAAAAACTACTTTGTGGAGCTGCTTTATTTAATGTATTTGATCAGGTGTAAATGTTCTCGTGGGTATCATGGGTTTGGTTTCTCTGAACTAATAAATAGTTTATTTTTGTGTTGTGTGACTAGTTGCACAAACACATTTCCTTTTGAAAATAGATGCCTCAGTATTTCATGATACCTTCAGCTCCTTACTTGCCAGCAGACACGCAGTGCTTTTTCCTTCTGAAATGAAGCAATTGAAATTCTGTATGGTATTTCACAAGTTATCAAATACTAAAATGTTATCAAATACTAAAGTAAATTGTTGGAGGTCATTCCCATGCCTTACAAGCATCTGTCTTGCATTCTCATAGCAATTGTATTAAACGTTAGGAGGTTTTTTCCCCTCTGCTTTTTGAAAAGTGAATTATTTTTTTTTTGCCTATTCCAGTGTTTCTTAAAATACTTCACACTTTTGGATTTCATCTGTGTGGAAAAGGTTGTGTTTATATTTAAGAATATAAGTTTTGAAAGTCTTGCTTGTGACTACACAACTGTACATGAAACTTAGGAAAGTTCTGTGAACACAGTTTTAAGGCAATAATGATCTGTTTCTTTTAAAATGAAAATAGTTTCAAGGGATCGTGATGAGAAAGCCAGGACGCAGATGGAGGTGTGTGCTGATTTTTATTTTTTTTTTTTTCTACTGCTGTTCAGATGAAAGGTTTCATGGATTCCTTTCTGTAACTTACTATACTTCAACTTTTTAATTGAGGGGAAAAATACCATCAACCAGCGCTGTTAATAACCAATCCTTCATTTCAGAATTTCATTTTGCGTATCACAGGTGTCATATTTTTCCAACTACTCCTCGTAGCAGGAATAACTGTAGGAAGATTGATGAAAGCCTCATAGGTTCTTATGTGCTTGTCTCTGGATGTTTTGCAGAGCGTATCTATACTGGAAAGGTATACCAGTTTAACTAGTAATTTTAAAAGCAATAAGCCCCACTTATGCTGGCTGTTTTGTTGTCTTATGTGACATATTTAAAACAATTTAACCGTCAGTTGAACAATTTTGCCTGAAGCATGTGTTCTTAACATGAGATCAGCTGAGTTACTGTGACCTAGAGAGGTACTGCTTGCCAGCCAGCTGGAGCTCTTGTGAACTTTCAGCTTGTCAGTCCTTAGCCAAACCCAATTACAGAATAGGACAAGTACCTGTTAAATGTCAAGTAAGTTTGTGAGAATTGCTGGAGTAAGGGTTGGTATGTAGTCTGTTATCATAGTCCAGCTGACGCGTGGTGGCTTGTTAGGATTCGGTAACCAGACTGCGCACCTCCAGGTTTAAGCTCAGTCGGTTGTGGAGGGTCCATTTGCTTTGAGTCGATCTGGTGTGGGAGAGATGTATCAATATAAAGATTTTTGGATGTAGAAAGTGTAGCTTTCCCTGAAGTTAAAAATCAGTGGAGCAGGAGTAATTCTTGGCAGACTGGTTATTTTCTTTCTCTTAGAAGGTATTCTCTTTCAGAAGGTACCAAGGAAAATGTTTGATACTTTAGGACAGCTGTTTACTCAAACTGCCTCTTCTCATCTCAAGTCTAGTATAAAATTCTTTTTACTAGATTTTAAATTTTATGTCAAGTTTCATTAAAAACATGTATTGGGCTGTTTTCTCCCACACTTGTTCTTTTTAGCTGAAACATGAAGATAGACATCATCTTGTGTGGATTTAGAAAAGTACCTGTGTGTGTGTGTTTGTGGGTTTTTGTTTTGTTGGAGACACCTTTTATTGCTCTTCCCACCTCAGTGAATAAATACACCGTCAAGGCTTCTGTTCCTTGCAGATCTAGGCTGTGCAAAATGGGGTGAGTGCAACTCTTGCATCTCAGCATGAGTAGTTTCCTTGACGGAGAGTATTCTTTCCAAATCAGAAGGATTAGTGGCATTCCCCCTTTCAAACTCTGCAAGTGAATGTACTTGAATGTGACTTCTGTTATTGCCTTGGGTTTTGCAGCAGGATGGGATTTTAGAACTGATTCATTTAGTTAAAATTTAATAAAATGAGAGCAGATCATTAGTAAGTATAGCTGAATAACATGACTTGCTACAGTTTGAATTACAGTGAGAAATTACAAATGGCTTCTGCATTGCTTTCTGCTGTACTGGCCTAGTACAAGGTTAATGTGAAGTCCAAGGTGACTCTCATTTCTTGGGGGGTGGGAGGGAGCTCATATATATATAAAATAGAGACAAGGGAGCTTCTCTGTAACTCAAGGTATCTGTGCCAAAGAGACTGTAAGAGGTTTGGTGTCCTGTGGGGGTTAGGGAATCGAATGTGTAAGCAGAGCGAGACTGCCGTGGGGCCTGGTGAAGCTGGTTACAGGTGGCTGTGGATTTAAGTAGTACAAATAGGTGAAGATGGTCATGGCTATAAAACCTTTCTAGCGTTCAAAGCGTGCTTAGGGCTTACGCTTCAGTACTTGCTGAAGCTGCCCCTTTCATGGCTCTTCAGGGCTGGGGTTTACAGTGGCGCTAGCAGAGCATGGTTGCTGCAGAGCACTGCTGGGGATTCTTGGGTTGTCCTCAATTCCTGAGCTTGAACTGTAGCCCACAGATGAAAAGTAAACTGCATTTCTTCTCCCCCTTCTTTCTCCTCCAGTCCTGCTTATTAACTGCTACAGGAAAGTATGCTCTGCTGTCAGTTCAGGTCAGTAAGCTACCATCATGGGCCAGACTTCCCAGGCTGGGGGTAGTGGCTCCAAAACCAAGTAGACACGCATTCTTCTTAGCTGTGTGAAAGAAACAACTCAGAGTGTGTTTCTTAAACAAATCCAAAACATTTAGAGCAATCTGTAATGAATCTTGTTGTGCAGTACATCCTTAAAAGGATTGTTCATTCCTGGTATTCCTACATATGTGTCTGCTTAGTTTTTCCTTTATAGACTGCTTTCTCTCTTACAGGGTTTTTTTCTCCCCTCTGTCCTTTTGTCCATCTTTCTGAAACAGTGCCCAATGTTCTGTCCAGATCTAGGTATGAAGTTGGCTGGGCACTGTCCCAGACTGCTCTGCAGCTGCAGGAGGGATGGAGGCCACCTCCTAGTCCGTGTCTTGCAGAACATGTGGCTCTTCGCTGTCAGTAAAGGCAGCCTGAAGGCACTGACGTACCGAGGTGCTGTCAGCTGGCACTGCTGCCAAAGCACTCCTAGCTGCTTGTTTCTGTCCTCCTCCTGGGGTGTTTGCATGCCAGCATACAATGAAGTGTGTCTGGAAACTGATCTCGCTAAAAACAAAGCTTGTTGAGCTTGATTAGGGGATATTTTGTGGTGGTTTTGTTTGTTTGTCTTGCTGTTTTAAAAAACCCAGTCTGGTTTCTTCATCACATCCCTGGCAGAGCTAAACCTCGCTGGGGTGGTTTATGCTGTAGTAAGGGAGTGGTAAGTGTATGGGAAGGGCCATGCACCATGCCTTGCTGATGTCAGCGTAGGGAAGCTTGAACTCTTTGGGGAAGTATAGCATGAATTAGTCACTGACAGGTGATTACCTGCCACATTTATCTTGGCTAAAGACAGCAAACAGTGCCTGTTGGGGTGGTTGGGGGGCAGCAGTGCCTGGTGCGAGCTGTGCAGCCTGGCCTCCTGCCCCTGTTCCTTTGTGATACTGAAACTTGTGACTCGGTGTGTCTGTTTTGCCAGGTAACAATGATCTCTGCTTACAACTTTCACCTGGATAAGAAACCTTGTTGTATTGTCATCTGTGTCCTCTATGTATATTGTAACTACGTTATATTGCTGTGCATGTGCATATCTTTCAGAGTGGGTAAAATTCTGCATGCAGATCTTAACTCCTGAAACACACTTTTATTTTAGTCTCTTGAGTACTCTTTTTAAATGCTGAGTGATATTTTGTGCTAAAAATAGGTGAACAAATGATCCAGTTAAAAATAGTTATTTAAGTTTGCCTTGGAAGCATTTATAGTTACTTTTACATCATTCATGATTTTCCACTGTCCAGCTTTCCTTTAGGGTGCAACTCTGCAAGTAACTAGTCAGCCATTAGTGCAACAAAGGGTGTGGATGCCTCTGACAGATAGGAGAGGAGCTAAGGACATCTTTCAACAGTTCTTCTTACACGTGTGCTTCTTTGTCTTGAAATGTAGAAACACACCACATGGACTGTGTGTAGGGGTAAGAGCTGTTTGCATGGAAAAAAGAACAGGCGATAGTCGTACTCTTGTGCATTGGGTGGCTTCAAGTTGAAGGTACATGTCTTCTTGGAAGTTATTTAAGCTGATGCAAGTGGCTGAGCTTGAACAATTAAAAAAAAAAATTGTAAACAGAAGGTTCTGTCTCAAGCTGCCATTATCTAGAGTGCGATCTGCTGTTGAAGCTGTGCTAATACTAACAAGGGAGGTCCTGGAAATGAGAAAGAGGAGAATGAACCAAAGGGTGTGGTTAGAGGCCCATAAAGGTTTTTCAGACCTTCTCATTTGTATTAATTGATGTGTTATATTTGCTTGCAAAAGAGTTCTTCTAAGAGGAGAATTTCTTTTCAAAGTGACTGGTTTTGGTGCTCAAAATGCTGAAATGGAGTAGTTATTGATAATAACAGTTTCTTTGTGGCCACTTGTTGCACCCCTGGTGAATAGTTGGAAGAGAGCGAGGGCTGAGCTCCAGAGAATGCAGCTTGTGTGGTCAGACCACAGCTCCTTGGCACTCTTGGTGCTGGAGGAGCAGTAAGGTTTTTAACAAGTGTCAGAATTAAGTTTTCATGGGTCAGCTGAGTAGCCCCTCATTTGCTGGAAGGTCACCTTGGCACTTAAACCAATCTTAGGATCGGTCTGTAGATGAGTAAATGAGAGCACCTTTGTGGTGTAGCCCACTTGCAATTGTATCTGTAGCAGAAGAGAAGCAGCACAGGGCTCCATGTTCCTGATCCGGTGGATGTTGGTTGGCTGAGAAATTTGCCTTCTATTATCAAGCAGTTCAAGGAATATTGAAGCTGATTACAATTGTGCCGTATCTGAGGCACAATGAGCTCCTTAGGATGAAGTGTTTCCTTTTGTAGTCTACTCAAATCTGAGAACACGTTGTTTACCATAGCACTGCTACTTCCTTGAATCAAAGAAATCTGAAATCCCTGGGTGGTTGTTTAGGTATTGTATGTAAACGGAGTCATCTTCACACTCTTCATCTAGCAAAAATTGTTGCATTTGTTTTAGGAGGTATATTACTGAAATTAATTCTCTTTGGTTTTGCTTGTTTCATTTCAGCTTAATCCTTCTCAAACTTTTCAAAGATTTAGAATGTCTGCCCTGTAGTGTATGCAAGACTGCACAGGTGCCTTTTGCACAGTGATGCCTTCGGAGTTTGCAAAGGCCAGGAGCCTACTGCAGAATGTGGTACTGTAGGCTGGCCGACCCTCTGCTTTTTGCTGCTCTGCAATTGCTCGTTTATCTCCGCAGCTGCTCAACTGAGTTATTGATGAGGAACCCACAGCTACATTGACAGCACATGTGATTGAAGTGAGGTCCTGACTGGCGAAGGCAGTGCCATTGCCCAGTTTTGCCTCCCCCAGCCTCTCTGCTGCCCCATAGAACTGCAGAACTGCATCAGTCTGAAAGAATTTTCCTAGTTCACTTGCAGGTAGTGCCAGCCAGCGCGCTCCAGAACTATCAGAAAGATAGTGAAGTAAATGAAGGCTGCTGCTGTAGTGTTTTCTCTGGAGACTTTTACATCCGGCTGTTCTGAGGTCATTGAAGCTGTGTGATTAGGGCAAACAGGATTTAGTTTTCTAGGTAGATTTGTAAGCTCTTGCGTATTTTCTAAGTTTGCTTATCTGTACTAAACCTGTGAATATTATTCTAATAATATAACAATAATGACTGTTGTTCTAAAGAATAAATAGTATCTTAGCTGAAGTAGTTTGGTTTTAGTAGCTAGGCCAATTACAGGCTTATTAAAGATGTCAAAGGTGATGTCTGATATCTAATGAGGAAGATGGTTGTAATGGTTGTAAGCAGAAAAAATGCAGGATCAAAATGGTACAAATAGTTGTTATTGGGTGATTACTTTTTAAATTTAGTCTTTTAAAATGACCTTCTTAATCTCTATTGTGTATCTTCTCTTGCATACTGAGATAGCACCTATCAGGAACCTGTAAAGAGTTGAGACTTTACTAAAAGAAGATAAAACCTTGGTTCCTGGTGCTGTGAAAGACTATTCCAATAAGTGGAAATGCCTGAGTTGCAAATAGGAACACAGCGGAACCTTTAAACGCAGAATATTAACTTGGACTTGTCTTTTCTCATGGCTTGTGTGCAGCACTTGGCGTTCTGTCGTGTCACTTAGAATGTCAGGCTATAGTCATGTGTGCGTTAAGCAAAGCAAAACTTCTTGGGACACACACACACAGAATAGTGTCTTCAGAAACATTAGTTTCGTGTGGCAACTGGAGTTCACCTTAAAGAAGAGCTGTTCTTGGTGTGGATGGGAAGTAGCCATAGAGTCATAAGGACCTGTTTGCATTTGTGTAGCTCTTGTAACTAATCGGAGCTGAGCCCTCGCAAGAGGTCTAGCCGCTGGAGCGCTGGGCGTGCTGTGTGAGCAATCTTCAGGCAAATGCCACTCTTTCTTTTGACATTTTAAGTCTGAGGAATGCAGTGGGTGTCAGTGGGGAATAATCCAAGTGGCACGGCACCGTATCAAAACACGATTCAAAGGCTGCCTGTGTAAGTAATCAGGCACTTGTCTGTTATGAAATGTAGTGAATTAGAACATCAGTAAATATTACTGTAATATTTCTTGTAAATAGTGTTTTGTTACGCTTTATTTAAATAGACTTAATGAATTGGAGGCTCTCATTCATCTGACAGAAATCAAAGCCATTGTAGGAATGTGCCTCCTATTGTCAATAAAAGCATATTAAGATATCATTTTGGAGTGGTGATACTGAATTTGGGAATTGGAGGCAGTTCTTATGAATATTGCATGTAGACAACTTTACCCCGTAGTTCTGGGGCGACATTTGTGTTTCCTGGTTCAGATTTCTGGCAATCTGCCTGTCATTACTGTATTTTTCCTCAGCATTCACTGCAGCCTTGGATTGTACTGCCTGGCACTGCAAGCAGGCTGGCACCTGATGAGCTGTCGGGAGTTTTCCCTGTTCTTTTGAAGCGGATAAAATGGAGTAGGTGTTTGGTACAACGAATAAAGAGAAATTTGGATTTCTCATGCTGTGACTAAGAGAGGTCAAAGGGGTTTGTAATGACCATAGGATCCAGGCCCTGCAGTAGTGGCGCTCTGGGTACTTGGTCACAGTATTTCAGTGCAGTTAGCACCAGACGTTACAGTGTGCAGCAGGTTTGCAAGAGGAAGCTTCTTATAAGAGAATAAACTTGCAGTGTGCTCTGTGCAAAAAATTAAGCAGAATGGGCTCTGTATGGTTTGATTTGTGTGTGTCGCGTTGATCTGTTGAGACTTGGTTACAAAATGGTTAGTGCATCCAGAAGCGAGTTTGCCTGAACTTGGTCTGAAAGTTTCCTGATGTGTTTTTCCACCCCCGCCAATAGTTACTTGGCTGTTTGGGTTAAGGATTGAAGGACGACTGGATACGATGCGTGCACGTGGTCACATCGTCATCTCTTCATGAGCTGTCGCTGTGCTAGTTAATGTGTTGTTTCGCACACCATTGCTGTTCTTTCCTCTGAGATAAAGCGTTGCCAACCCTGTACCTACAACACATTTACAATCTCCATTTTAAAACAAGCCCTAGAAAGCATGCACAGTTTGCGTGGGTTTAATGTACGTATTGATCTTTAGCTTAAACCTCAGCAAGGTTGAGAGATGCACTTTTTAAATAACAGTTTATATAATAATTTTCGTAATTAATTCTAGGACGTGGGGCTTTTAGGAATGTCAAGTATTGCAAGACGTGGGAATAAACTGCAAGAACTGGCAGTGCTGCGTACAGCACGTGTCACCGATTTGGATCCTTCCTGCAGCTTGTAGTAGTTAGTGCTTGAAGGCATTGCCAAACCTCACATGACTGCCTTGCAGCATTGGTCTTGGACCTTGCTTGTTGCTGAGGTTTGGTTAAGAGTGGGATGATAATAAGTTGTCTTAACAGCTGAGGGCGGGAGCTTAAAAGAAAAATTACAAATATGAATTGACTGAGCACTGACTTATGGCTGCAGGAGCATGTGCTACTGTGTAGTGTGTACATGACAGACTGGCCAACTGGAGCTGTTAGGATTATTTGGGTCTGATCATCTGTCATCAAAAGATCATTTTTGGGATGTTTGTTTACCTGAATCTTGAAATTAGTCTAGGATATTTGGATTGTCAGAGTGGCCACCTACTACTCTTCGATGGTCTTTGGTATGTTTGTCACTGGGTGATGTGGAACGTGCAGGTATGGCAAGAGGAATCTTTCCTGTGTCGATAGAAGTGGTTAAAATATAAAAAGGTATGAAGTGGCTATTAATCTTTAACAAGATGTTGTTCCTAAATTAATACAGTAAAAAAATCAAGAGTGTCATAAGATGGCAGAGAATCTGCTCTTCTATCAAGATTCTTTGTTCCCTGTGGATTGTTGGGTTTGCTAACGTGTGATCTTGTGCCAAAGCTGTACAACTTGTTTTAAGAGGGTGGGTCATGAGAATTTGTCTGACTTTGATACCTATGTATATATACATATCTATATATAAAAAAAAATCCTCCAACAAGTCAGTTTGCATTTGGTTGGAATGATGTATCACAAGCAGTCTTGGCATTGCCTTATCAGTGGTGTAACTGTGATTGCATGGAACTGAAGTGCTACACTTGGCATTCCTGTTATGGATACAGCATACACTGACAGAACTGTACCTTTTGCTTCAGGGTGTTTTAGTTCCACGCAGAAGGTGGAAATGTTGCAACAGGAGCGCAGCTATGTTGGTCACATCCCGTATTCCTTCGATGCACGTTTTGGAGAATGCTGTGAAACTCCAATCAATGAATTTTCAGTGTTCATTTCCTTTCCTTGGGGAAGCTTTTCTCCATTGGTAGCAGCTCTTTTAAAGTATTTTTTTCATTGGTAAAGTTCTAACTCCTGTGGAACAGGAACTAAAATGGATGGACATAACTCTCGTCTAACTAGTTCTTTAACTCCTCTGGGGTGAATACAGCGGCAGGTATTTAAGCAGAATGAGACATTAATGCTGCAGTGGAATATGACTGTCTTCATGTACAGGCAGACCAGAAACATGCATCAGAAAATGAGTAAACTGTTGTCCTGTATTGTTTTCTTTCTGCCCTGGCCTGGCCCTTGGTGAATGGGTAGACACTGCGTGACTGAAATTTGCAGCTGAATTTGTATTCTGGAACTTCTCTGTTCAGACTGCCATTGAAATGAATAACTTATTTTAAAGGCTTATTAAGCAGAGGTGATAACTTTGTAGAGAAATGTCTTGCACTGATAATCCATTTCCCCCCCGTGTTTCTTCTGAAAGCTTTATAATCTCGGTATTGAAAATGATAGACTTCTTGGCTGAGCTAAGAATACTTTCCTAAATCCTGGATTAACCAGGAACCCAGAAGTTAGTGTGCTTCTCTGATAGTAGGGAGTTCAATTTGTTGTGTTGGGTTTCTTGGTTTGATGGGGTGGTCTTTGTTTTCTTGTTTCTCTGTGGGTTTTTTGGGTCTGTTGTTTGAATCTTAGTCCTGAGCAGGAGTGAGTGCCCTGACTAAGACCTTACCCTTCTGATTGATTATTGAGTGGTGGTAGGCAAATTGAGCAAAGGATGGACTTGAGTCTTGATTTCCAGCCTCACGGCCTCTACTCAACTGTCAGTTTTTAGGAGCTGACAAGGTGGTGTAGCTACAGAAAGCAGGGGAGGGGCTTCTTTCCTTTCTGTGATCTGTGTTCTACCTCTTCTGTTCTTCAGCTGCTGCAAATGGGGCTGCTGCTTCTCAGTAATGAATTATAGAAGTATTCTACTTCTCTGTTACAGATGGCTTTAAGAACACTTTTCTGTTTCCTTGATTCAGCATTACACTGTTGTCTTATGAAGCATATATCCCAAATAGAATCTTTATAATTGAAGGAGTTTCTAAATTTAGGAATTCTTATATCTGAACCAATACTGTTAAAGATAACACCACCACACCTTGTTGATGGTGTACTCTGATAAATGCAGCTAAGGAATGCATTCAGCATGAATGGTCTGGATATGAGGCATGGTACAGAAGTTAGATTCCCAGGGACTCTAGAAGGCATTAGTGTACCCCCCACCCATCTTTCTTTAGAAAGTATGTGCAATGTGTGTGCGTGTAATTTCTTTAGTAGAGTACCCTGAATGATAACTCTTTAGGTTCAATTAGTAGCAGAGATGGTGAGCTGAAGAGAAACTTTGTGCTCTGTACCCTCTTCCAACACTGGTTTAAACCATATTTGGAAAAAATACCCTTTTATTCCAAAACCCATAGACCCAATAGTTTTTTTTAAGATTAAGTTAGTAGGGAAGAGAGAATAATCAAACTAATCTCTGTACTATGAATGAATGACTTTCCCTGGTACTGCTGATCAAGTGAAACGCTAGTGAGTATGTTACACTAGGTATTTCATCAGGGTCCTCAGCATCACTTTGTAGCTGGATTTTGATGTGCCGTATCTTCCAGCTAGTTTGGGTAGTGGAAATGGTCTAGAAGGTAAGTGTAAATATTTTTAGTCTTCTGTTTTTTTTTTAAAAAAAAAAAAGTGCAAGTTTCTTGGCATGCAGTGGGTCTTCATATGTTAGATCTCCATCAGAATAGATGCAAACTGTGTTAAATAAGGTAGCGTGATCCAGAATGGCTCATTCACTAGCTAAACTGAATTATTTTTTTCTTCTTTTTTTTTCTTCAGGAGTTGTAGAAGGTGATTTAGGTGCTGTTGAAGCTTACAAGTCATCAGGAGGAGATATTGCCCGCCAGCTTACTGCAGATGAAGTCCGCCTGCTAAATCGCCCTTCTGCTTTTGATGTTGGGTACACGCTTGTACATCTGGCAATACGCTTTCAGAGACAAGATATGCTAGCGATTTTGCTTACGGAGGTGAGTTACTTTGGCCCTCACACAGATTGAATAGGAGCCTTATGTAACTATACCATTGTTCGCAGCCGGTGACATGTAACTTAATTTGCTAGAAGATAGAGGCTAATATTGTTAGAATACATGAATTGCCTTTGATGCTTCTCCTTAAGAAGTGAGTTTACTTTAAGACTGTGGTGGTCTTGAGGGCATTCAGTTTTCTCATTAATGAGCAGCTTTGGCGCCATTCTGACCTTACTGGTGGTGGAAGTGAGCTATTGTGAGGCTTCCTGTGCTTTGGGTGGGGGACGGGAAATGCCCCGAAAGCAAAACACCAAGATCAATGACACCGTAGTTTGGTTGGGGGTTTTTTTTGAGTTTTGTTAATGAATAAGTCTACCTGGTCTTTCTTCCCTGGTTTTCTTAGGAACTTCTCTTCTAGAGAAAGGCAAATTTCATGCTTTGCAAAATTGCTGCATTTCTTCTGCTCTTTGCCCACTTTATAGACTGGCTGGTTCCTCTCTGTGGTTCCCTTGCGCTTGCCTGTTCTGTTTCCTTGTGTATTGTGAGATAGTGCACTTCAGTTCTGGTTAGCTTTGCCTTTCTCCATCTTCGCCCTCTTACTAGAATCATACAACATCCAGAGCTGGAAGGGACNCCATGAGCTCTGCCCTCAGCCTCCTCTTCTCCAGGCTGAACAAGCCCAGGGCCTTCAGCCTCTCCTCACACGCCTTCCCCTCCAGACCCTTCCCCACCTTTGTTGCCCTCCTCTGGACACTGCCCAACAGTTTTATGCCCTTTTTGTGCTGTGGCGCCCCAACCTGCCCCCAGCACTGGAGGTGAGGCCGCCCCAGCGCAGGGCAGAGTGGGACCATCCCGTCCCTGGCCCGGCTGGCAATGCCGGGCTTGGTGCCCCCCAGGACATGGTTGCCATTCCTGGCAGCCTGGGCACACTGGCTCATGGTCAATTTGCTGTCGACCAGGACCCCCAAGTTACTAGGCCTGTAACTAATTCTATTTATCTTTTTTTGTCTTTTTTTTTCATCTCAGACTTCTGCTTCTTCACCTGATCAGAGCTAAATTTTTAGTTTGCCTCTGCCCCTCCTTTGTTCTGCCTCCTTAGCTCTTCTGATGCTTAATGCAATTTTGAAAGCATTTGTTCCTGAGAAGAGCAGCATGTCCGAGAACCACATAAGGATGATGGAATGCATGGAGTGGAGTAATTAAACAGAGTAGATGAAGCAAGACAAATGTAGCTGAAGCCTTGAGCATATATTTATATATGGATAGTATCAGTAGCTGCTTACATAACTGTCTGGGTGGATGGAGTTACACATTTAAAAACAAGTTAATTTGCTGAAATACTGTCTTACAGATGATTCTGTTTGGTTTTGTTTCAGTTTCTAGGAATACTTGCTCAATGTACCATTTGTGAAGATGCTTAGTAGTGTTTGAGCCACAGTGATACTTGCCTTTGCTAGGATATTAACTAGCAAAAATGCACGTCCTAAAGCTTTATTTAATATATATCTGGTGTTATCCCTGTATCATTGAATGAGTTCCTTCTGTCCGCGATTAGAATCTGGAGGAATTTAAGTATCTTAGCTTAATAGTTTTTGAGAAGGTTCTTTATAAGAAACTGGCTGTCGTGCTGTGGTAATGATGTTCTTTGTTAAATGTAGACTGGGCTCGTGCCTAGCTTTTGAGGTATGTTTCCTATTATTATCTGTTTTTTTTAATATATATACACACATACATTTCTTTTTTCTACTGGAAATGGTCATTGTTAATTCACTTACTTGATTTGAAGAAGTTTTTAACCAGCTTTATGTTATCAGCTACATGACAAATGAGAGGCATGAATTCATTGTGAGTCACTAAACATTTAACCTTTCAGTGTACTAGTGTTTATACCTGTGTTGCCTTACTTGCTAACAAAATACTCTCTGCTGGTAGTTATCGCTCCGAGGACATCATATTTGACTAGAAATAATACTGAGCGCAGTAACTCTGTTATGTTACAGGTGTCACAACATGCAGCAAAGTGCATTCCTGCCATGGTGTGTCCAGAGGTCACGGAACAAATTCGTCGTGAAATTGCTGCATCCCTTCATCAACGAAAGGGAGACTTCGCTTGCTATTTTCTGACTGACCTTGTAACGTTTACGTTACCTGCAGGTAGTTAACAAAAGTCGTCTTGCTCACCGAAGATTTTTCTTTTGTCGCCAAGTTGAGGATTGCTCATTTTGGATGTGTACTTTGACTTTCTGGCGGTGGTGGTATCATTTCCAAGGACAGTGGTATAAATCACAGAATCCCATTCAGATATTACCTGTACGATGCAGGAACCAGTGCACAGACATTGGAGTGCAACATTTTTAAATTGATTGCTGGCCACTGTAAGCCAGTTTTAGTTTAAAAAAAACCCCAATCAATCATACAAAAAGGACCACCCCACAACGCCCTGCCTGCACCAAATAGTATGCTTCAGTAGCGACTCTTGTGCCTAAATGTGGACTTCACTTTTAAAAGCCCTAGGGTGTGGGACATCTGAGCAGGATTGGCAGATGTGACAGGGGAATGGAGAGAGATCTTTGTGTCCTTGAAGTGCCACTTAGAGCCCAGCCATTATCCCCTAGGCTGCCTGGATGGATACTAGATGTTTCTGTTTAACTATTTGATTTATCCCTGAACTTTCATGCGTTTAAGTTTCACAGTCGTGCTGAAGCTGGCAAAGTTTCTCTAGTTGCTGGTCAGCCCCTGTATAGAAATGGAGGCCATGAGCAGATCTTTAAGGTGTAGCAAATGTTTGAGTTTTAAAACATGTGACAGTGTCTGTTGTTTTACACGATGCAGGAGTCATAAAAGTTTTGCCCATTATACAATTTTCTGATTTATTTGTCTTTTCTTTAGAGGTAGTGCCAACAGTTGCAAACTCTGGCTGTAAAGCTCTGGGAACAGTTGGCAGTAGTGGCATATTCCATGTGAGAGCTGAATAGTTTTCCCATTTCTTGCTCTGTAACTTGCAGACTGTGGCCTGCACACCATCTGGGTTTTCTGAACTGTTCTGTTGAAGTCTGCATGAAATGGCTAAAAAAGTGGATGTTCTATACAAGAACTGTACCTTTCCACTGGTGACACCGTGGAGGGGAAGGCATTGAGATAGGTGGAAAACTGCTTCTTAAGATTGCAGTTGTCCTAAATACAGTAGCGTTGAAAATACTCCTTTTTTTATTTATTTTTTCCCCCCACCTCAAAGTGGTTCTCAGCTTCCTCGTTCAGAGAAATCCATTCTTACCCTGCGTGTTCTGTGATGATCCGTTCTGCATAGAAGGTATGACAGTCAGTCTGAGGTACACATCTACTCCAGCATGCTCCAAGAAGCCTGTGATCACAAATGACACATCTGCAGATAATAGCAGCTTTTCAGAGGAGACATTAGGGGCGGCAGGGAGAAAGCTGTTGTGTGAGTTCCCCTGAACCTCAGCTGGTTAAGTGACTCTTGTATATGTGTTCTATTTTTCCAGATATTGAAGACTTGCCGCCCACAGTCCAAGAAAAGTTATTTGATGAAGTACTTGATAGAGATGTTCAGAAAGGTAAATAGTCTGAGAATGGCTGGAATCTCTCTTTGCTCTTCATTAGAAAATATTTCTGTTGTTAAAAAAACCAATGCATGTGTGTATATATGTGGCTTTGTTGCCAGAAGTTGTTTTAAATATAGATTTGATGCTTTCCAAGTTAATCTCCACCCTGGAATTATTTTAACTTCAACATTTACATTCTATTTATGAGGCAGGGAGAGAATGGACTCTGTAGGAATTATGTTCTTAATGTCTTTGAATTATAAAGATTTTTAAAGCTTTTAAAGTTTTAAGTCACAAGCTCTTTAAAGAGAATTGAACAATCTTTCCGCTTCAGTAATAATCATCAAACAAATGATGTGATGTTTTGTTTAAAGCTGTGGTTTGGTTTGGCTTGTTAGTGGGTTGTGGGCTTGTTTTTTCTTCCCCTTCTTTTCTTGACAGTATTTTGCCCAAGGAAGACCTTTAGCCACTGTAGTTCACCTATTTTTGTAGTATGAAGGAAAACTTTAGTTTCCTGTAAATGGGTAAATTGTTGAGATTATGCCATTGTTGTGCTGCTCAGATTCTCTGAGACTTCAAACGAATTTAGGTTTTAAAAGAGGTTCTTGTCATGTTGCAGAGCTAGAAGAAGAATCTCCCATTATTAACTGGTCACTGGAACTGGGTACGCGCTTGGACAGCAGATTATATGCACTTTGGAATCGGACTGCAGGGGACTGCCTGCTTGATTCAGTACTACAAGCCACTTGGGGCATTTACGACAAGGATTCAGTGCTGCGGAAAGCTCTTCACGACAGTTTACATGACTGCTCACATTGGTAAGTTAGTTTTTACGTCAGCTTTAAAGATAGCTTTCCGTGTAACATAAGAGTTGATAGTAGTATAGTACTAAAACGAAACACGGCCACTGCTCCCCAATTTACTGTGAACTGTGTGCCTCAAAGATCTTGAGTCACAGCATGATTCATGTAGTAATCTAGATCTAGCGTACTTTAAATGCAGTCACTGGAAACTTGGAGGTTCTGAACTCAGTGATGGTATGTGATACTCAGCAAATAGTGTTTAAAGCAGAGCAAAATATCTTCTGCTGCGTACTTGTCAAGAGTGCGCTGACCACAGCTAAGACTGGAATTTACTTGCAGTGTAAATCATGCACATTCCACATCTTGCTGCTCTTGGTGGAAGCTTTGCAGATTGTTAATAGCAGATAGCCTTTTATTCCTGTGTAAACTTTTCCATATTTTCATTCCATCTGCTTGGTTACAGCTTTATTCGGTATTGCTCTTTTTGTTCCCGTTCTGTCTGCTAAAATAATGGCAGTAAAACACATTTAACTAGCGCTGTCACTTGTCCATAGGATCAATTTATCATGCCGTAAAACAACTTTTGTTCTTCTACGCTGGCAACCTCCTTTAGTCCGATACTGTGGTTTGCCTCCCTCCGCTACAGGAAAAATTCTTCCAGTTGGACCCCCAGTGGTGTCCACCAGCTGTCAAGTGTGTAATGGGACTAAGGGAAAGACACTGATAAAGACTAATAATGTGAGACACAGGGGATTAGATTTCTTATGTTCTTGTAGTCAAGGACAAGAGAAATGCTCTCAGCAGGCATGCTAAAGAAAGAGCCTGGCCCTTGCTCTGTCTGCTGTACATGAAGTCAACAACAAAAGTTAATTTTAGGTATACCTACAAGCAGCTTTTGTGATTACTGTCCCCATCTGCCTGCTGTTTGGAGAAAACTCCCAAAACTAGCATCCAGAGCTGGATTCGATGCAGTGGTGCTTCAGTAACAGTTCTCCTGAGAACCTGTCTCCGAACGGGCCTGTCGCCGCTTCAGAGTTGTTTATAATGGAGCGTGCATCTCGACCACGCAGGAATGTCCCTGGCGTCACAAGCAGTTCCCCTGAGGCCAGAACAGAAATTTGTGATAGATCAGGTTTTGTTCTTTACAGTAACAAAAAGAAGCGTGGTGTCCAAAACCATGCTGCAAACTGCTGAGCTTTAAACCAGTCTTTCAAAATGTTAGCGTTTGACTGTTGTTGGCTCACTGCTGTGTCTAACATAACACTCGCTGTTTAGAGTGTATTAAGCTTTTCAGTTCATGTTCTAGACAATTTGCATTTTATTCTGAATTTACTTGATCTTTAACCTTATTGGAGGCACATTTTTTTTTTAAACTGATTCATGTGTTCCTGAATACAGTTGCCTGCCTTCAGTATGGATGATCTTATTTGCTAGTTTGTCGCTGGAAAAATCAATACAGGTTCTCATACAGACTTCTACAGAGCTACATTTCTAATAAGAACTGGTCTGCCTGCAGAGGCTGTGAGTGCTGGAAATTCTTGAAGAATCAACTGGGTTAGTAGTGATACTAGATCAGATTTGAGTCAAAATTCCTTTCAAAAAATCCAGACGGAGGGTGTGAGAAGTCTTTTAGTTAAGTTCTGTTGTAAATTGATCATCCTGTACATCAATACCTGATGTATAGATTCTGTGTGGGAAGAGAGATTCACTCTTAACTTTGTTGGGTGGGCTGGGATGTGGAGTGAGATGAGAGGTGTCTGGCTTTACGATAGCTGCTGAAGGAATAGGCTCTTAGAAGTTTAAGCGTGCTGTTGTTGAGACTAGCGATTGCATTTATCTGGTGGATTTGTTCTTCAAAGCCTTCACAAAGGCACTTAAACTCAGGTATTTTTATAGTCAGACACAGAACATTCATGTACCTCATTTGGCCTCACTTTGTTATATTCGTTTAGATGCTGAGCAAAGAGGAACCAATGTACTAGAGACAGTGTAGTGTCTGGTACTCAGAAAAAACCTCAGTAGCGAAGTTCCCAGCAGCTCTGGCCTGTGCAGCCTTTTCCAGTCACCTTTTAAATGATTATACTTTCCTAGTTTACTCAAAATTCTGTTTGATTTGTCCCTTTTTGTATTCCACCATTAGCTTTTGATGGAGAACGAGCCTGTGCCCTAAGTTGGCTTTCAGAATTATTATTTTTTTTTTTACAGATGCATTCAGTTCTCTTGTGTTAAACTGAAAAGTTTGTTTTTAAATGAGACCAAAGTCTTGGGCCTTGACTTCTGTGTACAAGGTTACTCCTGTGAACATCTACAGATAGCTCTGTCTGTGGCTGACTAACTCAAGGAAGAAACTTCTTTAGGAAAACACTTTCACAGTAGAGCTTTTTTTGGGGGTAGAGGTGTTTTTTATCTTCTTTTTGTTTGTTTGTTTTTTTCCCTCCCTTTTTTTTTTTTTAAACAGAATCTGATCAAACTTCTTTTAGGAGACCAGGCAGTCAGAGATTTCTGGGAGAAAACAGGCAAAATATCTGTTGGCTTGCACAGATGGAAGCAGTCGATGTATTTGGCTAGAACCTGGAATGTAGATAAATCCAGAAGATTCCCTGTAGATGTATTACTGTGAGTGAGCACACAGGCCTATAAAAACGTCTTACTAATAGGTCTTTTAAGGCTTTGGCCGTACTTGGGAAAGCCAGCCTGGCTGGTGATGATACACCAAGATTTTTAGGATGATTACATCTTTACTGAAAGCCTAGGAAAGGTTTCTCCCACACACACTCACTGTCTGTTATTTTTCTCAGATTTTAATTAAATGAGTTCATTTCAGTGACTTTTTTTTTAATAAGCTGAACTTCAGAATGGCTTCTTTGTATTCATAGTAAAGGCTATTGTTTAAAAGTTGGCTTAGCACTCTTCCCTAAATCTGTGTTCCTGATGTGAAGTTGCGGCCTTCCCACGGTGCGGTGATTGGACTGAGTTTAAAATGATAAAAAGCCAGTGTCTACTTTTTAATGTGCATGTCATTTTTCTTTGTAGTTGATTAAAAAAGATAAAAAAATTAGGACTAAACTAGGATACAAAAATGCTAATTTAAATTTAAACAGAAAAAACAGAAATCCTGTGACTAAAACTTTCAGTGTAAATCAGATTAATTCCCTTTTTGTATTCGACTCTTGTCCGTGCTGCTTTATAACTACTCCATGTAACGAGAAATTACCGTACTCTCGGTTTCAAAACCGATATAAAATAGATTTTGCCTCTTAACCACAATCTATTTGAAATTGATAAGGATACTATCAATTAACTATTGGGAGTTAATTAGCTAATGATATGGTCAACAATAGAGAATACCTGTATTGTTTGTGTGAGAAGAATGAGCAGCTCCTCTTACGTGAAATGGAATGTCTTTGGTTCTGTTCCCTGTACATCAACACTTAAATAATCCTAAATAAGGCTGCAAAATACCCATTACAAGAAGTATCAAACTAGCCAGGGGCCTGTTAGGAACTTAAATTTATTACAGCGTGTTTGCTGCAGGCATCGTGATCCCAAGTGATCTCTTAAATGAGGATTACCAACTGGAGTCTCCTGAAGATTAAACCAAAACAAAATCCAGTTTTCCTGACATGCTTGCTTTCTTCCCTCTTCTTTTACAGGCGTGGGGTAAAGGATTGCAAGCGTTGAATATTGCTTTCAGGTGTATGGTGGTTGAGCAAGGATATTTCTTTACACCTCTCTCTCTCTCTCTCTCCCCCTCCCTAATGTTTTAGGTTCTATACACGCTGGAAAGAGTGGGAATCGTGGTATTCCCAAAGCTTTGGTTTACATTTCTCATTGCGAGAGGAACAGTGGCAGGAAGATTGGGCATTCATACTCTCACTTGCGAGCCAGGTATGAAAACTTCTTTATAAGGTGGATGGTAGAAAGGATCTTTTAATCTCTGGAAAAGTTTCAAGAGCTCAAAGCGTTCTTTAAGAATACAACTTTCCATGTATAAAGAACAACATTCCTCTTAAGTCGGCAATCTGAAAGTATTACTGGGGAGACTCTTCTAGCAAGATGGAAAGATTTGTTTAAAATTCTAATTTTTGAGCTTACCATTGAGCAATATAGTACAAAAATGTACGGTGCTCTTGGTGTCAGGGTGAAGTCTGTAGAAAAGACTAATACAAAGTTGGCTGTTTAATGTCCTGCCTCCTAGCTGCTGCAGCACCGACCTCCAGAACACACCTACGAATCTGTAAGCTTACGCTACTTAAACTTCAGCAAGCTGCTATTATAAATAATTCCACTCCAAAATGAGATTTACATCCCTATAAGCTTAGAACTAGGAATGTTTTAGCTTCTTTTGAAGTATAAACGATATTTTGGTGCTATTTTCTTGTGTTATGTTTTCCATGTGCTCTTCTCATATCATCAAAAGGTATTTACCTTCACCTGTCCTCAGAGGAGTGAATTATTTTTAGACTAAACATTATGTAGAGTTTCACTTCTAACTGGGGAATGAAATATGTTAGATTGAATCTGGGCAATGGGACAAAGAATTATTACTGACAGATTAAGTTCTTGTGCAAGTTGAAATGCTTTTGCTTGTTTCCAGCTGATATAGGCTTCTAGTCTTCCGTTTATCCTGTCAAAGCTAGATGACTCTTAAAAGCATTTGCTGTCTCAATTTGGAGACAGTTTTTCAAATTTCAAAGTACAAAAATGGTAAATTCTGTTTCAAGTGATGTCTGTCTTTTGTGTTTGGTTCAGCCTGGAGCGAGTTTGGAGCAGACACACATTTTTGTACTTGCACATATTCTTAGAAGACCAATTATAGTTTATGGAGTAAAATATTATAAGAGTTTCCGAGGAGAAACATTAGGATATACCCGCTTTCAAGGTAAGCCTTTACTTTTTCAAATTTTGCTTTTAAAAAAGGTTCAGCTATAAATCATAAACATAAAAGAAGTTGAGAGGAGAGTGACATTAAGCTACCAGCTGAAAGAGGGTGGAATTTGCCCAGAGAAGCTGTGGCTGCCCCATGATCCCTGGCAGTGTTGAAGGCCAGACTGGATGGGGCTTTGGGCACCCTGGGCTGGTGGGGGGTGTCCCTGCCCATGGCAGGGGGTGGGAACTGGATGGGCTGTGAGGTCCCTTCCACCCCAACCCAGTCTGGGGCTCTATGAGTTATGTGGCAGATAAGCTCTCTTTAGCTATTAAAAAGAACAAAACAATCCCTTCAAAACTTATTTTCTCACATTATAGTGAACGTGCTGCCTGTAGGCACAGTAAAAATGTGTTTTGACCTCCACTCAACGTGCCTTTAGTCTGGAATTTATATAAAACACTCCGCTTGGGAGAACTTATCAAAAGTTGCATGGTTTGTGCTGCTGCAAGACACAGGAGGTTTAATAAGTGGAATTTGAAATTCTGTTCGCTTGTGGTACTAATGACTGCAAACACTTATTTTAGAAACTGAACTGTGTTTGGCATTTTCTGAAGGAGGCTCGTAAATTTGGGGGCAAGGCAGGCAGAAGGTGTTTGCGTTGGCATAGTTTCTACCGGAGCGACCGTGCGATCTGCTGGGCGCCCGTCTAGGCCAAAGGGGCAGGTCTTGTCGCTCCCTCGCACCGCAGGAGGAGGTCTCTGAAGCGGCCCCTGAGAGCAGTGGACAGTGGCAAGAGGCAGGGGTATACAGAGAAGGGTAGGGGAGTTAAAGTAGGGTGGAGAATGATAAAGTTGAATAATTTTTTTTTTTATAGTTGATTAAAAGAGGTGGTAACTTAAATGTATGCTGTAGAGGCTGGAAGGGAAGGAATTTGGTTCATAAATGCTCTAACAACAGTTACTACGTGAGGTAAAAGATAGGTAACTTAGTTACTGTGACATATTGGTCAACTGATAATGAAAATCTCACTTTTTGCAGAAGTGAATTCCATGATGTAGTTAAAAGGAAGCTTTAAAAATTTACCTGTTTCAGTAATTCACACTTTACAGCAAGTGTGTGTAAATACTGACCTATTTCTGAAGTAGTACTACAATTTGGCATAGCTTGATCAGGTTCTTTCTGATGGTTTCTCCTCCTAGTCGTCTGGGCAAACAGCCTAGCTATCCTTAAGATAAATACAAGGATATTTAGCTGACTCAGTCCAGTTTTGCTTGGATCCAGGTTTCCGCATTTCTAAAGATGCGTATTCTATTTTGCAAGCCAAATGAGTGTTTGGGTGACTTTCCTCTGTACTGGAAGCTAACACTTCAATATTAGCCTGTCTACAGGAATAAAAATATAGAAGGGGATTGGGAGCATCTGTACATGCTCAGCAGTAAACAAAACCGATGTGGAGAGAACTGTTCGATCGGGCGCTGCGGCTGTGTTATGGGGTGTTGGGGTGCTTGTTTTTCCCATGGTTCGTCTTCCCGGCCTCGAGTAGATCTGCTTGACTACTACCCTACGGTTGTTTTCACCAGTACATCATGGTTTATTTATAGCTTATAGACTTCTCAAACATCTCTCTTTGATTTTAAAAAAAGCACGCTAACTTGGAAGGTGGGAAACTCATAATATATAGAAGCACTCCAGGCTGTGGTGTTCATGTCATGGATATAACTTACTATAACTATTTAGGGTCCTCAGAAAATCTGAGAAGCTGTTTGGCTTCTAAATTTTGAGCAGTGACAACACTTCTATATGTGAGGATGTAAATTACTTTTTTGAAGAGTGTAAAATTTGGTACTCTTTGTAGTTACATGTTACCTTTTTATTTGAGGTGATAAAAGGGTGGACTGGGAAGGAACAGTTACTCATGTGATACAGGTCTGACACTTGAGATTTGTGTTGCTTTTAACTGAAAGGCTGGGTGCTTTCCAAAATGTTTTCATCTTACGGATTGGGCATTGAGGCAGGCAAGTGTTACGTGGCCTAAATCTGCTGAAACTGTTCTCTTGCTCTGTGAACCAGAAGGTAACTGGGTGTCTGGGGTGGCCTTTTGCTAGACACACGTTTCCAGGAATTTAGTCAGAGATACTTACGACTTGTGTTCTGCTCGCCACAAGCCGCGTTTGTCCGTACATAGAAACACACAACATTGCAAACAGGTGAATTTAGGAGTCCTGTGTCAAGTTACCTGGAGTTACTTCTATCCTTGTCCGACCACATTTTTGTGGTTAATGTGTGCTAATTAAATGCTAGCAGCACAACTGAAACCAAACAGCTGTTGGACTCGGGGTAGCGTGGGCTGCCAAGAGAAGTCTCCCGTAAATGGTACAAGACTTGCTGTTCTGGGCTTGTGCGTGCGCTTTGCTCAGCACGTGCCCCTTTGGTGAAGCTTTGAGGAGGGCTCAGGCTTCTCTGACTTGCTGTATAGCAGCCTGCCCATGTTTAAGATCACATTCACCCCCAAAAAAGACTGATTGTGGCTTACAATAGAGATGGGGAAATTACTGTTTTTAATTGCTTATTTAACATCACGGTTCAGTTTGTAGTACCTTGGAATGTCCTGTAAACTGCCTGTCCGCCCTGAAATCTTCTACCTGATCAGAACTGTTTCTCCAGGGATTCCTTGTTCCAACTTGGCACCCTTGCTGTAGTTGCCGTGAATCCCATAGCTGACAGCCTCCTTGTTTCCTGGATTGTACCTGATTGTTAATGCTTCTTTAAATATTAAGGCTTCGACAGTGAAACTTCCATTTATTCAGTCTTGTGTGCTCCTACTCTAGCTGCGTGTATTTAGTGCCATGATATACAGCTTTTAAAATCAAACAGGAAAAAGGTGACTGAAATTATCATCGGGTCAGGCTTGAGAAACTAAATCCTATGTGGATGGCTTCCAGGATAGGTGTTGGCCCACACTCTTTCTTTTCCATGGCTTGTGTCCACGTCAGCTTCTTATACTACCTTCTCAATTTATGTCAGAGTGACTTTTATAAATCTTCCGAGCACCAGATATTCTCCCAGGTCATGCTTGAAATCCCCTTCTTGTGGAGCTCATCACATAACGCTGAGGAGGAAGGGGAAGTGTACCCAGCCCTCTGACTTGGGGAAATTATTAGTGTGGCACTTCTCCTAACATAAAATGATAGTGGAAAGAAATTTCCAAAAAGCTGCTGAATTTCAGTGTAGCGATTATGTCGAGGTAAAGAAATTAATTCTGCTTCCAAACAGGTCGTGTAGCCATGCCTGATGCAGGAGTTGTGCGTCGTTAGACGAGACGCGAGGTGCTCGTAGGTATGAGACCCTTTGCTTATCAGTGATGTCTGTAGTGCACGGGGCCAAAATCTGCCAGTGTGGGGCAACAGGGTAATAATACAGAATTCGGTCTGTATTAATCAGCAATAAATTAAATTAATCTTCCCCAAAGGGAATCTGTTTTGCCAGCGATGGAAATGGGTGAGTGATCTCCCTGTCCTTATCTCAACCCACGAGCTTTTTGTTGTGTATTCTCTCCCCGTCTTGCTGAGGAGGGGAGTGAGAGAGCGGCCGGGCGGAACCAGTCAGTCAGCCACGCTCAGCCCACACGCTCATGTAGGTATCCCGAGGAGCTGGCATGTTTGTGACAGAACAAGGGGACCTCTTGGTGTATCTCTGGAATTGTAACCTGTGGGAGAAAAGGGAGAGCAGTCGCCCCGAGGGTGCTGATGCTTTCTGTTCCAAAAGGCCTCGGTGACCCAACTGACGAGTATGCTGTCATACTTAAATGAAGCATACGGGAGTGATAAATCAGTTTGCAACCCTTGATGCTTGATTGGTTTGCTGATGCTTCAGTCTAAAGCTTGAAAGAAAGTTTTATGAAGTTATTTTTCTGAGTGTGCATGAAGAATGAGTTTCCAGGAGCTGAAAGAAGGCAGACCCAGGGAACTATAGGCTGGTCAGCCTCACCTCTGTGCCAGGCAAGATCATGGAGCAGATTCTCCTGCAAACTATGCTCAGGCACATGGAAAGTAAGGACGTGACTGACGACAGTCAACACGGCTTCACTAAGGGCAAATCGTGCCTGACGAATTTGGTGGCCTTCTCCGGTGGGGTCACAGTGTCAGTGGGCAAGGGAAGGGCAACCGACATCATTTACCTGGACTCGTGCAAAGCGTTTGACACTGTCCTGCACGACATCCTTGTCTCTGAACTGAAGAGACATGGATTTGATGGAAGGGCCACTCGCTGGATAAGGAATGGGCTGGATGGCCACACTCAAAGAGTTGTGGTCAATGGCTCAATATCTAAGTGGACATCAGTGACGAGTGGCGTTCCTTAGGGGTCGGTACTGGGACTGGCACTGTTTAACATCTTTGTCAGCGACATGGACAGTGGGATTGAGTGCACCCTCAGCAAGTTTGCCGACGACACCAAGCTGTGTGGTGTGCTGGAGGGAAGGGATGCCATCCAGAGGGATTTTGACAGGATGGAGAGGTGAGCCCGTGTGAACCGCATGAAGTTCAACAAG